>CM029604.1:66732206-67332206 GCA_017311375.1 Mytilus coruscus | reverse complement strand
ACTGTTACGGTTGGTTGAAGTCATAACCGGTACATAATTTGACTGTTTTCCAGTCATTAAATCATTTTGTAGAAAGTTGTAAAGGTTGATCAATGCACTGGCAGAAATTATTATGATGGAACAGAATCACCATATTTAGGTTGCTTCGTTGCCCATTTAATGAAGTCCCTTCATTGATTTTGACTATGATCAATGCCTATGATATTTTTATCATAATGTACTCTCGTCTGGATTTATAGATCAAATTATAAAGGAAACTTTCAGAAATAGGTGTACATGAGATGGGTGTATAATGTTGGCAGTGTACTCTGCATTATAGCATACAATTTGTTTTAGTAAATTATATACAAATACTGTCATCATTATATTGCATACCTGGTAATAAAATCTACATTGTTTTGCAAAACAATTCAAAAAGATATAGATACACTAGGTATTTTGGAACACACACTGAAAATGGCTTTTCGTCCTGACAATTTTAATGTTCTATTATCCATCAGCCGAAATAAAGATCTATCCATATACAAGTACTATGTGCATGGCCACAAACTTGAACATGTGAACAAGGCAAAATACTTTGGCGTGACAATTCAATCAGACCTAAAATGACACAGTCACATTAACAATACATGTAATAAGGTTTTCTCCGAAGAAATGAAGTCAGTTCCACCTTTGTAAAGGAACAGGCATATAAATCTCTAGTCAGACTATCACTAGAATATGCAAGTTCAGTCTGAGACCCTTAATTTACTGAGAATATAAATAGATTAGAAAGAAAATGGCTGCTAGTTTGTCTCTAACCGTCTCAGAAACATCTGAAGTGTAAGTGACATGATAAACCATCTAAAATGGAGAGATCTTGCACACAGAAGAACAGGCGCACGCCCTGTCTAGTTTTATAAATTTCATATCAACTTATTTTAAACAACAAAACAGACAGACTAATACAACCGCTCAGACAATGCCGGAATATGCACTCACTTTCATAATAAATTCCATTCCACAGAACACAAATACGTCAACTATCATTTTTCCACGTACCATTACAACCTAGAATAGCCTTCTAATGAGCATTGTGTTGAGCGACTCTGTAGAGTCGTTCAAAGCATCTGTCTCAGGTGTATACACATAGGGTCAGTAAATTTATGTGTAAAATATCCCCTATGAAATCGTTCTTTCATGATGAAACACATGCTTGAACAATTCACGCGCAAATGTGTGTTATCTTGGTATACATAAGTAACGTATAAGACGTAAGTGTATTTGAAACTTTTTTTTAATTATTTTCAGATATTAAAAGCTTGTTTTATTTGCGATATGCTTAAAATAATGGTGTTTAATCGGATAAAACATAGACTCTAAGTGTTATTGTGGAAATGTAATACATGCTTATTTTACGTTCGTTCGTACCTTTCGTCAAAATGTAAGAAAGCTCGAATTTTGCATATCTATTTGCGGTATAAACACAAGCATAGGTAAAATGTAGTCATTCAAATGCAATAGCTTTTATAAGAGGTCAACGGGTGATAAAGGTCATGTCGCCTTACTTAGATATCTTACTTTGCAGATAATATTTGTTACATACAGTACTTTTACGGTTTTCGTTAAAAAAACACAAACAAAGGTAAACATTTTATTTCAAGGACAAACACTTTTATCAGTAGTCGCAAACATGTTATGGGGATGAGCGCTAGCAAAATATTTAACGCAGCCACATTCTTGTCCGCGCCAGGAACTAACCTGTGATCCAGTAGCTGTTGTTGATTAGTGACTAGCATATTTGTTTTTCGTTCCGTGTCTTAAAAGAAATCAATCCGTTAGGTTTCTTTTCCTTCTTTGACTCATCTTGCAATACGGCATTAGATTTGCTCAATGCTGACGGTCCAACAGTGACCTATAATTCGTCGTCATTTGGTATTAAGCAATCATACTACATTTCCTTTTTATTATAGATAAAATATGTGATATGGCTAAAGGCTAGCAGAAGAGTAATACATTGTTTTTTAATTGATAAGAAGGACATCTGACACTTACTTATTTCATTTTTACTTAAAAAACTTTACATGGATAAAAGTAATTTATTTTCAGATTTCTTAAAAATTTGCTCCTTCCAAGCAAGAACTGAAGCTCGACAGCTCGACAATAGATTGTTCAACGCAGGACGTTAAGAAAGTTCGGAGAGCAGACGATCTGGCTTGAGAAACTTATCTAATCTCATCATAGTTGCAATTTACTGATTTTAAACTTGAAATAAAGCGTACAAAAACAGTGGAAAAGGTGCGCTTTGTGGTGAGACATTTCGATTATCTATTTTTGATAACTAATCTCATAAATTATTAATTCTCTTTTATAACTCTTCCAACGAGGGAATATCTACCAATATGTCATTTGCTTGTCTTTTTTTATTCCACAACAATATAAATCACAAATAATTACACCTTTACTAAGACAATTCTATATTAATATTCTTGTAATGGTTAGAAAATACATCAAATAACACCATTACAAACTAGATCCCAATTTCATATTGTATTTTTAGAAATTTACCTGTGACGTCACTTTTTTGACGTTGATACATTCGTGTGACGCACAGTTCATTATTCTATTGTGGTGTATTTGTGTTCTGTCGTAAATTAATTTTAGGTGTTCGTTGGTATCCTGTGGTTTACATGTTGAAATGTACTATTCTATTATTTATTTATGTATTTCTCTGTCCTAAATGTTCTTGCATTAATTTGTACTGTATTCCTGTCACGCAATGTTGTCATTTTAGCGGTATGTTTTTACATTGCAATATAAACGGGAGGTTTAGCAAGCCATAAAACCAGGTTCAACCCACTATTTTTTCTTAAAATGTCCTGTACAAAGTCAGGAATATGGCAGTTGTTATCACATAGTCCGTTTCTATGTATGTTGGCGTTTGTTTTTGTATCAGTTCAGTATTCTGTTGTTCCATTTTGTTTCCTCTTATAGTTGATGTGTTTCCCTCAGTTTTGGTTTGTGACCCGGATTTGTTTCAGTTAAATCGATTTATGACTATTAAGGTGGTACCTAACACTACAGGAGATAACTCTGTAAAATCAGCTAAACGTTTTAATCACGTTGTATTGTTAATATTAAGCTTCCCAATGATCAAAATTAGTGTTTGTCAAACTGCTATATAACCAATGAAATTTTTCTGATAAAGTGGTTGGTTCAAATTTTTGAAATTTTATATTTTGTCAAAGGGTCACATTTCGTCAAAATTTTATGAAAATTAAACGAGCCAAATTAATATTAGTCAAGGTGTTGGGTACCACAAACAGGGTATACTACTATTGCCTTTATTATTGCACATGCTGTTAACAGATTTCTTCACTGGTACAGCTATTTCAGTGGCGATCCCTGTATATTAATACCTAAAGACCTTCAGGTATATATTTATAATTTTGTTAGTATATATTTAGGACTCTAAAGTGCGATGGTACTCTAAAGTGCGATGGTCACGCTAAAGTGCGATGATCTACGCTAAAGTACGATGGTGTTTCACGTTAAAGTGCGATGGTTGTTTGTTTGCTAAAGTTCGATGGTATATCACGCTAAAGTGCGATGAACCAATAAAGTAAGGTTCGAGGGATTAAAATGTTAAAGTACATGGATGTTAAAAAATAATCTTATTTCAAAAGCTAGTATGCTAAGGTATAACATATGTGATAGGCTTTATAATTCACCGGTAGGCTTAAGTGATGGTAACTAAATTTAGAAGACCGACCACGTAATAATTGCTAAAAAGGAAATGTAAGTGTCACAAAAAACTATATTGCCTTTAAATGATTTAACAATTCGGGTGTATTAAATATTTGGATAATTGGTGTAGCTTGCCGTTCACACAGTCTATCAATACTCTGAACACCTCCCCTTACAGTCGTCATTGTAAATTACAAATACAAAATTCGTTCATTGTCAGAATAAGTAACATGTATTTGTACAAGCTTTAATTTAAATGCGAGAGAAAGTCGATGTTCGCCGAGCTTTCTCCTTTTTTGTAGCGAGTACAAATACATGTTATATTTTCCTACTATGTACAAACTATGTTTTAGCCGACAATTTATAATTTATGCTTGAAAACATGTACCTTTATTTTACCGACGCTACTTTTCAATGAAATCGACAATATTTTAACGGGGACTACAATGATTCAAATGTATCCGTTCGCTTCCTATAGAAGCAGGATACAGTCTACTTATGCGTATACTATTTTTTATCTATATAGTAAAATTGATGCAAGTCCTTCTTCCAGCACCCGAAAAAAAAAACCACATTTGCTTCAGCCGACAAAGCACGGTTAGGTTTAAAATTAAGTCGTGGACATTTGGTTTAAAAGTTGTTTATAAAATATTCTTAATTTATCTTCCGGCATGTTCATTTTTGGTTTGTATAAACGGCTGTTAATGTCATAATCAAACTACGTTTCTTACGTCTATACTTTCGCGGACCATCGGACTTTAGCGTATGGAGGCATCGGACTTTTGCGCAGACCATCGCACTTTAGCGTGACCATCGTACTTTAGCGTCCCCATCGCACTTTAGAGTCCTACATATATATTATTTATCATTAATACATTATTTCTCTATTATCTTACTATTATAACTCTAAATATGAACTTTATATAAAAAACAGTAGCCCTTAATATATCATTGTTAACTATCTGATAGATGTTGAGAGTAAAAAAGAATAATGGGTTATAGTAGCATTTTCGGAATTTGGTTTGTGGTTTAGTATGTTTATCTATCTTTCAGCTATAACGGTATTTTCAGCTTTTTTGTGCGGATTAATTACTTTCTCTAAGTTTTTCTATTCCAAACATAAATGTATAAGCCACAGCAGGTATGTATACGTAAAATTTAGGTCTCAAACAGTAAAAATGATATTTGTTTGCATAATTTCAACATGTCTCTTTACACATTTTTGGGGAAAGTCAGGGATAAACATCATTCATTGGACATTTATCTTTAGTTTTCTATGTTGTGTCTTCTGTACTATTATTTGTCTGTTTGTCTTTTTATTTTTAGCCATGGCGTTGTCAGTTTATTTTCAATCTATGAGTTTGACTGTTGCTCTGGTGTCTTTCGTCTCTCTTATCGGAAAATGATATGTAATTACTCTAGAAAATTGTGCCTAAAGTCTAATTGTATATGTTAAAATAGTTTTCATCATCTTGTATTCATATTCGGCTTGACTTCCTTCTTCTGCGATTATCTTAAATCCACACTTCAAATGTAAATGCAAAAATATTTGTAAAGGACAATCAACTACAAGTCCATGTTGTCAATACCATGTCATCTTTCCTTCACTTTGTATCAGTATACTGCTGTCCCAGTGCTATGGAATTTCTACAAAGGCTCGATTATAACAGGAAACTTAATAGGCGCGAATATACACCTAAACAAACTCATAACATACGCCACAGCAGCAGCGGTAGAATCAACAACAAGGTCTTCAGACACTTACAATTAAACCTCTGTTGACCACATGTCTTAATAAATTACATCTTACTGTTCGTATTAAAAAAATTGTATATATTTCCATGATTATTAAGATTTAGGTCCTATTTAACACCAATATTAAAATAATCACATAATCTTCCATAGTTGTAATCAAAAGGGTCAAGAAACCGTTTAATTAAATCGTTTCTATATTTATATCCTTTTCTTTCAAGGACCTCTTAAATCTGTTCTACCATGTAGCTTGTCGTTCAATTCAGAATACTTTTGATAATTTTATAAGTATGAACTGCTCTAATATATGATGATGTCAAATAGTGTGCTATTGTTTTTATTGTTTCTGTTGTTTCATGTGTTTAATTCGTTTTTTGCCCCATTTTCGAATGTACATATATCTGATTATTACTACTATACACCTTATCAAGGATTTGCAAATTATCCTCAGTCCTGTTAAATTGCACGTAAATACTTACCTTGATCGCTGATCTGTCACTTGACAAATGTAAACGTTTTGAATTTACAACACAATCTCTCATAGAAAAATAGTTACTCATCCGTGAAAATGATAAAAAGAAAAATGGTTGTTTTACATGATGTTAAATCATCGCTTAGGAAAGTTTCATGGTTCATTTCAAGCACCTATGAAATAGAACCAAATCAATCCTAAGGCACGCCAGTCCTTAAACATGTTTAAGGGAATATCTCATTCCATTTGTTAATTTTATCGCAGACAAGCGGGCTTTAAATAACACTTAAAGCGAATTGTACTGCTGATTAAAGTGTATGCTTACTATATTGTAAAATATGTAAACAGATCTTGACAATTTCAGTGATAACACAATCAATCATAACTAAAAATAGAGATGATTTGACACGGTTGTATTTAAAAAATCTGTTTTGAATTTATATGTAGATGAAAGTATTATCATTCATCAATAGTTATATATGTAAATATTCATTCCTGCAAATTATTTGTTCCATACATGTATCTGTGCATCCTTTTTTCTTTTGTTTCATGCATATTACATATTTTTATTCAATTTTTGTTCTCACTTTTTTTTGATATTTTGCTCTTATACGTTTTTTCACAAAACAGATGAAATGCTATGATTTATTCAACTTTGTAAACGACCGCTCTCAGTTTGACCAATTTCAACCAAATGTAACATAACTCATAGGAGTAGGAATTGAATTATATTGTATGAGAGTTGACCTATACTCACCAGGCAAAAACATCAAACACAGACTAACTTATATTAATCTTATCTTTATCAACTTATTTCTCGTTCGTAAAAGTGTTTCGCAGGCATTGGTGTTCTCAATGTTAATCTACACGTTGACGCATCAACTAGGCATGTGCCTTAAACCCTCATAGATGAAACATGCAGAATCAAATGCACAAAATCACTCAGTGTAGTCGGCTATAAAAGGCTCTGATATGAAACAATTTACCTGAGAAAATTAATGGCCTAATTTATAACAAAACAATTTACGAAAAACTGAGTTTAACATGTTTTAGGGCGCCACCCCTCTCCTAACCTGGGATAGTGGTGTAACAATACAACATAAGAACAACCGTTGGTTTTCCTGTTTGAATTGTTTTACACTAGTCATTTTGGGGCCCTTTATAGCTTGCTGTTCGGTGTGAGCCAAGGCTCCGTGTTGAAGGCCGTACTTTGACCTATAATTGTTTACTTTTTACAAATTGTGACTTGGATGGAGAATTGTCTCATTGGCACTCAAACCACATCTTCTTATTTCTGTAAAGTATAAAAGTCAGTTGAAAAGGACTTAACTAATCAGATCTATACAAAGCGAAAAACATATAACAAAAACACAGACAAGACGTGAGAGAGTATTTATACAACCCTAAAAAAGACAAAAGTACAGATCTGAGAGTACTTGAAGTTACTGACAGCTATTTCAAAGCAACAACCAATAACAAAATCATGTAAAACTAAGATATCAATCAGTTCACATCCAGCATGTAATGGATTTAGTGTTCAGACGTCATTAACAGTCAGAGAAACACATGACCTTGCGCAATGCCAAAATATAGTTATCGACAGATTGCAGTACGGTGGATGTACATATATGTGTATAACAATAATATTAAGCATGGTTTTAATTTGCTGATGACAAAATCAATGTTTATAATAATGAAAACAATATTCAAAGATCTAGTGTTGAATTAATATAAACCTTTTAGAATAATTTCCTTGTTCTATTTTATCATGGAGACTGCATTGATAAATTATACAACAATACAACTCTTAATCTCATCCTTGCAAAGACCAAAAATGCTAAGTCTGTGGACTCACCTTTAAAAATTCCTCAGTGAGAATGCATATTGGTAAGTAAGAATTTGACGATTATTTTACAAAAATTGATTAGGTTGTATTTGATAATTATTTTACAAAAATTATACCCTGAATTTTATTTTTAGATTACAGCAACTGTATGAAGTATTCCAATAGTCTGATTGCGGTTTATGCATAGCAGGATTTTATCATTGCATCACCATTTTACAAGTATATAACATGAAAATGTATAAAGGAATCCATGGTTACAAATAGCAATTATATGCAGGAGAGAACTTTTAAACAATACTACAATGTATCAGACATGCAGTGGTGTATTCAACAGATCAAATGAACCTGGAGTTATCTTGTCATGAATGTATATTTTTTTTCAACAACAAGCTCTTTCAGAATATTATTAAAATCCACCATTTTCTACATAAGGAAATGCCTGTACCAAGTCAGGAATATTAAAGTTGTTTACTATTCGTTAAATGTGTTTGAGCTTTCGATTTTGCCATTTTATAAAGGACTTTCCGTTTGAATTTCTCTTGGAGTTCGGTATTTTTGTTATTTTACTTTTTATTCAATTCAAATTAAAATAATTGCATGAACATTATAGATAAAGTCTCAAAATGGAAAATTTAGTTTAAAATAAAATAAAAAATAGAAATAATACGAATTTTTACAAACTTTGAGGTCATTCCATGGTGTGGGACATGTCCCTTAAATCCGCCTCTGAATCCAAGAGCAACCCATCGACAAAAACACCAAACAAGCATTAAAAGGGCAACATGCAGTCCAGCAATATACTGATGTCTATACACTATATATGTAGTATGCTCTCAATTGTCAGGAGTCTATAAAAGTTGTGAATAAGATTTAACCATATCAACACAGAATTTAAAAAAAAACAACATTAGTTTTTAAAATACAAAGTGTTGACATGAGTCAACCAATAGGAAGGTTCCTATGTTGGTACAGGCAATTGAATATTTCAGTTAACTATTTTTAGAAGATTAAACTATAAGTAGATTAACAAAACTTTCATAAAACAATGAACATCTTTCATTTCCGTCTTTTACAAGTAAGATTTTTTTCCATAGGTAATTTGTTCTAAAATTGATCAACAATAATACCACTATCATCCAGCATGCGAGTCATACAATGAACATGAAATTATACACCTGTGACACATTTGCTTGTCTACTTGATTTTATTTTCTCTCGTGCGACATGCAAAACATAGGGATTACAATCCGGCGGCATAAACTATTTGTATTGAGCTTGCTATTTTAAATGGTAATTGACATGGAGGCTTGATACCTTATGTACAAATGCTTTATATTATGAAGGTCTGTGATATGTCTGTTGGCCTTGACCTCATTTTCATAGTTCAGCGACTGCTTTAAAATAAGTTTCGTTTTTTGTTTTGTGAATTTCTCACTTATTAGTAATAGGACCTAACCTCGACTCATTTCACTGATCAATGATAAAGGTTAAAATTACTTCACAAATAATACACGATGGTCTTGAAGTATAGATTCTAGGTCCTAACATTGTTTATCATCTTAATTACGTGTTATAGTGCTCTTTTATTTGTCTTTGTTAATTATTACTTTTACTGTTTAATCTATTTTTGGTAATATCCATTTGACGTGACTCGGTAGTAATACATCCCGTCATTGTGTTATAGTGCTACGGTAAATTTTTGTATTCTTGTCTTTCGTTTTTCCTGATGTGCTTTGTCTATATGCTTTTTTTGTTTTTCTTTGTTGACATATTTGTTTGTTTTTATAGTGATTACGATTATAACACAATGTTGACTGCTGTACCCCTATTTTTGACATTTTTACTTATTATATCTGTTTGTTTTGTTCACACATTGTTGTCAATATAATGGAATTTTATGCGACTGTCATACAAGTGAGATGTTTAGTTAGCTATAAAACCAGGTTTAATCCACAATTTTCTAGAAAAGAAAATGCCTGTACCAAGTCAGGAATATGACAGTTGTTATCCATTCGTTTGATGTGTTTGATCTTTTGATTTTGCCATTTGATTGGGGACTTCCTGTTTTGAATTTCCCTCGGAGTTCGGTATCTTTGTTATTTTACTGTTTACATGATAAGGTCCATTTCTCAGATATTTATAGCAGTAGGTCAACTATATTTGGTGTATGGAATGATTGTAAGGTGTACATGTCCGTCTTATAGGTTTCATCTGACCTTGACCTTATTTGCACAGTTTCTTTGGTCTGTTTTTCTAATACTTTAAGCAATATTTCAACTATACCTGGTGTATGAAATGATTCTAAAGTGTACATGTCTGTCTGTCATGGTTCATCTGACCTTGACCTCATTTTCATGGATCATCGATAATGCTAAGTATTTGTGATACTTGTACTAAAACTTTATCCTTATGACTGTCAACATAAAATAATTCATGAATAGTAAAGCCGACGGGACATTTCTTTGTGTGCATTCTCGTTGCACCTTGTATGTTGCATTGGAGACATTTTTGGTTGGAGTTTACAGGACTGATTAGTATTGATGAGGACCAAGAAATTTGAACAAAAATAAAGAAATATAGAAGGTAGTATGAACACAGGTTCAATACCAAAAGAAAGACATATCTATATTTCAAATTGATATATCATAAAGAAAGAAAGTATACTAGATGGTTATCTAGAATATGTTCACTTACTGTTAAATTCATGTGAAAGGTCGGTTCACGTTAATTTCACATGAAACTTTGTGTATTTTAAATAATTTGCTGTTTTTGTAATTGAACACACTATTAGTAGTGACGTTAAAGATAAAAAAAAAAAAAACCGAATTAGTAATAGACTTAAATATCCTGGGTTACTTTTTTAGCATTTGACACCTCCTGATTTAAATAATGTTATTTTAACTGCATTTTGGCTTACTACCCTAAAAATAAGTTCAGCTCTTGATTTAAAATCTTCTGCTGTCATAATTGTTATGCAATATAGACCACACAAAGAATAAACGAAACGCATCAAAGATTCTAATTTCCTGCCGTTGAATAAAAAATACCAATGTTGGTATTGCTAGTTTCTTGTTTAAACCGATAGCCAGCTATCTGAAATGCAAAGTAATCTAAAGCAAATTGATGTATTAGAATATAAAATAAGGAGATGTGGTATAATTGCCAATGAGACAACTATCCACCAAAGTTCAAATGAAGTGGATGTAAGCAATTTATATGTTTTTCTTGCATTTTTTGGTATGATTGTTGTTGTCTTGCTGAAATTTACCCCCACAGTTGTTCTCTTCTTTATACAAATATGCCATCAGCATCAAGTAGAGTAGCTTTCTTTGTCAGAAACAATAACAATAAAGCAACAAAGTATAGTTCCAATTTAATTACAAGACACAATAACAGTTAAAACTTAATTTGAAATATATACTAGCTAGATCTATCTACATTTTAAGCCATTAATCTGAAACAACATAAAACATCTTTTCATTTAAACTTGACAAAATGAATTCTATTAACAAATCACAAAATTATCACAATATAGAACATGAGATTTTGAGTTGTCTCTCTTTAATACTTAAAAAAAAAAACACTGTTGACATGCAGCATTTGAATATTCATATAAAATTGTGTGTACTCCTCAATAAAATAGATTAAAAGAAAAAATCAGAATTAACCTCCTCATTATAATTTTCGTAAAATAAAAAGTCATGTAATCAGTGGGACGTTTATAAAAGGAAGAATGGAAATACTAGTACTGTAAACCAAATAATATTTATGAGCAATTTATTTACATGACTATTTTGCCAGTAGAAATATAAAGCAAATTCAAATTTTCACATACATGTCATACTTGGATCTTCTCTTCATTTGAAATATCAAGAATATTGGAAATTGTGAAAAAAAAGTCGGCTAAAAAGCAATGAATGCGAAGATAAGACTGTTTCAGTGAGTAGACGGAATTTTATTTTTACTTTTTGGTAAAATTACTTTGATATATATGAACAAAATTATATTAAAACATATATTCTTTGCTGACATGGATATTTAAACAATCCTCCCAAAAAGGATATAACAAACAATTAAAAAATATTGAGTTACTTCCCCTAGATCAGAAAAGTACAGAATGTCCTTGAGCTATTCTACTCAGGTGTACAAGCTATGTTTACATTGATTATTTTGAGTGAGGATACTTGTATTTATCATAAATGAGGTTCTAAATTTGATTTCTTATGTAGATACGGCTAAATAAAAATATGTTACAAAGAAATCAATTACCATACCATCAAACTTAATGCAGATAAAAGTAAATTGCAAATTATTTATACTGTCATTGATATATATATATATATATATATATATATATATATATATATTATACTAACATATGACACATACAGTCACCCATCAGGTTATACTATAAGTATACACGACACAAATTTTTTCCACGACCCTACATTGTAAATCACATACAACTTCATAATTGTACTCTAAAAAAACAGGAAAAAATAAATTATTGCATAGAAAAAAAAAATGTTTGAGTTACTTCCCCTAGATCAGAAAAGTCAAGTATGTCCTTTATCAATTCTACTCTGTTGTTAAACCTATGTTTCCATGGATTATTTTTGGTTAGGATACTTTTATTTATCAAAATGAGGTTCTGAATTTGACATCTTATGTAGATAATGGTAGATAAAAATATGTAACAAAGTAATAAATTACACTATCATCAAACATAATACAAATAAAAGAACATTGCAAATGAATTTTACTGTCATCGAAATATATTTTGTTATAAAATGATACATAGTCACCAATTAGGTTAATGCATGACACACATATTCCCAAACCCAGCATTGTAAATCACAAACAACTCCTTAATTGTATTGTAAATATAACTTTAAAAAAACAATCTATTCCTTGTTGACAGGGATATTTAAACAAATCCAATATGAAAAAAAGGTTATTACATGCAATTTGCAATTAAAAATGTTTGAGTTACTTCCCTTAGATCAGAAAATTACAGAATGTTCTTTATGTATTCTACTCTGTTGTTAAATCTCTGTTTACATAGATTATTTTGAGTTAGGATAGTTGTATGTATCATAAATGTGGTTGTGAATTTGATATCTTATGTAAATACGGCTAGATAAAATATATAACAAAGTAAAAATTACAATACCATCAAATTAAATTCAAAATATTTAATTGTAAATTAAGAATCAACTGTTAATATTATAATTTCAATTTGTTGAAGTTTTTTTTCAAATTGAGCCATGGATACAATCTGGAAACCCATATCTTCTTAATTCATACAGTGGTTTTTTGGTACCTGGAATTAATAAATGCATCAAATAAAATAATGCAGGTTATACCTGTGATAAATAATTATATAACATGTTTTTCTCATGATAATTTTTGGTAATACAGATTTGCAGGTAATCTTATATATAAATGCTACTTAATCATATCAAGATTAGGTATGAGTTTGTAAAGTACAATTTAGTAAAGGTACGAGTAAGTATAAAATTAAGACAGTTACTTCATGCATGCCTCTGTTATTTTTATTTTTGTTAAAATATGTCTGTTTTTTCTTTTTATTTGAACATATGTCTGTTATTTTCTATTTTGTCTGAACATATGTCTGTTATTTTCTATCTTATTTGAAAATCATCTGTTATTTTCTTTTTATTTAAAAATACTCTAAATCATAAAACTGCTTTAATCATAAGATATCTATTTGTAATCAAGAATAAAACACACAAAACATACAGTCAATGTTGGAAAAATAATTGAAAGATAAATTGTTGAGGCAATGTTGGAACAACATGTTTATGGAGGGTATTATGTTTGTTTGCACTGGAGATGAAATAAATTTAAACAACAGCGGCTGACAACTTCAAACTGATCTTTTTACATATGCTTTGCTTGTACTACGAATGATCAAGTGTAATAGGCTCTTACATGAGTCAGTATGAAAGAATAACATGTACTTCATGTGTCAGTAATATAATATATTATATTTTTTCGTCTTGAATGCACATACACCATTATTGGTCAGTCTTCAAACAGTTTAATGGATACTACATTTTTGCACATGTAACTGTCATGTTACCTCTACAACAGCTTTCACATAACTTCAACATACCTGAAATAAAAAAAAAAAAAAAACAAAAAACAAAAAACAAAAACAAAAAAAACAAACATGAGGGCAATAGAGAAGAACACATTTTAAAATGTAACACTATGTTAAAAAAATCATTTTCAGGCAAAAGTTATTACGATCGCATGCTAAAAAGTGATTAAAATAATGACAAACTTAAAAACTTTTCATGCAATTTTATATTAATAATATAAGTTTTCTAAATAAAAGTTTAATATCTGACAAATTAAACTCTTTCAGTAAATGTACATTGTTTTTGTCTGCAGTTCAGTCATCACGAGTTATTAGCGTAAGGAATAGAATACGTAATTGGCCTGTATTTCAGATATAATGTAATAGCTATAAAACGACGGATAATATGCATTTTTTAAATTTCTATTTTCATTAATCAGTCAGTAGGATTTTGTTTAATATGTTATAGTTATTGTACAATCAAATAGGTCTATGTCATTTAATCTGCGCGATCCGGTGATCTTATTTCTGTTTTAACACATGACGCCATCAATGTACATGAACGTTTACGAAATATGCGTACGATATTCAATCCATGGCTTCTAGGAAAGTTCTCTTGTAGGTTAGAGAAAGGGGAAACTACGAGGTAAATTATTGGTACCTTTTAAACTATTAATTGGTCTTTATATTCAGGCTTTCTCCTAAATTGTTACATTAATTGAAGAATTGCTTTTTAATAGCAGATCTTTGATTATTTTTGGTCAAATGTATTCACAATTTTATATAAATTCGTGACGATTTAAAACTTTTTCTTGTTACCCTCTAGATGTTTTTTATGTTATTTTTGTCGTTTGATTGCTGTCAGATTGACGTATTACCCACATATCCTACAGTTTGAGTCCCGATTTATTGATGTACTTTTAAATAGGTTATGACAAGTCATAACTGAAAGGGTCAAGGAGTATAGATTAATTGGTTTCCTTTCCCTCAAGCCATGAATTTACTCAGAGGAAGATGAATCGAAGAGACGTTACTTGATTTATAATACAAAGTTTACAGAAAAAAAACGTTTCACTTTTCAGTCTTTAACTTCTCCGCTCCTCCAACACCTTTTCAACTGTATCAATTTTAAAGACATGTCGCATCCAAACGAAGTCTGGTTGATTTGCAACATTAACTAGTATTTTTCCTGTTTTGGCACATACATTAAATTCGATCTCAAAATAGTAACTATAAAGGAATGAATATCTAAAAAGTCTAAATAAATTCCATTGAACGCAAAACTAATCCAAATCCGATTTCAATTATTTTGTGATTCTAAAAAAAACTTTTTTTTTTGGCAGAATTTTTTTTTCATCCTGTTTGACTTTGAAACACTGATTTTAAGATTTACATTGTCCACAAAATATCATAAAATGTTCTTAGTTTAAGGAATGAGAAAGACTTTCTATTTCATGTTTGTATACAAAGTTGTTAATTGATCAACTATGTCGTAATTAGGTCAGTGGCGGATTCAGGGCGTACGCTCCCCCTTTGATTGGAAAATATATAATTTTTTAGCATAAAATCGTCAAATTTGTTTTTGGCCTCGTTAAACTCGGCGTTATTTCTTCTTCTGCTTACCACAGCTAGTGAGTTAGTCTAAATTTCAATAAAATGTATAATAATATTTCATTTCCAAAATTTTTAATTCTTAATATATATAATAGTTGTCTTCTTTTTTATATGACAAGCCCAACATCCTATTGATGTTCAATACATTATAGAAAACTATGTCATTGGCAATGTTCAATCATCATTGCACACAGGTTTGTTTAATAAGACAGCTGATTGGATAAAAATGATAGATTGTCGTGCCTACATTAAACTGATGTCCAATCAAATGCCTTTAGAAACCTGTCAATGAAAAAATTGCTGCAAACATGGATAAGTTAAAGATTTGGTTGTGTATTCGAGATTTGAAAAAATTGTTTAGATAATTACTTTACGTTCAACATTAAATTGCGACGAACATGCCTTGTAAAACCCCTCCTCCGTTTTCGCCTGAAATATCACTGAACTGCAAGTTTCGGAATTTTACAAGAATTCTATACAGCGCGTGTGATTCCCGGGATCGTCATATTTTCAAGATTTAACAGACCTCTGAAAAAAGTCAGATGATACAATTTATATCTACCATGTGCAGAAAAAACCCAACAAATTGTATTTGCAAATTGAAATAAGATTAAGAATAGTTTTATGTCAATACTAAAAATCTTCTGTAATTATTTGAAATAAAACAAAAGATTTGTTTTCTCTGCTGTATGCAATCGAAAAAAGGTTTTCACTTTATTCTTTGTACATTTGCAAAAGAGGAATAATGCTCCTTAAAACTGTCAATAGTCAAAAGACAGACTAAGGATAAAATACAAGTTTGTACAACCATCCACGGTATGAATTTTCCATAAAGTACCTAATCCTTGATTCACATCCGTACATGTACATGCAAAACCCTAGATTCCTTCTTAATATTTACCCGAGATATCATAAAAGACATATCTAACAAGAACTTCGATGGCAAAAATGAAATAAATATAATCAAATTGAATAAGGCAATTTAATTGAAATAAATATATGTACATCTTTCTAAGTAAAGTGGCAAAAAAAGACGCATATAGAGTTACGTAGATGCAAACGAATAATTGTATTAGTAATAGTTTACGTCAATTTTATAGATTAAAAGATACTAGGTAGAACACGACACACGATTCATGATTTTCCATGTAAATAAATCAAAACAGGTTTATATACTTTTATCTATAAATTGCATTCCGTACACATGCTTGGCTCTGATCGTTGACCGTTTAGCGAACACTATTACATGAGATGCATAATGATATCAATCGAAAACAAAAGAGAAAGATTTAATTTGTAAAATCAGAGCATTCCTTAAATTCAACACTCAAAATAGTTTTTTTTTAAACCACCAGCATGCATATTCTGATTTATAAATATGGCTGATGAATTTATTATTCTATCTAACAATTAGCATTGATAGTCTCGGCAGCTTTCTCTCCCTAAATGGGGGAGATTTTTTGTTCAACAACCCAACGTTCTCATTCGAGATTGATATTTATCTCTTTTCCACAAGCACGCATTATTTATAAGTAAAGTTGGAACATAGGTCAATTTGGTTTGATTTACAACAATGTTTCCTGGTAGAAATGACCTATTGCCGACTCACGCTCGCCGTATCAGGCTGGACCAAATCAATGCATATCCATGTCACTCGTCTCTTACCCTCGACAAAAATGTTTAAAAAATATAAACAATGGTTACAATTGTAGTGTAATGAACTGCATTTGAACTTAATCTAACTTTAATTTTCTGTTGAATCAGTTGAACATCTAAGTGGTCATCGATGTGTATGTAATACTTGACACTGAGCATTAATTTTATGATTGATACAATACAATCAATGTATTGCTATTAATCATTTACTTATAATTAAAGTCGTTGGAATGTTACAGTAAGATATAAATACCTTTAATTTTCTTGATTTGCATATTTTTTTTATCGAAATGAAAATGTTATAAACTGCTCCCAGTTCGTATGTTATTTCATAGCTCTTTGATCAATTCATAAAAATCAAGTAATCGTTTACCTCCTACGAAACAGAAATATAAACCGTACACTAGATTTATGATTATGAACATTTTCTTTTTATCAATCGTTTCTTAACTTATTCACTTTTGTAATTTTCTATCATTTAATGTAGTTCTTACAAAAAAAGAAATTGATGGCAAAAAATGTCAGAGAAGTATCAAAATCGGGCTTTATATGTACCAAATAGTAAATATAAACTGTTTTAAGAATATGTTAGCATTTATTTAAAAAAAAAATAATGTCCAATTTTACCCGGTTTATCCTTGTGTATGATAAAACATGCAAGTACTATATTTAATTCTACTTCCATGGATAAAACGACCACATCGTTGCAATGGCTGGGTATTGATTGTTTTAATGTATATTTTTATTATGTTACTGTATAATGTACAATCAATATGTGACACAATAATAACATAAAATTCCTTTATTTTATGTTGCACTGTGAGCCATGGTTATTTATGATTGTTTTGATAATGTGTGACAATGCGTTTCGGTTGACTGCTCAGATAATCCCTTTATTTAAATGTAAAAACCTTTCATCAAACATCTGTTAAAAGTAAAAAAAAAATAAAATAAATCGGATACTCAGAGCATATTTTCCTTGACAAATATTACCTGGCTAAGAACAATTATTTTACATTATCTATAGATAGGGCGAAGTGGTTTGATAATACTGCTTGGAATTCGTACACGTGCAATAAATTCCTAAAACAGCGATTTTCCATAATGCAAAATTTTAAAGATTCATATGTATCTAAGGTTATATGGAAATCACGTCCCTTTTGATGCAGATTTTTAAAGTTCATATCGAACCGCAAAGACGACAATTTGTTTAAGAACATTTTTGAGATATATTACTAATCATTATATCTTTACAGATGGAATGCATAAATACAGGATTATTAGAATGTCAGAAAGCAAGACTTTTTTATCATGACACACACTTTTTCGGGTTACAACAATTATTCTTTCCTTATATAACCAATTAAATGTTAAAAATTCTATCGAAAAAAAAATATATAGAGTGGGGTGGTCATTTTCGCCATAATTTTCCATGTTTTCTGCCGTTTATGTTCAGGTCTTTATGTTTTTGAAGTATACGGATATTTCTATATGAGTTAGAAAACGTTTTTTGAAAAATTTATCTGAAAAGCTATTTGAAATTTCCTGATGTTTTGTCATTGGGGACACATATTCGCCGTTTTACACATCTATTTAAAATAACTGCAGCTTTAAACAATATTTATCAAATCAATTTCGTTATAGATGAATAGCAGACATTTCAAAGGTGTAAAGAACTGAAATTTAGGGCAATCAGTCAAAGAATTACTAAGAAATACTTCTTTGAAATCGTGTTTTCATTCAGGAAATTGGCCGAAAATCGTTGTCCGTTTTCCGGTCCTTTGTGGTAAGTGCCTAAATTATGTCTAAGTTTAAAAATAATCATATTTGTTATAAAAATATAATTTACCGGCATATTTCTTCCATTTCAGCCATCCTGTGAAGTTTTACCCTCAAAATCATAAAACGGCGAAATTGTGTCCCCGGCGAATATGTGCGCCCACTCTATATAAATTGTAAATTATTTATTTAATGAAATAGACATACAATATTACATTAAAAGACCATAAAAGAACATTCTCCATCTTTGCCGATTTTATTCATAAAATTGGAGCAACCCTGATAAACACAGAGAAAGGGTCGCCCGTTTTGCACCCGAATATTTAAAATCTTAACACGACTGAACACGATCTTACAAAATCTAAACACTCAAACACACAATCAAGTCTTTATCGAACGATCTATCGTGTTTATCTTGACATGACTGAACGGACTGAAAACTATAGATCGGAACAGCGTCTGACAGTCTGAAAAAATCTTAAAATTTTTTTTTTGTGGCAAATTCAGTCGATTAAGACTTGACCATACCAAAAGGACCGTTTCAGACTGAAATCTTGCTACTAGTGCATATTGCATATAGGGCACACATCCGGTTTTAAGGGTCAATGAAGGACATTGCTACCAAAAAACCAAAAATTGAGAAAAAAAAGGCTAGCAAGTAAAACATGTAAAAGAAATTGCTTTTGATTTAACACGGTCTTCAAGTTTATCAATACACGGTAGCAACCTGGTGACAAAAAGTTGTAATTATACGCCCACAATCATAGAGTGAACTGAAGAATTGTATCACAATTGTTAATGATATGATATAATATACTAATTGGTATTTGATCAATCTAATTAATGTTTATTAATATTACGGATTACAAATGTGTCGAGTTTTGTCATTGGATAACAACACAGAGATGTCAGTATATATTCAGGAAACTGCCGGGGTATATACGACGTTTTTATTCCCAATTGGAACCTCAAAAACGTCATCATAACACTTGTTACTACGTGACGTAGTCAAAAGCTATACAGAACACTAAGGAATGTCAGAGGTTCGCATAGGGAAAATAATGACGTGCATCCGTCAATAATACATTTTTAATACAAAATCACACAATTTACACTTCGATTACTAAAATTTAATGTTTTAAAGTGTTATTATAAATTATTACATACACGATAAAATTATTTTCACAGCAAATTACAAAAGTCTTCACATATGCGGAACATATTAGGTTGGGTTTCAATATATGTGTTGTAAAAACGAAGCCACACACACATTAAAACAAATAACATGAAATCTAAAAACTTTATTGAAAACATTTTCTTGACGGAAAAAAATTGTCAAGATAAAAAGGTGCATTTAAATGGATTACTAAAAATATTAAGAAACAATAAACTTGTAATGAATATACATGCTGCATTGTGAATGTTTAACAAATACCTGCACTGGAAAAAAAAATTAAAACAGGGGTAATCCGTAATTTATGTGTAATTCAGGTCTCAGACAGGGTAGATAGATTAGACCTTTGGTTTTCCCGTTTGAATGGTTTTACACTAGTAATTTTGGGGCCCTTTATAGCTTACTGTTCGGTGTGAGCCAAGGCTCCGTGTTGAAGACCGTACTTTGACCTATAATGGTTTACTTTTATAAATTTTGAATTGGATTGAGAGTTGTCTCATTGGCACTCATACCACATCTTCTTATATCTATATAGATACTGTGACATTCCCGGCTTAGGGCTTATATCCCCTTCCTCTTCGGCTCAGGGGATATAAACTTTAAGCCGCGAATGTCACAGTATATACCCTCTCTGAGACCTGTATAACATATATTGCTTTTTAAATATAGATGAGCTATAAAGTTTAAGATATCTTTTTCGTTGATTGTGATTGATGCGTTAACCATTTCGTTGTCTTGTATCAACACTATGCATTATATCAATAGAGGAAGTTTTAGAAATACAATACGAACGAACAGTACAGTTTCCCTTTTCATTGAAGGATATCAGAAAGACTTACGTGTATCACATGTATCACACATATTGCATATATATTCCTTCGTAAGCACTTGATATCAATCCTTGGTTGATGGTGGGGTTCATGTTGCTCAGACTTCGGCTTTTTTATGTTTCGTTTTGTATAATGCTGTTTCTCTTTTGGTCGGTTTTCTTGGTTGAAAGTTTTTCATCGACCTTTGAGGTTGAATATCCGTTTGGTATCTTCCGCCTCACTTGTTCTGCCAACAATACACGTTTGGTTGAAATAGAAGTAAATAGTATCGATAACAATACTAACTAAACTTATTGATCTATAGTTGTTTTGATTATGCATGGTTAAGGAATCCCTCAATTTTTGATCCTGTAATCAGAAAATATTTCAGTTGACGAAATAAGAAAGACAGAGTTTTCAAAATAGGAGCGGAAAAGTTTGGAAAAAAGATCAGATTAGAATTATTTAACATTCGTTCCCAGTCGTCTTTCCTGTCTTCATTTTTCTTTTATTTCTAAATTGGTTCTTAAATATCAATCTCAGATGGGTGGTCCGAAGCATTTTAATAAGAAAAGACGTTTGCCTAATAACATGTGTAACTACTGTATATGTTTTGCTGTCACTACTATCAGTTTAAAAATGACTTATAATTATTTCTGTATGTAAATAGATATAGGAAGATGTGGTGTGAGTGCCAATGAGACAACTCTCCATCCAAATAACAATTTATAAAAGTAAACCATTATAGGTCAATGTACGGCCTTCAACACGGAGCCTTGGATCACACCGAACTCTTTTACCGGAATTGTGCAATATTTCATATTAATTGGAATCAAAGTGGACTTTCATACACTTTTTCATAACACTTTCAAATCTTTCATACAAAGACAAAAATATATAAAAATATGAACCAAAGACTAATGTAAAGAATACAGATGGGTGCAGTCCTAACCTGTACAGCCATTTAACTTGCTAACCAGTTATTTTGACCGGTCAAAGTTAACCTGCGACAGAATTTAGGACTACAATCAAGTTAACTTGAAAAGCGGACTTGGTCCTAGAACTGTTTTAAGACTGCCAAAAAGTTACATTTACACTGGTCCGCTACTATTAAAAGTTAACTTCGAAACCAGTCCTGCAATAAATTAACTTTAATTTTGACAACTCCGATCGAACCAGACCTTACTATCGAAAAGTTAAATAGATTAAAATTTTGATTGGTCTGCTCAACACTAAGTTTACTTGTAACCAGGACCGCTATGCATGATTCATAAAACATTTTTAAATGTCTTTGTTTCTTGATACAAACAATACAGATTAAATACATTTGTGAACAAAGTACGCATAAAACATTGATGTAATACAGATTTCTCCGTGATCTGCCTTTTTATAAATTAAAAACGATATTGGTTACACTGCTAACGTGCATTGGACATGTATGTTCAAAAATATCAAATTCTTTAAGTAGTATATATTCTCTATAAAATGTTTAAGTACTGATATGTTTTAAAATATAGCATTAATCGTAAAAACTTGGTTATCAGATAAAATCGATTAACAATGGCAATAATGCAGAGTACATATATTGCATAAAATAATCATGAAAGCAATATTGGTGTACAGTTACTAATATTTATCATGTTTATGGTCGGCTGACATTCAGAGTACCCACATTACTACTGTTTCTTTTTTTTTTGCATCAATTAAGAGTGCCAGAATATCCTCTTTTTATTCAAATAATTTAATCGTCAGCAAAAATTCATAGTTTTCATATCTCAGACTGGTTCGTATAACAACAATATTTGACATAATCAACCAAAACTGACCACTTTATTATGAAAATTTATATAGCTGCATGATAAATCAGTAAATTTTTAAACTCAGGATGGATTCTATAATACAAATGACAGCAATATTGTAACAAAATGATTACAAAATTTTGTCCGCATCAATTTAGTGCAAGCCTGTCCTCTTTGTATTTAAAATATTGACTAGTCACAATAAGTCAGTAGTTTTGATACCTCAGGCTGGCTGGTATAACAAAGTAGTTTGACCGCATCAAATAAAACTGACCATTTTGCACTTTATTATGAAAAACTAAATAGCCATATCATTAATCAGTAAATTTGTTAACTCAGGATGGATTGTAAAAAACGAATAACCGCAATATTGGAACACAATTACCATGATGACTACAAATTTTGTCGGCATCAATTTAGAGTGCCAGTATGTCCTCTTTGTATTCAAACTATTGATTCGTAACAAAAAATCAGTAGTTTTGATATCTCAGGCTGGCTCGTATATAAAAAATATTTGACTGCATCAACCAAAACTGACCAAATTTGCACTTTATTATGAAAATTTATTTATAGCCGCATAATAAATCAGTATTTTTTTTATGTCAAGATGGATTGTATTATACAAATGAGAGCAATATTTGAGCACAATGACTATAAAATTTTGACTGCATCAATTTAGAGTGCCAGCATGTCCTCTATTTATTCAAAATATTCACGCGTCACACAAAATCAGCAGTTTTGATATCTCAGTCTAGCTCGTATAAGAAATAATTTGACCACATCAACCAAAACTAACCATATTTGCACTTTATTATGAAAATTTTATAGCTGCATAATAAATCAGCAAATATTTTAACTCAAGATGGATTGTACAGTACAAATGACAGCAATATTGGAACACAATTACTTCAAAATTTGTCCGCATCAATCGAGAGTGCCAGCATGTACTCTTTTATTCAAAAATATTAACTTGTCATTTAAGATCAGTAGTTTTGATACCTCAGGCTGACTCGTATAACAAAATTATTTCGCCGCATCAACCAAAGCTGATCATATTTGCACTGTATTATGAAAATTAAATATCCATATCATCAATCAGTAAATTTGTTAACTCAGGATGGATTGTATAATACAAATGACAGCAATATTGAAACACAATGCCTTCAAATTTTGTCAGCATAAATTTATGCCAGCATGTACACTTTTTATTCAAAATATTGACTCATCAGAAAACATCAGCAGTTTTGATATCTCAGGCTGACTCGTATATGAAAATACCAGACCGCATCTACCAAAACTGACCACAATTGCACTTTATTAAGTAAATTTATAAAGCCGCAAAATAAATCAGTATTTTTTTCAACTGAGGACGGTTTTTTAATACAAATGATAATAATATTGGAATATATTGACTACAAAATTTGTCTGTCTGCATCAATTTAGAGTGCCAGCATGCCTCTTTTTATTCAAAATATTGACTCATCACAAAAAATCTGTAGATTTGATATCTCAGGCTGGCTTGTATATCAATAATATTTGACCACATCAACCAACATTGACCATATTTGCACTTTATTATGAAAATGTATATAGCTGCATGATAGATCAGTATTTTTTATATCAGGATGGATTGTATAATACAAATGACAGAAATATTGGAACACAATGACTACAAAATTTTGACCGCATCAATTTAGAATGCTAGCATGTCCTCTATTTATTCAAAATATTCACTCGTCACAAAAAATCAATTATTTTTATATTTCAGGCTGGCTCGTATAAGAAATAATTTGACCACATCAACCAAAACTAACCATATTTGCACTTTATTATGAAAATTATATAGCTGCATAATAAATCAGTAAATATTTTAACTCAAGATGGATTGTACTGTACAAATGACAGCAATATTGTCCGCATCAATTTAGAGTGCCAGTATGTCCTCTTTTTATTTAAAATATTGACTCATCACAAAAAATCAGTAGTTTTGATACCTCAGGCTGGCTCGTATATGAAAAATATTTAACTGCATCAACCAAAACTGACCATATTTGCACTTTATTATGTAAATTTATATAGCCGCATAATAAATCAGTAATTTTTTTTATATCAGGATGGATTGTATAAAACAAATGACAGCAATATTGGAACACAATGACTACAAATTTTGTCAGCATCAACTTCGAGTATCTGCAGTTCTCTATTTATTCAAAATATTCACGCGTCACAAAAAATCAGTAGTTTTATATCTCAGACTGGCTCGTATAAGAAGTAATTTGACCACATTAACCAAAACCGACCATATTCGCACTTTATTATGAAAAATTAAAAGCGGCATAATAATACAGTATTCTAGAAGTTTCCTTCTACAGTTTTCTAGGAGTTTCTCTTTACTATGTTCTAGAAGTTTCCGTGACAACTACATGTATAGATACAGACACCGAAATTAGACAGACAGACATTAATATACTTGTACTGTCAGAAGTTCTCTGGAGATGTTGGATTGACACTTTTATTTACGTTAACTATATCATACTAGATTGTGAACTTATTGGACATATTCCGTTACAGTTAAGAGAAGAATTTCGGATTGAGAAAAGACAAAGGATCGGACATATATTTTAACAGTTAAGTTGACTTTTCTATTTGTGAAATATTTCTTGTAAAATTGTACAATAAATCTTGTTAAATATTATCATTGATTTGTGTCTTTTGTTGGCTACAATTCAAAGGTGATTTCTGGCCGTAACAGAAATTGGGGGCTTGTCCGGGATATCGTTCATATAAGATACTTTTTTTGTATTTTATTGAATTATAATTAGCCAACAAAATTCTACAAAATGGCATTTGATGCCGGTAAATTTTGAAAACGCCAGACCTGGTGGTGTTGGTTAAATTAAAGAAAGAGGAATTATTTTTGCTTGCTAAACATCTGACAATGGATTTTAGAGTATATATGAGAAAACAAATTATGAAAAATTTGGTTGACTCAGAAATTTTGGGTGAAGAGGCTCTTGAATTCAAGGTCGAAAATGTTGATGCTATCAAATAAAAACAGCTTGAATTAGAACACGAACTTACATTAAAACAATTGGAAAACAAAATTAAAATAAAACAATTAAAAAAAGAAGAAAGACAGGCAGAACTTGTCATGAAGGAAAGGTTAGAGATGGAGAAAAAAAGAAGAAAAAGAAGATGAATTTAAACTAAAACAGGCAGAACTTGAAATGAGGGAAAGGTTAGAGATGGAGAAAATAAAAAATGAAATGGTCAAAAGAAGAAAGTAACACTAAAGTAGTGTCAAAATCAGTACATTTTGATGCAGCAAAAAATATACGTCTAGCTCCCAGATTTTGTGAAAAAACAGTTGATAAATATTTTCCACCGTTTGAGAAAATTGCTCAAAATTTGAAATGGCCGAAGCCTTATTGGACTGCAATGCTGCAAAGTGTTTTTGAGGGCAAGGCCGCTGAAATTTACTAAGCACTTTCTTCAGAAAAAAGCTCTGATTATGACACTTTAAAACAGGAAGTTTTGAAAGCTTATGAGCGAGTGCCAGAAGCATATAGAAATAAATTTAGGTTTTATGAAAAGTTTGAATCACAAACCTATGTTGAATTTGCTAGGGAAAAAGAAGATCTATTTGATAAATGGCTTACGTCAAAATAAATAGAAAACAATTTTGATAACATAAGACAATTGATGTTATTAGAAGAGTTCAAGCAGTGTGTTCATTTAGACTTAAAACACATTAAGATGACAAAACTGTTGAAACATTGCAAGATGCAGCTGTTACTTCCGATAATTATACCCTTGCACATAAGAGGAGTTTCAAAGGTAAAAATTTTAATACTTCAACCGGAAAATACAAAAATCAAAGTACTGAGCGAACTGACAGTAAGTCTGTTGAACAGAATGAGAGTCAATCTAGTTATAACATGTCTAGTCCAAAATTTGATCCTTTTGAGAAGAAGTCATTGACTTGTGTTTTGTTGTAAGAAAAGTGGTCAACTGATGGCTGATTGTTTTAAGACTCCAGAAGAAGAATGAAAGAGATAATAAACCCAAGTCGAGTGCTTGTACGACACCCCTTGTCACCAATAAGTTGGAATGTCCTGGTGGCTCCGTTTTGTTACTAGGTATAGATGTTCCCCTCCATCGTATTTATTTGAAGTCAGATTTAATTACTGGACCAGTTGTTGTTGTTGTTCGTCCTAATCTCGCTGTTGAGGGTGTTTCATTATTGCTAGGAAATGATCTAGCTTGGAACAAAGTGGTTGCTGAACCAATTGTTACCAGTGAACCGATGGTGGATGTTAAATCACCTGAAGATGATGCTGAACTATATCCAGCTTGTTATTAGGGCAATGTCAAGAAAACAACAAAATGAGGATTGACAAGAAGACCAGTATGATTATATGGACCTTTCTGACACTTTCCTTGTCGATATTGAAGGTTCCTGTAGCTTAGAAAAGTCCATAATAAAACCACCTAGTTCTAAGAGGCATGTAATTATGCCATGGCCAGACGTAAACAGCCATTCATTAGACAGAAAAAAAAATTGTGGAAGAACAAAATAAAGACCCTGAGGTTCTTCAGCTTCTACTGGCCGAGACTTAGAAATGATGTAACAGAATACTGCAAATCATGCCATATATGACAGGTTGTTTGTAAGCCTAACCAGAAAATACTACCAGCACCACTTCTGTCAATTCCAGCCTTTGAAGAACCTTTCAGTCGAGTACTAATTGACTGCGGTGGACTTTTCCTGAAGTACACACTCGATTTTCTGAGGCGATTCTGTTAAGGAATATCAAGACACCAACTATTGTCAAAGCTCTTATCAATTTTTTTCACGTAAGTAGGACTTTCTTAGTCTATACAGTCCGACCAGGGTTCAAATTTCATGTCAGGTTTATTTCAGCAGGTTGTTTACCAGATAGGGATTGCTCAGTATAGGTCAAGTGCTTATCATCCAGAATCTCAAGGATCCTTAGAACGTTTTCATCAAACATTGAAGAACATGATTAGAACTTTTTGTCTTCAATTTGACAGAGACTGGGATGATGGTGTTCACTTTCTTCTTTTTTTACGGTCCGAGATGCTGTTCAAGAATCCCTTGGTTTTAGTCCCTTTGAGCTGGTAATTGGTCATACTGTAAGGGGACCTTTGAAATTGGTTAAGGAAAAATGGCTTACTGAACACACTGACTTGAATCCTCTAGACTATGTAGCTAGATTGTAAGAAAAATTGTATACTGCTTGTAAAATTGCTCAGAAAAATCATTAAAACTGTTAAGAATAAGACGAAATATGGTATGATAAAGATGCCAGCGACAGAGTTTTTGAGCCTGGTGATAAGGTACTTGTATTTTGCCAGTCCCTGGACATCCTGTACAGGCTTAATACTGTGGTCCTTATACAATACAGAGTAAAATCAATGATTTGAATTATATTGTAAAAACTCCATTTCGGCGCAAATAAAATATAGTGTGTCACATTAATATGTTAAAACCATAATTTGAGCGTACTAATGAAGGTGAGAGCAAACCAGTTTCCACTTTAGCCATGGTTAAATTTGAGAACAACCAAGACAAACCAGATATAAATGAACCACCTTTTGATTCTAAAACTGCAACAAACAGTTAGATTGAAAAATTCAGAAATTTTGTCAAATTTAGACTCAAAACTTGCACATTTGACTTTTGATCGCAGAGAAAAATTGAAAACTTATTGTAAAAATCTTTTTCCAGATGTGCCAAACAAAACTACTGCTGTTTGTAATGATGTTGATGTAGGCGATGCTTCTCCAATTAGGCAACATCCTTATCGGTTCAATCCACTAAAACTTGATTTTATGAGACAAGAAATTAGATATATGCTTGACAATGATATAATTGAGCCGAGTAACAGTGAATGGAGCTCTCCTTGTCTCCTTGTACCAAAACCAGATAAAACCTTTCGTTTCGTAACTGAAAAGTTAAATCTGTTTCAAAATCTGATTCCTATCCAATTCCAAGGATAGACGACTGTATTGACAACATTGGGCATGCAAAATTTGTGAGCAAATTTGATTTATTGAAAGGTTACTGGCAAGAACCCTTGACACAGAGAGCTCGTGAAATATCAGCTTTTGTCACACCAGACGGCTTATTTCAGTATACTTTCAAACCGTTTTGTATGAAAAGTGCTCCAGCTACATTTCAAAGAATGATCAATAATGTTATAAAAGATTTAGATTGTTGTTATGCTTATATTGGTGATCTTATTGCATGTAGTGATAGCTGGGAACCATTTATATAATACTTTTGATAGATTGTCACAATCAAATTTGACTGTTAATCTTGGTAAAAGTGAATTTTGTCCACTGTTGATTATTCAGGGCAAACAAGTGAAACCTACTATGGCTTAAGTGGATGCAATTACCAAATTTCCTCCTCCTACAAATAAAAAACAACTTATGAGGTATTTAGGCATGATTGGATTTTACAGAAAATTCTGTTCAAATTTTGCTTCTGTTGTTCAACCATTGACTTATCTTTTTCGGAAAGATTATTAATTCATATGGAGTGATAGTTGTCAAAACGCTTTTGAAAATAGCAAATCATTTTTAAGTAACAGTCCTGTTCTGATCACTCCAGATTTTGAAAAACAATTCAAACTTACCGTCGACGCAAGTGATGTCGGAGTTGGATCCGTTTTATATCAAGAAACAGATGATAATATTGAGAAACTTATTTGATATTTTCCAAGAAATTGGATAAACATCAGAAAAATTATTCAACTATTGAAAAAGAGTGTTTTGCACTATTGTCTGCACTTCAATATTTTGATGTAAATTTAAATCCCACTATGCATCCTTTTCTTGTTTATACTGATCATAATCCTCTCACCTTCATACGAAAAATGAGAAACAAGAACCAGAGGTTGACTAGGTGCAGTTTATTGTTACAGGAATAGAATGTTATTGTAAAACATATCAAAAGTAAAGATAATGTAATAGCAGATGCTTTATCTAGATCTTATTAAAACACTCAATACATACTATATATTTTTATAGATATTGTTTATGAAAAATTCTCATTAGAAGAGGGGGATGTTGTGATATTGTCATTATCATGTTTATTTATCTTGGCCTAATTTGTGTTGCGTGGCCTTAAAAGATACATAATTGGGGTGTTTACTATTTACAGTTGTTTACAAAATAATGTTATAATTGTGCAGTTTAGAAATCACTGGAACAATCATAAATACTGATGGAATGATATGATTAGAATTTTCTAGTTGACTCACATAATAATTCCAGAAAGATCATAATCTACGATGCGTAATTTAAACTTCTACAGTATTCTAGAAATTTCTCTTTTACAGTTTTCTAGGAGTTTCCCTTCTACAGTGTTCTAGAAGTTTCACTTCTATATAAACAGACACCGAAATTAGACAGGCAGACATCAATGTACTTGTATTCTCGTTGGTTAAAATATTGACTGGTCTCAAAAAATCAGTACTTTTAGTATCTCAGACTTTCTCGTATAACAAAAATATTTCACCGCATCAACCAACACTGACCATATTTGTACTTTACAATAAAAAGTATTACATGTGTGAGGTGTTATCATCTGTAAATCGTTTACTGACTGACCATATTTATTATTATAAAAATGTTATAGCCGTATCATAAATCAGTAAATTTGTTACCTCAGGAGGGATTGTATTAAGCAAATGACAGCAATATTGGTTTACAATGACCATGATGACTACAAAATATTTTCCTTATTAATTAAGAGTGCCAGGATATTCTATTCGTATTCATAATACTGAACCTTCACTGCAGTTTGTAGTTTCCATATTTCAGGATGGTTTGTATAACAAAACTATCATACAACACTGACATGACTGATTATATGTGTATTTTATAATGAAAAGTTAGTCCAAATAAGTATTACGTCTAGAAAGGCTATTTTGACTTATGAAAAGTATGAGAATGTATCTGAGAATAGTATACTGACTGACTGTAAGTATATTATGCCAGTTGATTGGTTGGTTGTTGGTAGCTTAACGTCAAGGGGCAAATATTTTATTCATGTTCAGGACGAGTTATTTTTTCGGACGTCCCAGATTTCATTTAAAATCAATAAAGATGAATCAGCCGAAATTGACGAGATGGTTCAATACTATACAATTTTCGTTTGAACATTCCGTCAAAAAAAGAATCGTAAATCCAAGGCAAACAAGGTGAATTACGATGAAAAATCTATGTAATGCATAGAATTATATTAGGAGGAGACTGTAAAAAATTACAGTAAGTTCATTTTTTGTCTATGAGTTATCTTAATTGTTATATACGAGGCATTGTTTGACAAACTTTTATTTTGAGATTGATAATTTAGTCTGCTCGAGATTCCTCTTTATTTTCGACATACAGTTTAAGACACGGAGGTGTCACGTTTAGCTTTCAGTCAAAAGTGCCTTCAGAACTAAATAATCTACATGGTGACTTGTCAGTTGACGCATACGTGCTAAATTTACAGTTTTCTACTAGAGAAAAAAAAAATCCGTTGTAAAAGGGATGGTCGATTCCTTGCCTTATTGAGAATAATTTCAGATAAATTGAAAACCATCCTAATTTCAGACTCTATAGCTAAAACCTCGAATAAAGTAAATGACTACAGTTGATGTTGAATATATTATTATATTGAACATGATCATGATGATAATCTTAATTTTTATACTTGTGATTACATACATTCTAATGTTGGTTTGAATGATATACAAGTACAAAGCATTTAAGAAAAAAAAAGACTAAAAGTTTTGAAATATTCAGGTTAATCCAATCTAGCCGTACTTCCGGGTTGCAACCCTCTGCTGATTTTCATTATTGTACAAAATTGAGTGAAGTTGAAAGCAAGACTGATGAAACCATATTTTCGAAGAATCAGCACCTATAAAAAATACATTGACAAAAAACAATCCACAGAAATAAAATGACCGTGAAGGGAGAGTTTAAAATGAAACGCGAGTAGTTATAAAGACAGGCAAATGGTGTTCTTTGTATTAATTTCTTTTTATAATTACATCCGTCAAACCTATTTCAAAAGCTTTCAGTGTTACGACATCTAATTAAGTGGTATGTTAAAGTACTTGATCAAGTTAGAAGACACTCTAGAGTAAAGTTAAAAAGTTTAGTCCTAACGGCTTATAACTTACACGAAATATCGTTATGGGAAATATTGTAAAACTGGCCTGTTTGGTGTATATTGTAACCATATATTACTGTGAGGCAGATTGCGTTCTTCACGCTGTTAGTAAGTATGCGTTTATCTTATTCAATGTATGTATTTTCAAATGTCTATATTCGAGAAACTTTACATATTTTGAAAACATTATTCAATTTCACAGTAAAACTAAAGCTATAATAAATTTGAAACATATATACATATGTGCCCATAGATAGTCTAGCGGGTAGGCATTAAAATGCTACTACCAACAGATAAAAGATTATAGGTTTTGTATTGTTGTTTTTTTAAATTTTATTTAAAAGTAAAAACTAAAAGATTTTATCAGAATATATATATCTAAATATCAGCACAACAATGTTAAATCTGCAATTTTGCAGAAGCACATTTTTGTTCTTCCCTCGCCGGGATTCTAACTCATGCTATTGGGATGTCGTGAAAACACCGCCTGCACTGTGTCCAGTGCTCGAGACCACTCGACCTAGACTGAACTTTAAATTCAGCTTTCGGTGGCCTAGTGTTACCTTCCCTCGTCAGTAGAATCTAGAGTTGTAACACAGTACATGATATATAAGGCATGGAGATGGAATTGATTGCAGATTAGCTAAATTATCTGTCGTAAAGGATCGTAAGATGCAGTTACAGAAATAATTATTTGATAACTACGTCTAAACAAGTGACAACTCTACGTCAGATCCATCCATTGGATCACCAGTGAAGGTGATACACGGCTGAAAACACATATTATATTCATAATTACTCTAGATATCAGCACAACAATGTTAAATCTGCAAATTTGAGGAAGCAAATTATTGGTCTTCCCTCGCCAGGGTTCGAACTCGTGCTATTAGGATATCATGACAACACCGCCTGCACTGTGTCCAGCACTCTAGACCACTCGGCCACTTAGACTTACCTAAAAATTCAGCTTTAGGTGGCCTAGTGTTACCTTTCCTCGTCAGAAGAATCTAGAGTTGTAACACAGTACATGATATATAAGGCATGAAGATGGAATTGAGTTGTCACTTGTTTAGACCTACTTATAAAATAATTATTTCTGTGACTGCATCTTACGGTCCTTTATGACAGATAATTTAGCTTATCTGCAATCAATTCCATTTTCATGCCTAATATATCATGTACTGTGTTACAACTCTAGATTCTACTGACGAGGAAAGGTAATGCTAGGCCACGCCTAAAAAGTGTACAAAACAACACCAAATTAAAAAAAGGAAACATTAAATGTAATTATCTATAAATATTTTGGATAACAGATATCCTTCATCAGTATGATTATGATGTAAAATGAATCCTATCAATCTATTCTGATTTAACTATAACATTCTCTAACTTTATACAACTAAAACCTAACACAACAACGCTTGTGCAATTCTAAAGTTTCAAAAATGACGTCGGTTAGGTATTAACAACATAGACTGCATAGATATGCTTATAACAAAAATAGTAATGTGCGATATGAACTGGTACATTTCTAAAATTTCACAGGTGTCGAAAGGTAAGATATTACAACAGAGATTGCGTAGAAATACATTCCAAATGAAGAGCACTGACCGTTTTGAGCTGGTATAATACTCAAATTTCAAATTGACGACGGTAAAGTAATTACAATAGAGGCTGCGTTTTTACACATACCAAATAAATAGCAGTTTGATAATGATTAAAAAATTTAATTTTGACAAAGGTTAAGTAATTGAACGTGGCTGCGTACTTATCGTCTCAAATGAATAGCACCCTGCAATTTAAACTGGTATAATTTTAGAATTTTAGAGTTGTTTACCAAAAGAGAGTATTAATATCTACTAGAGATTTCCAATAAAATGACTTTACTCGACATAACCGACCTAACTCAACGTATTTCGTCCTATTGCATTGAAGCATGACGGAGGGGAGCATACACTGCATGTATTGTTTGCTCTTTGAACAGGCTTTTTTGCTGATATAGACTCAATGTAAAAATCAACCCCAACTACTGTTTTAATCTTTAAATATTTTGTTATTAAATTTTGAATGATTTTATTGACACAAATATTTTAATGGAATAAGTAAGTTAGCAACTTGTAATCAAATGCACCCATCATTTCTTGTCATCTCACTTGACCCATATTTCAGTTCTTCTCAAAATATGAATTTTAAAAACTACCAAGTAAAAATTTAGCATGAAAATATTAAAATTATGAAATCCGAAGCGAGAAGGTTATCTTTTGTTTTTGTTTTTATAATTAACGTTTACAAGTAGATTCCAACACACCCGAATGAAAAAGGTGTATGCGACTAACTTTTTTTAAAATTATTTTAGTATAATTTAATTCAAGATAATTTGACGTGGGCAGAAATTCATATCATTTATACATTTATCAAATAGTACTTTTTCGTCTTTAACTATAATAATGCATGGGACGAGGTTTTTCTCCATGTATACCTAAACATGCATTCGGGGATACAGAGGTAGAGGGGGTACTCCCCCCTTTCGATCGCCAAATAATTTTGAAAATCTCACGTTTTCCACGTTATCTATTCAAATTTTTAGTATTTTTTTTTTTGCATCGCTACGCTCGGCAGTATGAATTCAATTATCGGGAACTACGCCTTCTTTCAAATTTCTTGGATCCGGCCTTAATCACAAATTGTATAGCACCAAAAAAAATATAATGATTGTCGTTTGACTTTAATAAAAACGTTTTAAAAAGAACAATGTTTGAACATTTGACATCTCGCATGAGATTAAAAAGTTTAAGACTACATACTGAATTGGATTTTTTCCTGGATTTAGAGCTCACTTAACACGAAAATGTGATACTGGCGTGCAATCTAATGGACAAATAATCTTCTTTCTAATGTTTCTTTTTATATAAATATTTATTTATTTAGTTATATATAATTCCACTAACAAATCATCATGGATCTTTTGCCGATAAATTATTATTACATTTTATAGAAACTACATATAATCTGCTATACAGTTATGATCGAACACTAATGGTCCTACAGACACTCTGTGCTTTTGACATGACAAAAGGTCTTGCTTTTCTAGACTGTTATGTACTTTTTATACTTAATTTGTGATATGTACAAAAAAGAAGGTGTAGTATGATTTGCAATGAGACAACTCTTCACAAGAGACCAAATGACACAGAAATTAACAACAGTTACTATAGGCCACCATGCGGCCTTCAACAATGAGCAAAGCCCATACCGCATAGTCAGCTCTAAGAGGCCACAGAATGACAAATGTAAAACAATTAAAACGATAAATCTAACGGCCTAATTAATGTACAGAAAAATGAACGAAAGCACAGCAACATCACTATAACCACTGAATTACAGGCTCCTGACTTGGGACAGGCACATCCATACATAATGTGGCGGGGTTAAACATGTTAGCGGGCCCACTTACCTGGGACAGTGGTGTAACAGTACGAAATAATTGATTAATATTCTAGACTGGATTATTAATTGTAGTTGTTTTTAAGATAGTGTTCAGTAGCTGTGAATAATCTAAGATCGGCACATGGAGTTTATTTGGAAATACTAGTAATTGCTGTTTTTGTGCTTCGTTTAAGTCGGACGAGTCAATCCCTTGCTTACTGTTTTAATTATGAGTAGACATGATCATGTGATAAGCATACTTCTATGATCTCTATTGGCCTCAACTTGAACATTTACAAAACCTATGTAGCAAAGAGATGCATGCGTAAAATAAGTTCTCGCCATAAATTGGCTAAAATATCAGATAAGAATTTAGCCTCAAGCTATAATACTTACGACAAAGAAGCCTCAAGCTATAATACATACGACGAAGATTTAGCCTCAAGCTATAATAAATACGACGAAGATTTAGCCTCAAGCTTTAATACTTATGATGATGATGATGATGACGACGATGATGATGATGATGATGATGATGATGATGATGATGATGATGATGATGATGATGATGATGATGATGATGATGATGATGATGATGATGATGATGATGATGTATGTCTTTATCCAGCGACAAATATTACATATATTTTATGCTTTATGTGCATATATTATTATTCTAGCAACACTTGTGTTGATTTGATAACACTTTTTGTTGTATAATTTATTTGATTTTTCTCCTTGTTTCTCTGTATCAAAAAGCTCAGTTTTTATTGTAAAATGGTGTTTCACAGCTTCCATTATCCTTGTGACTTGCTATTGTATTAATATCCAGTAGGCATGCAATTATTATTCTAAATAGTATAAAATGTTTTTTTAAAACATGTAAAGATTACCCGTTTTGATCCAGACTTCCTTACCACTAGCATCTAAGATACATACACTGACAAAATATTGTACCCGCACTCATATTACAATCACCCTGTCTGTCCTGTCCGTCCGCCAGTCTGTCCGTTCAACAAATATTTTCAATTTTCTCTTCAAAAGCATAAGTATGCTTAGCATGCATTATTTTTTTCGATTTATTCCTTACACTCCGACATGTATATACCTGGATCAGTGTGGAGCGTAAAACTATCAAACAGTCCAAATGGCGTGAATAACGACTACAGTGGCTCGTGCTGTTGTCAACAATAAGCAAATACTCATATCGTATTATCAGATACTAGTATATAAGGCATTGACTTTGAAAAATGTAAACAGTTCAAACGAAAATAAATATTTTTTCAAGAGTAAAAATAACCCCAAAATGACAGAAAGTAACCAACGACATCCACTGAATTGAAAGCTCCTGACTTGGGAAAGCCAATATATAATTTGGTTTGATTAAACGCGTTTATCAGCGCTCAACACTCTGGTGTAACAGCACAATATAAGAAAAACCTGTAAAATTCAGTTGGAAATAGCTCAACTAATCAGATTTGAATTAAGCCCAAACAATTACATTTTATGATGAAAGACACAGAGTACCGATCTTAAAGTACCCCAGGTACTGAAAGCTGATTCTTACATGTAAAATTATCTGAGAATATTCAACGTATTTAGTTAAAAATATAAAGGAGATGTAATATGATTACCAATAATAAATGAAGTGGATATAAGCAATGATAGGCAACCTTACGGCCTTCATCAATGAGAAAAATCCATACCATATAGTCGACTATAAAAGGGTCCAACTTGAAAAATATGAAACAATTCAACTGAGAAAACTACCGGCCTGATTTAAAACAAAACAATTTACGAAAAAAATATAACAGATATGAACCAACGACAACAAGTGAACCACCGGCTCCTGACATTGGACAGGCACATAAAGAATATATACATATTTAAAGTAATTATGAATATAAAATGTGTTTTCAGCCGTGTATCACCTTCACTGGTGATACTATGCATGGATAAGTCGTAGAGTTAAACTTTTATATATAAATATATACCTCTAAGGCGAGACAAAAATTGAAACTCAATTTTTTTCTTTACTCAATCAATATGTGATAGTTTTAGAATCCACTTCTAATTGGATTAGTAAGAGTTGTCTTAATCCAAAAACAACTAGTCTATGCCAATATCAAGCCTTACTAATTAAAAGTACATTTTAAAAAGAAAATTACTGTAAAGACTGAGGTTGCATTATAGATGTCTTAAAAATGTAACAAGTATGTAAATTGGCATTCTCATCCACTTTTAATCAGAGATACTTTGGGACAGGACATTTTTAGCCAATTACTATGTACTATAAATTGATAGTTTACTATCCACAGCGGTCAATGTTTATATGCAGATTAGTCATTAATTGCTAATCAAGTACACCTTCAAATTACAATCTATATAACGAATTGGTGTACACACTTATTTACACAAATCATTATTATTTACAAAATTCTTTTTTTTTTAATGTTAGTTGAAACTATTAAAATTTAAAGAAGTAGTACAAGACCTGTATTAATTTTTTTTTTAAATATTCAACTCCCTTTGTCGTACCTTTTCCCTGGGGAAAAAAATCGGAGATTATAAATAAACAAGATTAACTGTAGAAGAAGAGAACGTTTGAAATGATGCTTGATAAAGTATGATGCAATCCCAACTTTAACAGAGACAAATTTTGACTAACACTTTGAATTCGATATTTCTGAAATTGCTAAAAAAATCTCTGTCTAAAAATAAATACCTACGGAAACTTAATATTTTAAAACATTAACAGACGAAAGGAAAAAGGGACACCAATCTGATAACGACAAATAAAAGCAAGTCTAATATTAAATAATAGAAGGTTCATTTGCAAAGTATATCGAAAAACAAAGTCATGGTCAAAACCATGAAAGACAACTCAAATCAATCGTATGATAGGTAAAGATACGTGTATATACGTGGTCTTATGACAGCAAAGTTTTGGCGGGAATCTCAATAATCACGTGATATATAAAATCATGATTTCTTTCGTTTTCGTCATCTTAGAAATACTTTATATTGATAAAATTTATCATGAATGGGTTTAATAGTTTAGGAATACTTAGTTAAAACTTGAGTGACGCATTTAACAAAATTAATAGGTTAGCAATAACCGGTCCCGTTACGTGCGTACGTCGAGTTAGGTACGTATGTCATTTTATTGGAAATCTCTAATATAACCAAAATGAAAAGCACTGCGCGAATTAAAACTACACCTTTTCATTGATTCCATTTCGTGCCAAAGTTTTTAATTTTCTTATCCAAATCTTTCCCGAGCGAGTCTATCCTCCCTAGACCAAGCAGTCTTGGGGTCTATGATTGTAATAGTCAGTCGATTAAGATCTGCCTTAGTGTGGCCAGAGAATTTCATATGTCGACTGAGAGGAAGGTCTGGCTTGCATTCATAGTCGCTACGATGGCCGTTCATACAATTGTTAAATGGCTATTCTGACTTGCCAATATAGTGTTTACTACATTTACATTGTAAAAGATACACACCATTTGTAGTCTTGCAATTAACATTGCAAAATATCGTGTATTCCGTACCAGTGGAATGACTGTTAAAGTCTGGGTATTCAGTATTTGATTGCAAGTCAAGCATCGTTTGTTTCCGCATCCCTTGCCCACAGACGACGAGCCTAATTTAGAGGATAAATCAGCTCTCACCAGCAAGTCTTTAAGACTTTTGGGCTTACGGAAAGCCAGTATCGGGTGATCTCACACGATCCGATATTTCTTACAGCTATTTCACCAGCTTAGAGCTTTGACTCTTAAAATAGTTAAAACTGAACATCACGTATCAAATTTGAAAACTTATCTGTCTCAGGGTGTTGTATTTTGAAAGCTTCACCCTTACCACGGACGACAAATTCCACAGCTTCTTTATCTCTGAAAACGGTCGATCACACACACAGTTTTTTCAACTTACGAATTCGACGTTTAATCAGAGACCTGATTGTTTTGACCCATTCTGACAATGTGTCCAGTTGAACTTCTTCTCGTTTAGCCCATGCTCTGGCGTAGGCCTCAACGGAATCCATAATTTTTGAAGTTATGGTTCCAATTGATGTGTTTGGGTTCTCTGAACTTAGGACCATGATATATCACCTTTCGGAGATGTTCATGTTGAATTATGTTTAGATCCCCAGTAATTATCATCTTAAGCTTGAAAACTAACTTTTCGTAATGTAAATATATTTTAATTTGTTTAGCCGACCGGAGAATGTTTGGCTGTTATATTAATGGACGTTACCTTTTTGCTGGGCAAACGAGGAAAATTGGATGTCAAATTTGTCATTGTGAAGCAGACCTACACAGGGAAAATGTTGTTCGTAAGTGATTTGCATTCTGAACAAAATATTCATATGCTCTTTAAATTTGCCTTAAATATTCGCATGCATGACAAACTTTATGGACAAAAAATTAAGTGTAAGATCCGATAGCGTAAGTGCGCGCTAAACACATTATGCACTCCCAAAAAAAAAAAAAAAAAAAAAAAAAAAGCAAACAAAACAAACAACCAAACAATTAAACACAAATCAAGACAACACTATGTCCTTTATAGTTTACGAACCAGAATTGGTTTTGCCCATTGTTGAAGGTCGTACTGCGACCTACATTTACTTATAACTTACGTCAATTGATCTCTGGTGGATAGGTGTCTTATTGGCAATGATACCACGTCTTTATGTTTTCATATTATTGAACTGCATCTGAATATTGACACAGTGTTAAAATCATGACGCATTTCTGATTCAAGATATACCATGAATTAAAACGTCTTTTAACGTAAACATTGAACGAAAGGTGTTCATCTAACATTTTGGTAAGAAAGAGGACAAGTTAAAACAAAAGACGATTAAGCTAAAGTAATAAAAAAATAATACTTAAACTGGGTAATTATTAGTTGCCCCCTGGTGCCTGTTCTCTCTTTCAGAAACATATTGTGCAACCACATCTTGTGCAAATACAAATTTGCAGCAGTCAATCATTAGAATGCGAGGGGTGAGGGACCTTTGAGCTTTGCCAGTCTTAAGTAAATTGAATCTCGTATGCATTATATAAAACTGTTTATGATAGTAGTTATGTTTTATTTTCCATTTTGTGTGTTCTGTTTTGTCTTTGAATTGTCACTTGACTGTATGCATTTTATGGTACCTGATCATTCAAATACGGCTTTCTACCTTTTATACAATTACCTTTACATCAAATGTTTTTATGTTCTACTGATTTCTTGTTGACGAATAAGTGATAAAAAAATCTGTTCTATTATAGAGTTGGAATATATATTACAAGTCATCCGGATGATTGTAAAGTTATAAAAGAAGAATGTACTGAGAGAGTTGTCAAGATAAGCGACGAGTCAGAACCATGTGAAAATGCGACAGCAGTTGGAAGGTGATTTATCACGTGCAGAGTATTTGTCTGGGAAAAGAACAGATACGATTACAGAATATAAAATTGATTTAATAATTCAAATACATTCTGACTGCTAAATAGATATAAGAAGATGTGGTATTTAAATAATTTTTTTTTCATTATTTCTAAAAATAACCTTTTATCTCTATACTCCTCTCAAATTTAATAGATTCTTGATTTTATGTAATAAAATGATGTAAAAAACTACATTTAGTTAATGCCTTTATTAAGTAACGCCCTGCATAATGTTATAAGAACAGAACAGACCAAACATTACTATTCAAGACAAGATGAAGGCACGGGAGTAACCACGGTTTGAGCGGATAAAGATAACGGGTAAAACATTTCACCATTTTTAGACATGCTTTGATCATATAGCTCATTAATCATCTTAATCAGTCATTTTTTTATCCCGGCGTTTTGCTATGAATATTTCTGATGCTTGAAAATCAAAAAATGCCAAGAAAAATCAGTGCGGGAGTAACCTGTTGTGTTGCTCATTTTAAGTACAAACTTATTGATAAGTCTTATTTGGCGAGAATAGATTTCAGTATAATATGAAAATTCACATGATTCAAATATGTAGATGTCACAGTTGAAAATTAGATTGTCATGCAAATGCAACCAGGAGTGTAATTCATAAATTAGAATTGATAAATCTTTCGTGAGTTTTAATAAGCCGGACCGATTTTTAAATAGAAAATAACAAATTGAAGAAATACAATAAGAGTTAAAAACCCCTTACCACCCTGATATACGTTGTTTTAAAAACACTTGAGTATGTAATATCAGGAAACTGTTCTACACAACAAGCATACACCAAATCATTCCTAATCAAGCTGGTATCTATTATCCTATAGCTATTGTGTTGTTAAAATTTGGACAAATCTACGACCCTGCTTTTGTTTTTTTTATTTCTACTTGGAATCCACCAAATGTCCCTGATCCAAACCTGGAGGTGCATTTAAATACATCGTGGGAATATATGCAATTATCGACCTCAAGACGTACTGGCTTGATGAAGTTGGAGACGACTTGGTTCGGTATTTACATATCCCGCTTTTGGGCATTTTGTTATTACTTTCTTATACGTGTGGGTCCGGTTGGTCATTTTGTGCTGAGTTGTTGTCAGTTAATTTCGTTTGTGATTTGAATTTTGTATTTTCGGTACATTTCACATATGTCTTATTTGTCAGTATATTCGAATTACTCGTGGTTCGTCTACAGGGTTTTTGTTTTGTGTTGTTTGTTTTCATGTGTGTTTACTGATTTGTCTTGGATGATCTTATAAATAAGAAGATGTGGTATGAGTGCCAATGAGAAAACTCTCCATCCAAGTCATAATGTATAAAAAGTAAACAATTATAGGTCAAAGTACGGCCTTCAACACGGAGCCTTAGCTCACACCGAACAGCAAGCTATAAAGGGCCCCAAAATGACTAGTGTAAAACAATTCACACAGGAAAACCAACGATCTATATAAAAAAACGAGAAACGAGAAACACTTATGAACCACACCAACAAACGACAACCACTGAACAACAGGCTCCTGACTTAGGACAGGTGCATACAAATGCAGCGGGTTCAAACGTTTTAAAAGGCGCCAACCTTTACCCTAACTTGAAACAGTAGAGTAACATTACAACATAAAAAGACACACTATAAAATATCAATTGAAATGACTTAAATCGATCAAAAAGACATATAGCCAAAGCAAGAAAACATACACTGAACGAATAAGTTTGATCTATGACACAATATGTGGGAACAATGTGAAAAAGACAACTCTAACCTGGGACAAACTGGTGTTAAATAAAATAACGTACACAGGTAGATTTAAATATAATAATTTTGTTGTTAGCAGTACGGAAACATTTTTTACAAAATAAATACATTTGTTGTTCACAGCACGAGTACAGAAGTGAACAAATTATCGTCATACTAAATACTTATCAAAGGTGGTACATATTGAAAATAATGAGACGAGATACAACACAAAAAAAGAAACATTAAATAACAGATGAATAATAGAACTGCATTACAAATTGCGTCAACAGGTCAAAATAACAAGAAAGTACGATTTGAGAATATTCGCAGTTACTGAGAGCTAGTTAAAAGCCAAAAAAAAAAAATTAATAATAAAAAATCATGCATCAGAGACTAAAATCAATTAAAACACATCCAATGGATTTAGTGTTTTAACGCCATGGACAATCAAAGAAGACATGACTTGTGCAATGCCAAAATAAAAGTATCGACAGGCAGTATGATAGTTGGGATTTAACCTTATAATAAAAATGTATCATGTTATATATAGATAAAGCAATCTCTAAATAGAAAATAAACGTGGATGTGTATTTAAATATCCCCAAAACCATTGGAAAAGAATACAAATTTAGATATGTTGTTATTTGTTGATGACAAAATCGATGTTAATGCCAATGTAAACAATATTCAAAGATCTTATTACAACATTAATAAGATAACCTTTACTAATAAGTGTGTTCAAAGGTTCGATGAGTTTACACGGATCACATACTGATTTCTGCGCTTTTAGTACAAAATTACCGTAAAATCTAGGATGTGAAATACAGTTGTTGATAAGTTTTCTACAGGTACAGCCAAATTTACTAAGCAAAATGTTTTAAGTAATTTAGGGTAACGAAATCCTGAATTAATAATTTACCAGTGATGCATTGATTACATTCGTTAACATCTATGACATCACTACACACATGGGCATAACGATGGAGTTGGGATATATAAGCACCGTAGGATGGACCCAAAGGAGCATCACCGTCTAAAAAGGAAAATTAACCATAGGGAATGAAAAATCGTCTCTTTTATCGTAAATTTTAGTATGGCGTTTTCCTTTAGAAATTGAATTGTCTAAATCTAGAAAATGACAACTACTGCTGTATATGTTAGATTTATTTAAAGAAAGTTCCTTTGCGTAAATTTCGGTAGTATATTTAGAGAACTCTGGATTATTTAACTAAAAATATCTTCACGCAGTGATATTAAGGCACTTTACCAAGAAAAATACGTAAACATGCATGTCTTATAGAAGTGCATATAATAAAAAATGGCAAAAGATCCAGGAGAACAGAGATCGTAGAATGAAACATTAAGACCTAAATTTAATATTGCATGGGTTTTTCATATCGAAAGTGAAAGTATTCACGTGAACCGAGTCGCTACTGAAGGTCGTACATTATACTTTCCACTCAAAAGTCCAGCGTGTTAAAGGAAGTTTTGAATGTGAAATAAAGTATCAATGAAGTCGTCTGAATGTATATTATCTAAAAATTGCTATCCAAAGATGGAACTATACTGTTTTCCGGTTAAAATTAATGTAAATCCGGTAATAAATGTGAATTTTTAACGAATTCCCCATTTGACACCATGCTATTTCATTGAAATGAAGACATACCATTCTTTGGATAGCAATATTCTTTTAAAGAGATATCAGTCGTTTTAAATCATGTACAATCAAGTAACTCCATCTTCAGTAACACGCTGGACTTTTTAATTTTTTAATCGTGTATTATTTGATATTGTTTAACGTTCCTTATCAGCAAACGCTTAGACGACTCAATCGGTACACCGTGGAACAATTGCGGACATTACTCAGTTCCGGAAATGTATAAATGCCGCGTATTTGAAACGATGGACTTCATTTGGGACTATTATACTATAATAGTCCCAGACTAGACTTCATGCAATGTTTTATTTGTATTAACTTATATCGGAGATATATATTTTTTTCATTTATTCATTAATATTCATGATATTTGCAATTTTTATCACTGTAAGAATAGAAAAAATAATTTGTTTACACAACAGCATTTTCGAATTAGTCGGGAGATTGCTTTTGGATGTGCATTTTTTATCATATTGTTCATGAATTTAACTCAATTAAGGTTTATATATTAACGATAAATTTGAGAGAAAAATTGTAAAAAGGATTCATGAATCTGTTAAACAAAATATTATCCTATGAAATATAAAAATGTCCAGAGAGGCAATATTTCACAGATGAATACTATGAATTTTGTCAGGTTATATTTTTATGTGTATTGAGACAATTTTTCAAGATTGTCAAGAAATTTTGTCTCATGAAGGGGAGGTTATCAACATATATCATGTTGGATAATGATATCATTAAAGTGCTTTATTTGATTGATAATAACAGATAAGCACAAATTAATATCGTGTCGCAAAAAGATTTGTCATTATGAAATAGTGTCAGCGAACAATATTTTTCATGAAATTTTGTCCGACGGACAATATTTCATGGGGGACAATATTTTATGTTACAAATTCCTCCCTTCTCGAATCTCGCCTGTGATTGCTGCCATCAGTGTAAAAGTGTATTGTTGACTGCCAAAATTTAGACCATCACAGATGGCATCTATCATAACATTAAAAAAAAAGAGACAAACGATATCGAAATGTTCTTTACAAATGCTATTTCTTACTTGAAGAAGCTAATGTCCAAGTTTTACATTTCATGAAGCACCTCCCCCGGCCGTATGTATTAAAATGTAAACAGAAAAAACTAAGTCCATTTATCAGTAAAATTCGGTATTAAAAATAGAATTTGAAATTTTGCTAGAAATTATCTCATATATATCAATAAAAGAGAATCGGACAAAATAAAAAAAAAAAATCTATAAAGATTGGAGACTATATCTTAATGTTAACTGTGAAAAAAAGTCCATTCGTCCGTTAAATATATGAAAAATATTTTCAAATTTGGCCATCGTACTGTCCCAAGTTTCCTAAAACTCTGTTTTTCGAATTGTGCAACACCTACCAGAATCCAGTCATATTCTTATTTGTCTGAATATTTGCCTGGATTACAGTTGACCTCTATTAACATCATTAAAGTAATCATATAGTCTGCATTTTTTAGACAAAAAAAATTCAGCAGACACCACTCTGAAAGTCAGTGTGAAATATTATGTACTTTGGTAAATGTTTGAAGTGGCAGAAATTGGTAAAGGGAAATGTAGGGAAGAATCACACAACTGAGCTAGGTTCTCAGAATAAAAATTGTTTGCTGTACTATAAAATACACCCACAACTGGTTCGGTTGCTTTTTTAATTATATTTTCTACTCCACTGATCCAGCAAAATTTTCACTGCTCAAGAATTTCATTAACACACTGAAATTATGTGGTCAATATTCAAATGAAATTTATATAGCAACTGATTTTTACAGTTTATTCTATGCTGTGTTGCACTAATGTCCCAGGTTTGAGGAGGTTTGAGCACACACAAATATGTTTAACCCCACCACAATCTTTATGTGCCTGTCCCAAGTCACGAGCCTTTAGTTCAGTGGTTGTCGTTGGTTTATGTCCGTCTTGTTGGAATTGTATCATTGTACATTTCCCAGGCTGGGGCCTTTTACAGCCGATTATACAGTATACGTTTTCTCATTTTTGAGGGCTAAACAGTGGCTCAATTAAGTATCAAGTATAATTGCTTACATTTACTTCATTTGAACTCTAGTGGGTAGTTGTGTCAATGGTAATGATACGACATCTCATTCTTTTGCAGTATATGGAGGAAAAACATAATCTGTTTTGTTACTCAGCTCAAACAGGATAGAAATGGCAGGCGAGAATTCAAATTATACCTGTGTATATGCCTTGTACAAATATTCATTATTTTATTTTGAGACCATGTATATATATATTTAATCTACAATGTATATTTAGCAACTACACACCATGAGCAACTTAATAATCACACTTTTGTCCTTCTAATAGATTTTTAGAGATCGTTTCAGTGGCAATCATATCACCTCCTTATTTTCATGCCCAACCAATATAATTAAAAAGTACAAAGTGGATATACTATAAGCAGGATTTAGCGGTATTTGTTTTGCTCATTGTTGAAGGCAGTACCGTGACCTATAGTTGTTAATTTCTATGTCGTTTGGTCTCTTGTGGAGAGTTGTCTTATTGGCAATCATACCACATTTTCTTATTTTTATAAGGAATACAGATCATTATGAGACATGTCTAGTCATCATATTGTTCATACAAGGAAGGGGATTGTAAATTGATTTGTAATTTGTATCTTGTATTAAGATCATTGATACAACATATACATGATATATCATTTTACTCCATACAGAAAAGAAAATCCATGGATTTCTATTTCAAGTCTTCAATCATTTCAAAAAGCCCACCTCATGGTCTCAAATGTTCTAAAGAAAACAAACAAACATACACTGTTTTTCGGAATCATTGTTCATAAACAAATATTAATGCAATTTTTTGACAACGAAGTATCTATCATAATAACAGATGAATTGGGTCACAATAACGTATGCTATAAACTACCTATTCATTGAGTAATATCAACTAAGAATGTCCAGTGCCATCTTAAAATTGAATTGTAGCTAATACGTCTCCTGGTTTAATATATTTTCGAAAAGCTATAAAGTGTAGCTTCGGTATGAAACATTTCATAAACATTTACATCTGTACTACATGCATTAAGTTTTGATCCTTTTCATTAATTCTGTCTTGAATGTCACAAAGTTTTATTTTTCTCCGGAGATGTGTCTAATTCTATCTGACTAGGACAAAGAAGTGTAACAATATGAAATTTAGGCAACACATAAATCATTATAAATAGTAACTGGAAAGGTACACTCGGGTATTGAGTAAAGCTGAAATAGAAAAAATACAAATATTAATAATCGCATAAACTAGAACACAGAACATTATCCCACAAGCAATAAACAGAATGCAAGTACAGCAGTCTTAACATATAAGTAAAACCTAGGCAACAGACCAACTGTGTCAATAATACATTAAAAAACTAACCCCAAACAGGATTCATTTTCTTTCTTTATATTTTCCTCAAATGACAGGAATTTGAACTTAGTCATTTGTTTTAAATTTGGTGAAATTATACACGTTAGGTACCTGTACATGGTTTTTCAAGCACACACTTGCAGTTTTTAAATTAGAACTTTACTACTTTGCAGGATGTTTGTTCTTCAACAATACATGCAGATCAATAATTGGTATGTAATACTGATTTTGATTTTCTTTTAATTTTTCTCAAAAAAATAACTAGTAATTTTCCTAATGCAGTAATGAAAAGTCCTGTATTTTACCTATGTCCTAGATATGGCTAGTAAAAAAAAACAAAAAACAAAAAAAAAACAAACAAAAAATAAAAAAACATACAGATGCACATTTTTAAAGATGAAAATATCAGAACTATAGAGTACAAGAATCAAAATTGTAAATAAGAAAAACATTCTTCATAAATTCTTAATGTACAAAACATGAAATATTGCTTATCATCTCAAATTTTAAACAAAATTAGTGGAAATTAATACAAATCCTAATTTTTTATAATTTTGTAAAGTTAAAAGTTAACAATGTTTACTGACTATAATGGTTTATCATTTTCTGTAAATTGACGGATTATTAAAAAGAGCAGGGTTAGGGTTAGGGTTAGGGTTAGGTTAGGGATAGGGTTAGGGTATTAGAAAATTCAGCGAATAATGGGTCGTAGTGTCATATTTTGGTGTTATATGGCTGGCGTATGAATATATGAGGGTTAGGGTTAGGGTTAGAGTTAGAGTCAGCCGGATCTTCTTTTTTTCAACCCTAACCCTAACCCTTGCGCATGCGCCTGTTACCTTTAATTCCATTGCGCATGCGCCGATATGTTTTGGATTCAAGGGTCCCCCTATAGTAATATATACTTAGTTGTATATATAGTAGTCTTTTTGTAACAATTTTCTCTAAAGGTATACCTAATTTGCATATTGTAAAACAGGGGAGATAATCTGATAAGGAATATAGGCAAACTTTGAAAAATCGTAGCTCTGTTGTTCATAGTCCGATTGATAAACTGTTTAGTGTTTTGGAAAGGAAATTTAATTGCGCACATTTTGGTGCCTTGATTTTGAAAATGAATTGGGGCATTCAAAAGTTATAGTTCATTGAAGAAAACCGTTACTGACTTATGTGTCAGAAATTGCTGGTACAACAATCCAATGTGCTCCACCTAAATAATTAAGAAATGATAGCCTTCCATGAAGGAGTTTAAGTGTCAAGTTGCAATATTTGTTGTATTTATCAATATCTGGGTCCAATATTTACCCTTTTTCTTGAATATTCTCTACCGTCATAATCATTTTATTCTTTATGTACCTCTGGATGAAAAGTTTTTCAAAATTTAAGCGCTTCGGTTATACTAAAACTTTTGTCGACAAGAATAAAAAGTGCCAATATTTCTTAATCTAGGTTGATAAAGAACTAGAATTTTCAATTCGCACTGAATGCAGATAGTCATCTTTAAATTTTTTAATAACTTTTCCAAATCAACTTGGAATTTCATCAAACTTTACAGCTATCTCAGTTAAATATTGATCTTACTGAATCCCAGGCTGTTATGTACTTTGGTGTACTGCTGTCAAATGTCAGCATTTAATTAATCTAGGTGAAAAAACCCCTAGAATTATCAGTTTGGACAACATTCAGATAGCCATCTTTAAATTTGTTCATTCCTTTTCAAATTAACTGGGATTTTCATAAAACTATACAGCAATCTCATTTATATATTGACCTTACTGAATCCCAGGTTGTTATGTAGTTTGGTGTATCTCTGTCAAAGGTCAGTATTTAATTAATTTAGGTGAAAAAAGCTACAATTTTCTGTTCGGACTACAAAGAGATAGCCATATTTAAATTTGTTTCTAACCTTTTCAAATTAACTGGGATTTTCATAAAACTATACAGCTATTTTAGTTATATATTGATCTTACTTAATCCCATGTTATGTAGTTTGGTGTATTGCTATCAAATGTAAGGATTCAATTCATCTTGGTTAAAAAAGCTAAAATTTTCAGACCGGCCTGAATGCAAATAGTCATCTTTAATTTTTTTTATTACTTTTTCAAATCAACTTGGATTTTCATAAAACTGTACAGCTATTTTAGTTATATATTGATCTTACTTAATAACATGTTATTTTCTAGTTTAGTGAATTGCGTTGAAGTTCAAGGATTTATTTAATCCAGGTTAAAAAAAAATATAGAATTTTCAATTTGTACTGAATGCAGATAGTCATCTTTAATTTTTTTATAACTTTTTCATATCAACTTGGATTTTCATAAAACTGTACAGCTATCTTAGTAATAAGTTGATCTTACTGAATATCAGGTTATTTTGTAGTTTGGTGAATTGCGGTCAAGTTCAAGGATTTATTTAATCCAGATAAAAAACAAACTAGAATTTTTAATTTGTACTGAATGCAGATAGTCATCTTTAATTTTTTTTATAACTTTTTTAAATTAACTTGGAATTTCATCAAACTTTACAGCTATCTCAGTTTAATATTGATCATACTGAATCCTAGGCTGTTATGTACTTTGGTGTACTGCTGTCAAATGTCAGCATTTAATAAATTTAGGTGAAAAAGCTACAATTTTCAGTTTGGACAACATTCAGATAGCCATCTTTAAATTTGTTTATTACTTTTCAAAATAACTGGGATTTCCATAAAACTATACAGCAAGATGATTTATATATTGATCTTACTGAATCCCAGGTTGTTATATAGTTTTGTGCATTGCTGTCAAAGGTCAGTATTGGGGCATTCAAAAGTTATAGGTCGTTGAAGAAGACCGGTACTGACTTATGTGTCACAAATTGCTGGTACAACAATCCAATGTGCTCCACCTAAATAATTAAGAAATGACAGCCTTCCATTAAGGGTCCTCCTATAGTGATATATACTTAGTTGTATATATATAGTAGTCTTTTTGTAACAATTTTCTCTAAAAGGTATACCTAATTAGCATATTGTAAAACAGGGGAGATAATCTGATAAGGAATATAGGTAAACTTTGAAAAATCGTAGTTCTGTTGTTCATGGTCCGATTGATAAACTGTTTAGTGTTTTGGAAAAGGAATTCAATTGTGCACATTTTTGTACCTTGGTTTTGAAAATGAATTGGGGCATTCAAAAGTTATAGTTCATTGAAGAAAACCGGTACTGACTTATGTGTCAGAAATTGCTGTTACAACAATTCAATGTGCTCCACCGAAATAATTAAGAAATAATAGCCTTCCATGAAGGAGTTTAAGTGTCAAGTTACTATATTTGTTGTATTCATCAATATCTGGGGTCAATGTTTACCCTTTTTTTTGAATATTCTCTACCGGCATAATCATTTTTTTCTTTATGTACCTCGCGGTGAAAAGTTTTTCAAAAATTAAGCACTTCGTAAGTCTACGGTTATACTAAAACTTTTGTCGACAAGAATAAAAAGTAATGATATTCTGGTACTGGTCTTATAATTTCAGTACTTTAAAATACATCCTGATTGGTTGTTTGAGATTAGAGGGAATACAAACAAGTTTAAATAAAAATTTGTTGTCGGTATCAACAAAAGGTGCCAATATCTTTCCTTCTTCCTGATTTTTCTTGTCCGACATCATTATTTTAAGCTAAGAATGAATAGTATTACACAAATTGAGAGATTTATAAGTCTACGGTTACTAATATTTATGTCGCGAAACAATTAAAAGCGACACTTTTTCATCTTTGTTATAATATTCTTGTACTGGCTTGAATAATAGAGGACATTTGATACATTCAAATGGATTGTCAGACATAAAAGTGAAAGAATAAAGGTTTTGAAGTGCTATATTTGTTGCATTCAGCAATATAGGGTGCCAATATTGACCATTTGCTTGTTTATTACTTACCGGCATTAACATTTTATGCATACGGTACCTCAGGATTGACAGTTTTACACAGGTTTGGAGTCTACGGTTACTAAAACTTTTGTTGACAACTATAAGAATGCATAATTTGACACAAAATGAGAGATTTATAAGTCTACGGTTAATAATATTTATGTCGCGAAACAATTTGAAGCGACACTATTTCATATGTTTTATAATAGTCTGGCACTGGCCTGACAATATAGTAATATTTATGAGTTTAGATGGATTCTGAGACACAAAAGTGAAGAAATGAAGGTTTCAGGTTGCAGTATTTGTTGTCTGCATCTATACATGGTGCCAATATCTATCCATTTTGATGATACTTCTGTGCCGGCATGAACTTTTTATTCTTATGATGGATAATTTGACACAAAATGAGAGCAGTATAAGTCTACGGTTACTTATATTTGTGTCGATAACAATAAAAGGCGACAATATTTCTTTCTTTTTATTAATATTCTTGTACCAGCTTGGTAATTGAGTACTTTTTGTACCTCAAGATTGATTATTAGACATTAGAGGGAAGGATTTTAAGTTTCAAATTGCTATATGTGTTGTCCTCATCAATATAGGGTGCCAACATTGACCGTTTTCTTGGTTATTTCATACCGACATCATATTTTATTCTTTTTGGTATATAGTTTTCAGTCTACAGAGACTAAAAACTTTGTCGACAGATATACAAAGTGTCAATATTTCTTCTTATTTTATTCTAAGAATGAATAGTTTGACACAAATTGAGAGATTTATAAGTCTACGGTTACTAATATTTATGTCGCGAAACAATTAAAAGCGACACTATTTCATCTTTGTTATAATATTCTTGTACTGGCCTGATAATAGAGGACATTTGGGACTTTGGCGAGGGTTAGTGAGGTGTCCTTTTTCACTTCTGCGCATGTCTGCCCTTTTTTGTGACTACGCATGCGTCAGAAATTACAGAGTATGAAAAGTGCCTTTGACTTCAATGTTCAAACAGGTGTAAAATGGATTCGAATAGAGATATTTTCGTAATGTTAACTGTTCTGAAAAGCTGAAAAGGCGATCTACAGGACGGGACCACATTGTTATCACTGAAGTCTACGGCCGCACTTTCCGACCTCACTGAAGAAACGTTTGTGTGAGAGTGAAGCCTAATCCCGACATTAACCCCAACTCCGAAACTACAAAAGATAAAGACTCGCAGTCTTCACCATAGGCTTAATCGTCGAAAAGTACTGTTCCAACTGGGGTCGTTTTTTAATTTCAAGCCGATCGAAGCATAGGATCATGTTGAGATTTTGAAAAGATCGACTTTAAAAAGTACCAAAAACCATAACCTGACCCCCATCCCTCCAAAACTGTGATTTTTGAGAAGTTCGTGAAAAATCTTAATACGAAATTCCAATCGGTTACCCCCCTAGACTTACCCGTTCCGAGATAAAGTAAGGCCTTCAAAATAACGTTGTTAACGAATTTTGGGTTAGGGTCAGGGTTTGCGTTAGGGTTAGGGTTAGGGTCAGGGTTTGGGTTTGGGTTAGGGTAGTGGACTTTGACGAGGGTTAGTTAGGTGCCTTTTTTCACTTCTGCGCATGCCTACCCTTTTTTGTGACTGTGCATGCGTCAGAAATTTCCAAAAATATTTCTAAGTACAGAGTATGAAAAGTGCCTTAGACTTCAATGTTCAAACAAGTGTAAAATGGATTCGAATAGAGATATTTTCGTAATGTTAGGGTTAGGGTTAGGGTAAGGGTTAGGGTTAGGGTTAGGTGAAAGGTAGCCATTTTTGGTTTTCTAACCGGATTAGGTGCCTACTCGCGGTAAATGGCTACGGTTAGATGCCTGGCTACCAAGAGGTTCTTTTTTTGCGGTAAATGGATACCAAATTGGCTACACCTGGCTACAAAGTGGCTACCAAAGGCTACCGACTGGCTACTTTTTCCAAAAAATGACAGTCCAAATTTTTGGTAATTTTTGAAGTTTGTTTTTTTTTCATTTTCGACCATTTGCAGTTGATTGAGATGTATCCTAAAAAGCATTTTTGTCTTCATATTTAGGCTTTGGTGTCATCGTTTTTTTGGTGAAATTTTCAAAGAATAGTCAAAATTTATCAAGATCAAAGCTGTTAACGTTAATTACACATCAATATTGTTAGGAAAATCCATGTTTGATTTAAAAGGTATAAAAATTGAAATAATTTCGTCCAACCCAAATGTTGTTCATCAGTTCCGTACATTACTGTTCAATTTTAACTGCAGTAAATTATTAAAATATCAATAGATTTTCTTTTATCTGTGCATATGTATGTGTGTATGTTAGTGTATGCACATGTGTACATATATACGTATTTGTATGTGTGTGTATGTATGTTTGTAAGTAGGTGTTTATGTATGTGGGTACGCGCGTTTATATGAAAGTGTAAATGTTTGTGTGTTTATATGTATACGTATATGTGTGTGTTGTGCGTCTTATGGTATGTGTTTGCATGTTGGTGTGTGCATATTTGTAAATGAATATACGTGTATATGTCTATGTTACTTTTGTGTGTATGCCTTTGCTACATATAGACACATGTACATTCACACACGTACATACACATAATTAAACACGCACATACACACATACACACGAATATATATAAACACACACTCACACACAAACACCCCATACGAATATATATACACACACACACACACACACACACACACGAATATATACACACACAGTTACATTTATACACACACACTCACATTTGTACACACACACATACACACACATATAAAAACCAAACACCCATACACACACAAACAAACACAAACCTACACACCCCTCAAATCGTCATTTTGAGGCAAATTATGCCTAGATACTCGGTTTTAATTATTTATTTGTGTTTTTGTTGATGGTTTTCTTAGTTTGAATGCTTATTAAGTTGAAAGAAATATTCCTTTACTAATTTTATCCTGTAAATTTTCCACTTTAATTTTTGTTTATAAGAAAATTAAAGACAAAAAAGGACAAGACAAAGACACAAATAATGTATGTAATACCACATCTACTTATTTCTATATATTTGAACCATTTAATTATAGAAAAGTACACATATACACACATATGTTTTTATGTATAGTATATTTATATACTACACCAACATGTTTTTGTATATATGTACGCATTTACGCATTCCACTTATGTGTAAACACATACACATGTACGTTAACAATATGTAATCATCTGCACGCTTTCACACATACATACATACATACATACATACATACATACATACATACATACATACATACATACATACATACATACATACATACATACATACATACATACATACATACATACATACATACATACATACACGCACATACTAAAATACATACATACATAGATACATAGATACATACACACACATACTAAAATACATACATACATACATACATACATACATACATACATACATACATACATACATACATACATACATACATACATACATACATACATACATACATACATACATACACATACATACATACATACATACATACATACATACATACATACATACATACATACATACATACATACATACATACATACATACATACATACAACATACAAACATACATACATACATACATACATGCATACATACATAACTACTTGTACGCATCATAATACAATAAAATAAGATAAAAGAACATTTGTAGATGAGAAATGTTAGGGTTTTAAAATTTATTATTGAATAATATTACATTATTAATATTTATCATATGGGGGTGAAACGGAACTAATTGTATAGTCCTTTCACGGATGACAAAATTATCGTATGTGTCCTATAAGAATCGAAATAATCACTGACAGCCGTAGATTTGTTTGCATTTAACAATGGGTCGGGCGTTTATATTCGTATTTTACCCCTCGCAATCGCTCGGGATAAAATAATCCAATATGAATGCCCAACCCATGGTTCAATGAAAACAAATCTACGGCTGCCATGAAATATATCTTAATTTAATATTTATGCATAATAAAAAGACACCCACACAAATGGGTTCAGGTACTGAACATCTTTTTCATATAAAAATATATTCTATTTTGTATTGTCTTTACTTGTCAAAAACGTGGTTTCCGCACCATTTATTTTAACTAATTTTGTGAATGCGCAGACGTTTATGGAGAGATGTAAATAGGGGAATTGCCTTATTCCAAAAATATACTAACAGATTTTTGCTCATTTTTTTTTCATTTAAGATCCGAGCCAATTTATTTTCGTTTTTATCAAATATATCATTAAATAAACGGTATTATTTGAATTCATAATCGATCCTAAAAGCATTTTTGTCTTCATATTTAGGCTTTGGTGTCATCGTTTTTGGTGAAATTTTCAAAGAATAGTCAAAATTTATCAAGATCAAAGCTGTTAACGTTAATTACACATCAATATTGTTAGGAAAATCCATGTTTGATTTAAAAGGTATAAAATTGAAATAATTTCGTCCAACCCAAATGTTGTTCATCAGTTCCGTACATTACTGTTCAATTTTAACTGCAGTAAATTATTAAAATATCAATAGATTTTCTTTTATCTGTGCATATGTATGTGTGTGTTAGTGTATGCACATGTGTACATATATACGTATTTGTATGTGTGTGTATGTATGTTGGTAAGTAGGTGTTTATGTATGTGCGTACGCGTTTATATGAAAGTGTAAATGTTTGTGTGTTTATATGTATACGTATATGTGTGTGTGTGTGCGTCTTATGGTATGTGTTTGCATGTTGGTGTGTGCATATTTGTAAAGGAATATACGTGTATATGTGTATGTTACTTTTGTGTGTATGCCTTTGCTACATATAGACACATGTACATTCGCACGTACATACACATAATTAAACACGCACATACACACATACACACGAATATATATAAACACACACACTCACACACAAACACCCCATACGAATATATATACACACACACTCACACATACACACACACACACGAATATATATACACACACAGTTACATTTATACACACACACTCACATTTGTACACACACACATACACACACATATAAAAACCAAACACCCATATTCACACAAACAAACACAAACCTACACACACCCTCAAATCGTCATTTTGAGGCAAATTATGCCTAGGTACTCGGTTTTAATTATTTATTTGTGTTTTTTGTTGATGGTTTTCTTAGTTTGAATGCTTATTAAGTTGAAAGAAATATTCCTTTTACTAATTTTATCCTGTAAAATTTTCCACTTTAATTTTTGTTTATAAGAAAATTAAAGACAAAAAAAGGACAAGACAAAGACACAAATAATGTATGTAATACCACATCTACTTATTTCTATATATTTGAACCATTTAATTATAGAAAAGTACACATATACACACATATGTTTTTATGTATAGTATATTTATATACTACACCAACATGTTTTTGTATATATGTACGCATTTACGCATTCCCACTTATGTGTAAACACATACACATGTACGTTAACAATATGTAATCATCTGCACGCTTTCACACATACATACATACATACATACATACATACATACATACATACATACATACATACATACATACATACATACATACATACATACATACATACATACATACATACATACATACATACATACATACACGCACATACTAAAATACATACATACATAGATACATAGATACATACACACATACTAAAATACATACATACATACATACATACATACATACATACATACATACATACATACATACATACATACATACATACATACATACATACATACATACATACATACATACATATACTAAAATACATACATACATACATACATACATACATACATACATACATACATACATACATACATACATACATACATACATACATACATACATACAAACATACATACATACATACATACATACATGCATACATACATAACTACTTGTACGCATCATAATACAATAAAATAAGATAAAAGAACATTTGTAGATGAGAAATGTTAGGGGTTTTAAAATTTATTATTGAATAATATTACATTATTAATATTTATCATATGGGGTGAAACGGAACTAATTGTATAGTCCTTTCACGGATGACAAAATTATCGTATGTTTCCTATAAGAATCGAAATAATCCATGACAGCCGTAGATTTGTTTGCATTTAACAATGGGTCGGGCGTTTATATTCGTATTTTACCCTTGCAATCGCTCGGGATAAAATAATCCAATATGAATGCCCAACCCATGGTTCAATGAAAACAAATCTACGGCTGCCATAAATATATCTTAATTTAATATTTATGCATAATAAAAGACACCCACACAAATGGGTTCAGGTACTGAACATCTTTTCATATAAAAATATATTCTATTTTGTATTGTCTTTATTTGTCAAAACGTGGTTTCCGCACCATTTATTTTAACTAATTTTGTGAATGCGCAGACGTTTATGGAGAGATGTAAATAGAATTGCCTTATTCAAAAATATACTAACAGATTTTGCTCATTTTTTTTCATTTAAGATCCGAGCCAATTTATTTTCGTTTTTATCAAATATATCATTAAATAAACGGTATTATTTGAATTCATAATCGAATATCATGCAAAATCGGTATCACTATGTATGACGACCTTTTTAAAACCACAAGTGCTGTTAAATAATGTCTTAAAAAATTAATAAGAACAAGTAAAATTAAAACCAATTGTTCAGAGAACAATTGAAGGTCTTCCACTCGTAAAGATCTATTTTGATATGAAAATAATAAAATTCGTTGTAACATGTCATTTCCAGCGTTAAATGATAGCTTTTGTACGCTGATTCCAAAAATATGAGGTTTATATACAAAAAAATTAAATTAGGGAGATAATTTGTTACTTCGGTTTGAAAAATTTACTTCCGGTATTATTTGAATGTTTACTTGACACTGATTCCAAAAATATATGGTTCTATATACTTTTATATTAAATAAATACAAAAATAGCTACTTCCGGTTTGCATAAGGTCACTTCCGGCTGGCTTTCTAAGGTCAAGTGGCTTGCAACCTAATAAAAGAGTCCCATGGCTTTATCATATATACATATGAGGTAACAGCAAGGTCATAATCTAGAACGTCAAAATAACATATGACCTTGAGCTCAATTTCAAGGTCATAAACCAAGGACCTCAAATCAAAAGACCCTAGGTCTTAATTATATATGGTTAATGAGTTATATCACCATAAGAGTATTTTCAAATACAAGAGGGAGAAAACTCTAATTTAATGTTAGCGTACCCTTTAAACCAAAATGTATGTGTTACGACATGTCGCAACTAACAATTTAATAAAATATGTTGTCAATATCTTATACGGTTTTGAAAAGAAGTGAAAACAAGCCAAAATCAAAATTTATAATATGACCTTGACCTTTGACCTTGACCTAATTTTATTTTTTTGGACCAAGGACCTCAAATCAAAAGACCCTAGGTCTCTATCACTTATGGTTTACCAGTTTCACATGCATATCACTTATATCAAATGCATAAGGAAATAACTCTCATATGGAATCTCATTACGGCTTCGGTCAAAATTAAAATCCTAATCCTGAAGATGTAACGAGCAATTTGGTAAAATAAATTTGTCGTAATCTTTTACGGTTGCGAAGGAGTAGTGGCCACAAGAAAAACAGTGTTTGGGAGATAACTCTTACAGCGTAAAGTATTTGGTTACGCAGTTGTCAGTTTTAAAAGCGTATAAACTATACGATATCATATTCCAAATATCTAAGCGACATCTTTTGTAACATCAATACTACGCAAGAAAAAAATTAGGCGGAAGAAAAAAAAAAATAATAATAATTAAAACCAATTGTTCAGAGAACAATTGAAGGTCTTCCACCCATAAAGATCTATTTTGATATGAAAATATTAAAATTTGGTTTAAAATGTCATTTCAGTGTCAAATGATAGCTTATTGTACGCTAATTCCAAAAATATATGGTTTCTATACATTTTTTTAAATAAGGAGATAATTTGTCACTTCGGTTTGAAAAAAAGTTACTTCCGGTATAATTTGAATGTTTACTTGACACTGATTTTAAAAATATATGGTTCTATATACTTTTTATATTAAATAAGTACAAAAAATAGCTACTTCCGGTTTACACAAGGTCACTTCCAGTTGGATTTTCCAAGGTCAAATGGCTTGCAACCTAATGCAAAAAGTCCCATGGCTTTATCATGTATACATATGAAGTAAAAGCAAAGGTCAAAATCTAGAACGTCAAATTTACCTATGACCTTGAGCTCAATTTCAAGGTCATAAACCAAGGACCTCAAATCAAAAGACCCTAGGTCTTAGTTATAGATGGTTAATGAGTTATATCACCATACGTTATTTTTAAATACAAGAGGAAGAAAACTCTAATTTAATGTTAGCGCACCCTTTAAACCAAAATGTATGTGTTACGACATGTCGCAACTAACAATTTAGTAATAATATGTTGTCGATATCTTATACGGTTTTGAAAAGAAGTGAAAATAAGCCAAAATCAAAATTTAGAATGACCTTGACCTTTGACCTTGACAAAATTTTCTTTTTTTCGACCAAGGACCTCAAATCAAAAGACCCTAGGTCTCTATCACTTATGGTTTACCAGTTAGAAATGCATATTACTAATATCAAATGCATAAGGGGAAATAACTCTCATATGGAGTCTCCGGAAAGCTTCGGTCCAAATAAATATCCTGATCCTGAAGATGTAACGAGCAATTTGGTAAAATAAATTTGTCGTAATCTTTTACGGTTGCGAAGGAGTAGTGGTCACAAGAAAAACAGTGTTTGGGGAGATAACTCTTACAACGTAAAGTGTTCGGTTTAGCAGTTGTCAATTTTTAAAGCGTATAAACTATACAATATCATATTCCAAATATCTAAGCGACATCTTATGAAACAACAATACTACGCAAGAAAAAAATTAGGCGGAAGAAAAAAAATAATAATAATTAAAAACCAATTGTTCAGAGAACAATTGAAGGTCTTTCCACCCATAAAGATCTATTTTGATATGAAAATATTAAAATTTGGTTTAAAATGTCATTTCAGTGTCAAATGATAGCTTATTATACGCTGATTCCAAAAATACATGGTTTCTATACATTTTTTAAATAAGGAGATAATTTGTCACTTCGGTTTGAAAAAAGTTACTTCGGTATAATTTGAATGTTTACTTGACACTGATTCCAAAATATATGGTTCTATATACTTTTATATTAAATAAGTACAAAAATAGCTACTTCTGGTTTACACAAGGTCACTTCCAGTTGGATTTTCCAAGGTCAAATGGCTTGCAACCTAATGCAAAAAAAAATGGCTTTATCATGTATACATATGAAGTAAAAGCAAAGGTCAAAATCTAGAACGTCAAATTTACCTATGACCTTGAGCTCAATTTCAAGGTCATAAACCAAGGACCTCAAATCAAAAGACCCTAGGTCTTAGTTATAGATGGTTAATGAGTTATATCACCATACGTTATTTTTAAATACAAGAGGAGAAAACTCTAATTTAATGTTAGCGCACCTTTAAACCAAAATGTATGTGTTACGACATGTCGCAACTAACAATTTAGTAATAATATGTTGTCGATATCTTATACGGTTTTGAAAAGAAGTGAAAATAAGCCAAAATCAAAATTTAGAATATGACCTTGACCTTTGACCTTGACAAAATTTTCTTTTTTCGACCAAGGACCTCAAATCAAAAGACCCTAGGTCTCTATCACTTATGGTTTACCAGTTAGAAATGCATATTACTTATATCAAATGCATAAGGAAATAACTCTCATATGGAGTCTCCGGAAAGCTTCGGTCCAAATAGATATCCTGATCCTGAAGATGTAACGAGCAATTTGGTAAAATAAATTTGTCGTAATCTTTTACGGTTGCGAAGGAGTAGTGGTCACAAGAAAAACAGTGTTTGGGAGATAACTCATACAACGTAAAGTGTTCGGTTTAGCAGTTGTCAATTTTTAAAGCGTATAAACTATATAATATCATATTCCAAATATCTAAGCGACATCTTATGAAACAACAATACTACGCAAGAAAAAAATTAGGCGGAAGAAAAAAAAATAATAATAATAATTAAAACCAATTGTTCAGAGAACAATTGAAGGTCTTCCACTCGTAAAGATCTATTTTGATATGAAAATAATAAAATTCGTTTTAACATGTCATTTCCAGCGTCAAATGATAGCTTTTGTACGCTGATTCCAAAATATGAGGTTTATATACAAAAAAATTAAATAAGGGAGATAATTTGTTACTTCCGGTTTGAAAAATTTACTTCGGTATTATTTGAATGTTTACTTGACACTGATTCCCAAAATATATGGTTCTATATACTTTTATATTAAATAAATACAAAAAATAGCTACTTCCGGTTTTCATAAGGTCACTTCCGGTTGGCTTTCTAAGGTCAAGTGGCTTGCAACCTAATACAAAAAGTCCCATGGCTTTATCATATATACATATGAGGTAACAGCAAAGGTCAAAATCTAGAACGTCAAAATAACATATGACCTTGAGCTCAATTTCAAGGTCATAAACCAAGGACCTCAAATCAAAAGACCCTAGGTCTTAATTATGTATGGTTAATGAGTTATATCACCATAAGAGTATTTTCAAATACAAGAGGGGAGAAAACTCTAATTTAATGTTAGCGTACCCTTTAAACCAAAATGTATGTGTTACGACATGTCGCAACTAACAATTTAATAAAATATGTTGTCTATCTTATACGGTTTTGAAAAGAAGTGAAAATAAGCCAAAATCAAAATTTATAATATGACCTTGACCTTTGACCTTGACCTAATTTTATTTTTTAGACCAAGGACCTCAAATCAAAAGACCCTAGGTCTCTATCACTTATGGTTTACCAGTTTCACATGCATATCACTTATATCAAATGCATAAGGGGAAATAACTCTCATATGGAATCTCATTACGGCTTCGGTCAAAATTAAAATCCTAATCCTGAAGATGTAACGAGCAATTTGGTAAAATAAATTTGTCGTAATCTTTACGGTTGCGAAGGAGTAGTGGCCACAAGAAAAACAGTGTTTGGGGAGATAACTCTTACAACGTAAAGTATTTGGTTATGCAGTTGTCAGTTTTGAAAGCGTATAAACTATACGATATCATATTCCAAATATCTAAGCGACATCTTTTGAAACATCAATACTACGCAAGAAAAAAATTAGGCGGAAGAAAAAAAAAAAAATAATAATAATAATAATCAGAACAAAATCAATAGGTCTTTCCACGGAAAAGTGGAAAGACCTAATAATCAGAACAAAATCAATAGGTCTTTCCACGGAAAAGTGGAAAGACCTAATAATAATAATCAGAACAAAAGCAATAGGTCTTTCCACGGAAAAGTGGAAAGACCTAATAATCTAAAAATTCGATGTTATACGCTGAATGAGTCTTACACGCACAAAAAGTAAATTTTAAGTAGAATAAAAAAATGATTTTGTAAATAAAACGTATTTGAGTAATCTCGAAAAATCTTTTATGCAAGAAGTTTTAATTCCACAAACACAAAATTGATGATCGGCAACATTTATTTGCTCCCTATTCTAAATAATTCATAAGCAAAGCGGTTACTGAAATTTTAACATTTCATTTGAAATTTTAGTATCATGGGAGTTGACAACAGTACCAATATTTTTTGGCGACGACATAAGTTTAAAATGTACGGCGAAGGGTAGAAGAGACTGTTTTGGCTCCCGAATCTTCAAATGGATTGGTGGTCCAGATAAAGAAGTTATATCATTTGATGTTCAGGTTTAAGACCACAGCAAATACACAGTATTTCATGAGAGAGAATACTATTGGCTTGTTATAAAAAATGGCACAGCCAGAGACATTGACATTCCTTACGCTTGCCACTGTGGATTTTACTATTTGGAGAGCATATTAAAAAACGTTTCAACCACACATTCTGATGACAAAGGTATGTGAAACTTTATTCCACTATTTAGTTTTTCTTGTAGGATACTGTGATATTGTAATAAGTTAGAGTAAGGAAGTCAATAGCAAATGTATTGTCAAACAACATCAAACAAAAGACATAAATGTTTTGAAAAAAATTGAAATAGAAAGAGCTCAGATAGCAGTGACACCAGTTACTTTGAAAGATTTTTGGTGAGTTCTTACACTGACCTTATTTGTGGTGGTGACTGTAGTAACCTCTTAATTCCATCTGTGTCTCAACTCACTAGCGACATGTTTTCGCGTCTATAGATCTTTGGATATAAGAATAATTCGCTAATCTGTGAATTTAAGTTTGTGTCCTATTCCTGATATTCCCCTGCATATTGTGTATATTTCCCAACTGATATCATATCCCAGAGCTTACTTTTCCAATCATGATTTAATCATTTCCTTGCTAGAGATTTGTTGCTTACAAGAGAGAGACGAACGATACCAAAGGGATAATCAAACGGATAAGTCGAACGCAAAACTGACAATGTCATGGCAAAAAACGATGGTTGACCCCCCAAGAAAAAAGCAACACTATACGAAACACAGCACAGAAAACTAAAGACTGAGCAACACAAACCCCACCAAATAGCCGGGGGTTATCGCAGGTGTTCCGGTAGGGCAAGCAGTTACTGCTTCACAACTTGCACCCGTCGTGTTGTTCGTGTACGTAAACACCAGGTAATAGTCTAATTCGGTAGGTCACATTCGAGGAAAAGAGGACGGGATTTTCATTCATTTGCCAGTTTGTCAGTTGTCAGTTTGTTTCTAGTTATGAGTAATTAAAAGTTTTATATAAACAGTTGAAATGTTCAATATTTCATCAACGTTTTTTTTCAATAGCAACATATATATTGCCAAATACATGAAAATATATTCATAGTTTAAATAATTGTTAAATACTCATTATAGTTTTTAAATATATTATTTTGGCTCTTCAAAATCAAAATTCTTGGTTTTATCAAATGTTAAATGTTTACATAATTTGTGAAACACATTTTGATAAAGCCTTTGCTCTCACTATACCATTTTGAAATAACTTTGAAATATATCCATATCCCAATTCGCATAGCTCAATTCATACTAGCTGAAGTAAACCAAAGCATTTGATAAAGCAGGGTTTTATTCGGTTCACCTGACATAACATTGGATAATAAGAATTCCAAAACAATTTGCCAAATATAGCTTAAGACCATCTAAACCTGGCTGTAGAAAGGTACTTATTAGAGCGCCACTGAGTCTTGTGTATACATAAGGTGCGTTTGGCGTACCAAATAATAAGTCTGGTATCTTTGATGAGTTTTTGAAACTACTGGGTTGATGCAACTGTTGGTAGCCGTATCACCATCTAAGATGTCAGCACTCCTATGGTGACCTGCAATTTGTTTGATAATGTAATTTTCTGTCAATTCAAAGTTGAAAAAATGTTGAAGTATTCAAATATAAAGGGTTTTAAAGGTTTTGTCATATATTTTGAGGTCTTGCCACCTCTCCGTTGAAAGACCATTTGCTTTTGTTCTGATTATTAGTTCTTTTTTCTGCCACTTTCGTTTTGCAACCAGATAATAGGATAAACGTAATATTTTTCAGACGATAGTGATCAACAGAAAAAATTTATGGTTCACACACCAGGAGATAAAGGGATTAAGGTAATACACATTATATATTTATCTGTTGAACCATACTGTACTGCTTTTGACTTATATTTAAGCATTTAAATTCATCTTATAAAAGCTCATGAGTTTTTCATTGTTGCAATCAAAATGTAGATAACAATAATATCCCATATTTTTAGCTGTTATATTTTTTAGACATCAAATTTGTCATGGAGATTGATGAAACTTGGACACAGGTTTATTTGTTAACAAAAGACAGTATCCAGAGCAATTTTTAAAAATAATTTTTCTTATTTTTCTGGATTTTACTTATAAACGGACTATTTCTTATATAATTAATTATTAAGATACAGTCTTAAGTTAAAGATTATTAGACATCAATAAATATATCAAACCTTCATGTTACTTTTCGAAACTGAGACGGAAGCTTTTTCATGACCAAAAGGCAGTATTAACAGCAAATTAAAAAAAAAAATCCGTATTTAACGCATAAATGGACTTTTGCAGTTTGCATTTATAAATAGTCTGAGGTTATCTTTAACGAGACATCGACAACGTTGGCAAATACATAGAATTTTATTAATCTTTGATATTTTTATGATAAAAAGATAATATGCAGTTAGGATACTCTCCACACAAAATAAACCGCAATATGTAATTATTTATTTCTCTCAAAATATTATCATTTAGATGGATATAATAAAGAAATAATAACGCTATCATTTAACAATTTAAATGTCCGAAAACGGAATTTAAATTTCTGATGGCTTTTAATCACATGGGACCTTTCCAGTCAGCATGTGTAACCCTGGACGGAAACAGCGTATGGGAAAAACGAGAATATGTGGTGCACATTCTTTCCTTTTCTTATTTTTTGTTCAATTAAACACAGTCGCGCAAGGAGGACGTTACCTAGAATATCGTTTTCAGGATGGCAAATCCCAGAATGCAGTGGTAAACTTTGTAACGTTCACCGGAGTACAAATTTCCGACTCTGACAACGGTACCAACAGTCCAGGTTAACTGACGATCAGTGTTCTTGCTTTGTGCACCATACAATTACAATAATAGCACACGACCGGAACACGGGTCAATTATACGAGAAACCGATTGTGACAGCCACAAAAACAGCATCGAAAAAAGTATTATAGCAAAAAATACCGAAAACCAAGGAAAATTTAAAACGGAAAGTCCTTTATCAAATGGCAAAATCAAAAGCTCAAACACATCAAACGAATTGAAAACAACTCTCATATTCCTGACTTGGTATAGGCATTTCCTTATGTAGAAAATGGTGTAATATTCCCTTTTTGTGAAAAATATCGGCACAAACTGCCAGGAGCCACCGCCTACATGAAAATGGCCTACTTGTCAGACTACATTACGGTTGGTTCTGTCCTGAGCCACTATTATACTGTGGATTCATTAATATTAGTTGGATACCAATTTTCGTGGATTTCGTTGGTACAGGGGAACCACGAATTTAAATGTTCCACAAATTAAAAGAAATCTAAAGGAAGGTATGCAGACTTTCCCAAAACAACGAAATTAAATATTACAGAAATGCAAGTTTTCCTCAATCCACGAAAATTGGTGACAACGAAAATAAATGAATCCACAGTAGTCTTGCAAGGTTTCGATGGTGCAATACAGTGCGGATCTGGTTCAGGGAAGAATCAAGATTAGTGCTGCAGAGAAGAGATGGCCTTATTAATGTGTATGGATGCAGAAACGAACATATGGCAAAGAATTGTCTCGTCAAAATTGACAATTTCGATGAATGATGTGGTGCCATATCGTACTAAAAAAACAACAAACGGCTAGTGCACATTCCTGACAACCTAAAGGTCACTCCTTTCAGAGACAAAATGTTTCAACCTCATATACTGCCCGCTTTGGACAAACGTCGGGAGATTTTCCAGCACGACAACTAACAACCGCACACTGATAATGCTACGGTGGACTTTCTGGTGAAGCAAAACGTAACAGTCCTTCCTTGGCCAATTAAATCACAAGATTTCAACCCAAAAGAGCATTTATTGGAGTATTTGGATCGGCACATGCAAAGTCGACAACAGGCGCCAAAAAATCTCTAGGAACTCCAGCATGCTCTTCAACACTAATAGTGATGAATCTAACAGGACCGAATTAGACGCTTAATTTTATCTATGCCAGGACGGACCAGAGCTGCGTCACAAGATGTTTGTTGGAATAACGGATATTGGTATTAGTGTGACCTTATCTGAACGTTTTGAATATTGTTGTGATAAATTAAATAATTAGCTTAATTGTGAGTTCTGAACAATGAATATGCCAAATTTCAACTGAATGTAACACTTATTTCTATATATAAATTGATACTGAAATTTTCAAGTTTATTCTATATTTTTCACAATTTGCCAGAATTTTTAAGGAGTATCACCAGTAAATGAATTTTCGTCTTACATGGATTTTAGCATCATCTGAAAAGTCTGAAACTAGATTAGTTAAGTCTGTTTACTAGTTTAAGTCAATTTCCATTTATTTTCTTGATGTAATTTCAATACTGTCTAGACATTGTGATTGCAGTCAGTTCATTTCTGTGTAGTTAATGCTCGATTTGTTTTATTTCTGAATAAAATTCATTGATTCGTTTTATCAAGTTTTCTCAATAGACCACTTGCACATTGTTTGGTGATTAGTCATACCGGAAGTACGTAACTTCGGAATTTCGAAATCTATATTGACTGTACTAAAAGGCGGGCAGAATTTTCCAAATCCGCCATTGTAACCAGGGTAAACAAACGCATTTTAGATTGACGATGGAGAACAAGAATTGCATGTACGGGGTTTGTAAGAGTGACAGTAGGTACCCAGAGAGACTCGCGGAGAAGGATGTGTACTTTATTCCGTTCCCAAAACCATTACGGAATAGAGTGAAGCAGAGCTCCAGATAAGAATTCACAAATTGGGGTTTTTACCCACCATTTTTTATGTAATTGAGTGATAAAGTTTTTTAATTGCATTATCAATTCCATTTCACCCCTCAATCAAATATCAAATTGGGTTTTTCACCACCAAGCTCCTTAATGTATTGGGTTTTTTCATCAACACAATATTGAATATTTAGGCATGTTATAAACACATTATATCAAACCGAGATGTTAATCCATCTTTAATATGTTTCTTTGTATATGTGATAGCTGTTTTATTTGGTTTATACACTGACGAGCAATTGTACGTTTAATTTGTGTCCGGTTAAAGTTCTGCCAGTTTTGTATTTTCTCACAACTTATATAAACTGCAGCTGGTGTCACTAGTTGGACAGTAACTAATTACCTTTCTAGATTAAATATGATCATCACCCTACAGTTTAGTTGGGGTAGGTGTGGCTAAGTGTTCTGATTTTTATGTAATATATGTGAACATTAGGTGATGTAAGATAGTTTTGCCAGTCCTATCACCTATTTGCCAGACCTACTTTTAAAAAAAAAAATAAGAAGTTCCCAGATTTAAGATATACCCCAAAACCTTGACCAGGTTTATAGGGTGGTTTAATGACAGAGACCACATTCAGTTTAAATTTACAAATAATACTGCAACATCAAATAAATAAATGACAATGTTACACTGCACTTGCCAAGAAGACAACTATCTTAAGCATACAGAACAAGTAGACCAAAAACAAAGAAAGTTTCAAGCTGCATTGATGTAAAAACAGATATAATTAAGGCATGCGTGTTCACTCTTCAACTAAAATGAAAAAAATAATATATAAACTAAAATTATACTTGAATGTTTTTGTTTAATTTAATCAACATAACATCTAGGTTAAGTTGTCCCTTATTATAACTTTTGGTTTCCGATGCTTTCCAACTTCATATCATGTCATAATTGATTTGGCCTTTCACTGTTACAACTGATATAGCATATAGTTCTTGACGAAACCCCGTGTTTGTCGTTCTAAAAATGTTCTCGTTAAGGCACGCAAACACGCCCGTGCGTTCGATGGACGCTTCCAAAAACACTAGCTACGTCTTGTTATCATAATAATTATCCTTCAGCTATCAAAAAGAAGCTGAAAACATGCTTGTATTCAATATTTTTACCGGACATTACTTTCGTTTTAACATTGTGTGTTATGATAAATCCCGAGCAATTCGAAAAAATTATAACAACATTACAAACGCTAATTGGATAAACGCAGAGAAGATCGAAATGTTTTCATCAACACGTGTACCTTTTGAGCAACGGAAAATTCCAACAGGGACCTATTTAAACTACTTGATGCAACGCTCTATTTTTAGAACGAAAGGACATTTCCAATTATAAATATTTTAAAAATAGATTTACACGACGACTATGTAATAGATAAGGGTAAATAACGCAAACGATAGCGAATAAAAGCGTTAAGAACTCATGGTTTTGGCATATAATTGGGTTTTCCTTCGAATGAATTGGGTTTTTGAACGCTGCAACGGGCAATTGTATTGGGTTTTTAATAATATTTATTGCGTGATCACGCAAATACGCAGCTTATCTGGAGCTCTGGAGTGAAGTGTGAAAGATGGATACGAGCTTGCGGACGACATGACTTGAACGTGGAAAAAGTGACAAAATACAGCTATATATGTTCACTTCACTTTGTAAGGGGAAACGGTCCGACTGAGGAACATCCGGATCCTATTCCTGCAGGAGCCTGTGAAGCTGAAAAGGAGAATTTCATGCTGCAGAACCGGAAAAGAAGGGCACCAATAGACCGTCCCAGCCTTGTGTGTAGGAAGGTGAAAAAAACGGGTACGAAATGTATATATAATTTAATATAATGCTTGTATTTTCTTTATAAAGGTTCATAATGTTTACATATTACCTTGTTTAAAATTTGACATGGTTGACATATCTACCAATGACACTTTTAACTTGAACATTCAGGTGCTGCATTTATACATGTATATGTACTCATGGTACTAGGAAATGCTGTGAGAAATTATGCAGGTGCTGTCAAAAAAAAACAGTTTCATATTTCATACATTTTACTGTACAAATTGCAATCTTATAGAAACATCAATTTGTATGAACAAGGCTATAAGGCCAATGAATATTGACTGCCCAAATAGCATAGTTGCAGAATAAAATCCATGACGACTTGCCACAATGCCCAATCACAAAAATTTTGCGTTACTGATGAAAAAGGCAATTCAACCCGCCCAAAGACATACACAATTTGTGACAAATAAAACAGAAATTGTATATCTCATTCTATGTACATTTATATAGACCTACCAGTTTGTCCAAATATAGTATTCACGAACAGAAAATATATGCATGATACAATGTATGTACATGTATGTTAGAAATATCTTAAGCATGTTGTGCAGTCTGCATCAAAATGTTATCTGATTACTAGTCCAAAGACCAATATTCCCACATTTTCCCTATGTGTCTAAACAAACTTTAACAACAACTTACTAGTCTGAATAAAATTTTACTAGTCTGGGGCATCAGACTAGTGGCTAACAGTACAGACTGTTGTGAAAAGCACATATTTAAATCCACAACATTTCCCTATATTCATGTCAGATATTACATGTAGTTATGGCGTGCAGTTAAAAAATGTCTATCAACATGATAAACTGTCTATTTTTTGCATGTGTAATGTTTGATACAATAAAGCATTTCATAATTTCAGGAAAATCAGCTGATCAGAGAACAGTAGACCTAGATCACTCATATTGTATAGTTCATGTTCCAGGTAAAATCTTTTAAAACATGTATCTTTAGAAAAACGTCATCCTCAGTCAATATATCTTAAAATGTAAATTATACACCTCATACAAAGGCTACAATTGATATATTATCAATTTCCAAACATATTTGTATCAAAATTGTCAGCACATTACAGTCTCTTTTTAAAATCATTTAATTTTGTTGGAATAACTTCATTTTTATAGATTTCATATTTTATCTTGAACAACAACAACATATTGGTTGTTATTTCAATTATTTTGAATGTTTTTTTTTATATATTGCTTACATGTATATATTTGAAATTTTCCAGATTATATTTTTTTTAAATAATTGATCATGAAATGTATAATATCGAAAATCTTTTAACAATATCATGACGTTCATAAGTTGACATCACACAAAGTAAAAATAACGGTCAGTACTATCATTTTTTACCCGCCATTTAGGATCCACCTTTTAAAATTTAGTTTTAAATGTGACTATTCCTGAACAAATCAAATTGGTAAAAATCTGTAAATTAATTTAGTATATAGGTCATGTAGGTAGGTGAACTCCAGATAAACAAATATAATTAATAGTGTCTTCTTTCTTTTTGTTGACAAGTTTTCTTTAGATTATTTATCTGGCTGAAATTATAATTTAATGTAGATTTTTTTTCTGAGCATCTGTGTTGGGCAAGTTGCAAAAATATATTTTTTTTTGCTAAATAGAAAATAGTTTACCAAGTACATGAAATATCTTGCAATACACAACAAAATCATCTAAAACTTCAAATTTATAGATGAAAGTATAAAAAAGCATTAAGTGTATATTTCAAGAAATAAAATCATTTTAAATATGAAGGGCAGATAATTTTATTAATTTATAATAGATAATGGATTTAATTAAATAATTTTAGATTTTGAAGCAGAGATTGAACTAGGGCCTAGAGACGAAGGGAAGGTACCAGATGACATTGACACAACTATCTTTACTGCTACTCCTCTTCCTGTGGAAACAACAGGTAAATTTATATATTAATGGCTGGACATAGGAGCTGTATATTTCTAAATGGACTGGAGGATATGTGGGAAGGTGTGAAGTTTCAAATTTTATACAACAACCTTGGCAATCAAATGAAATAAATCAAGTAGTGCAGCACTGTTCTATTTCTAGATTTAAACATATCATAATCTATAAGTGTCTTATATTAGAATGTTCCTTATTGCAGTGAATTTGTACATGTATAGCCACAATGTACACAAATGTTTTATATTGAGGATTTTTAGTTTTTGTCTCGCCTTGACAGAGTCAACAATGTATTAGTTTGTGATTAGGTCTAGTTCATGGTGAACCACTAGTGGTAGGTCAATGATATTTGGTATGCAGTTGTATTAGAATTGGCACATCTCATTAACATAGAGGTTATTTGGCCCCGCCCCCTCAGTCAAGGTCTATTGACTTTGAAACTTTTCATAGTTTACATGTATTTGTTTGTGATTAGGTCAATTTATGGGGAACCACTAGTGATAGGTCAATGATATTTGGTATGCAGTTGTATAAGCATTTGCATATCTCATTTCCATGGAGATTATTTGGCTCTGCCCCCTTAGTCATGGTCTATAGACTTTGAAAATTTTGTTAAGTTATCATGTATTAGTTTGTGATTAGGTCAGTTCAAGGGGAACCATTAGTGGTAGGCCAATGTTAATTGGTGTTCAGTTGTATAAGCATTAGCACATCTCATTTCCATGGAGAATATTTGGCCCCACCCCCTTAGTCATGGTCTATTTACTTTGAAACTTTTGCTTAGTTTACATGTATTAGTTTGTGATTAGATCAGTTTAAGATGAACTGCTAATGTTAAGTCAATGATATTTGGTATGCAAATTTATTGGCATTTGCAAGTATCGTTTCCATGGAGATTATATAGCCCCCACCCCTGATCATGGTTCATTGACTTTGAAACTTTTACATAGTTTACAAGTTAATGTTTGTGTTTAGATTTGTTTAAAGGGAACGACTTATAATAAGTCAATGGTATTTGGTATGCAGTTGTATTAGCATTGGCACATCTCATTCCATGGAGTTGTTTAGCCATGTACCTTCAGTCATGGTTCATCGACTTTGAATATTTGCATAACTTACATGTTAAAGTATTGCTATTTTAATTTCAACATTTGCATTATCAAAATTACAAAAGGCGAGACATATCTCTGTGATAACAAATTATTTACTTAACTAATGAAATAACAATCACTTTATTGTTATTTTGAGATTTTTTACTTTTATCTATTTGCAGAATGTAATTTTCCATTAGTAAAGGGGCATAACTTTAGAATAGTTTAAGTGACACCACCAAAATTCAAACTTGATCTTTGTTTTGTGGTAAAAAGCATTTTGTATAAGTTTCATAATGTTTGGTTGAGGCAAACTAAAGTTAGAGAACGGAAACCAACTTGGGGACAAACTGACGGACAAGGGTAAAACTTAATGCACCCATATGCTACAGCGGGGGCATAAAATTTGGAAAAATGTTTTTTAATCCAATAATCAATGTCTCAATTGGCAGCGTTCATCTCACCATGACCTCATTTTCTTGGTTCATTGGTTTTGGACAAGATCATGAAAAAAACAAATAAATTCCTTTCAAAATTTAAATATAGGGTTGGATAGAGGAAAGAAGTGTTATCAGGGTTGGCAAAAAACCGGGTTTTATGAGTATTCACTATTGCCCAGCCCAGTGGGAAATACATTGTACTGGGAAAACCTGTGTTTTACTGGGTTTTACCGGGTAATACTGGGTAATATAAAATAAGGGCCTGAATTTTAAAGAAAATTCAGTGATCAAACACAAAAGCAATACATTTAAGATATTTATAAACATATTTTGATTTATAAATAAGTTTATTTGTTGGAGAGTCTTATAATACAAGTGTATACATTTGAGAAAGTATTATTCTAGCAACTCTGAGACAAGTGTACATGAAGACACATTAGACAAATATTAATGGAAAAAGCCTTTCTCAATAATTCTCACAAAAATCTATTAAATCACCCATCTGTCTAGATTGGTCATACTGTTAACATAAAGCCGAAGAATTCATTTAAACAATGTAAGAAAAATTACTTTTAAATAATTTATATGTACATCACTAATTAATAAGTAATTATTCAGATTAGAACACAGATATGTTTATAAAACAATAATCAGCCTTTTCATTTCTATAAGTGTTAATGACATGACCCTGTACATGCTGTAGGGTGTTTATTTAGCAATATGATTGCATAGTAATTTAAATTTACAATTCACTTAAACACTGCAATAAATGCATTTTTTTCAAAGTTTTGATTATTGAAACAATGCTTGGAAATTAACAAGGTATCATAAAATGTGAAAATCTTGTATTCTTCCTACATAGAATTAGTGGAGCAGAGAAAGAAATTGAATTTCCAATCTTCTAGAAATGACTCTCAATGGTTTACGGTATAAAATGTATATATTTAGCTATAATACTATGAAACTACAACAAGTCTTTACTATTTTGTGTTGAAATCATATTGCCCAGTATTACCCATTTCTGGGAGTATTGCCCTTCCCGGGAAAACCCGGGTTTTTCCAACCTGGGTTTTCCAGGGCGGGTAATACTTTGCCAACCCTGAGTGTTATACATGTATTTATATTTGAACTGAAATTGCAGATTCAGGATCTCAGACTTACCATCCAACTTATTCTGACAGCAGTACAAATGTCAACTTGAAGACCATGAGAAGACAGTTATTTGTTTTAGATGTGGAAAAGAAGCCTAAAGCCTATACAGGTATTTAAAAGGTCTCCGTATTATAAATATAAGATTGGAATGAAAGCATGGTGTATTATTCTTAATTTAAAAAGATTGGTCTATTTAATATATGTAGACTTTTAGAATATTTTTTAAAGATTTAAAAAAAAAGGATTAACATTAATCAAATTTAGATGTAAAATTAAGATCAATTGAATGCATTAACACATTATCAGTTTTAACAGCTTCATTGTAAATTTACAGGATTGACACTGGATGTCTTGAAACTTGTTTTAGTCATGTAGAGTTGAAGGCTTCTAGGATGAAGTATTGGTATGGGTCATCTAGGGTTGATGACAGCTTCGACGATACAGAGAATGATGTCAGTGGACAAGTGAGTTATCTGTCTCATAATTCCCTTTACTTAAAACCTTACCTATATTTTATTCAAATCCTCGACATCAATAGAAAGATTTCCTCGGACAGAGATCTGTTCTTTTTGATGGATTTTGAGCACTTACTCAAGCAATGGCCAGTGTTAATACTTTATATGAAAAATCAACACATGGTCATTTTTCAAAAACGTGTCTCTTCATTGATTCACATCCCCCTACAAGGTTTTCATTATTACCTGTAAAAACATGAAAAATGTAACAATAAATATTTCTTGTTTTGCATCAAAGTTTTATATATCAAGCATTGTTTACAACGTCCACTGGTTTTATTAGTGGATACACTGCTGGAACAGCGCCCCCTAGCGACTTGGCATAATGATTTTGTAAAAACTGATTTTTGTTCTTACTGATGGTACCATGAAATTGTGATCAAATCAACATGAATATTTTTTACAATGGTATTCATTATATAACTTTTTAAAATAAATTACCAATGATGAAAGTAACAGTTTTCAGGGTTTACTGAACTTTACAATTTATTCGAAAAAATATCACGTGTATCTTTATGCCAAGTCATGAGCAGAACTCGTGTAAACATACCCTACTATTGTTACATATAAGACTAAGGACCATGTCAACTGGTTGTTTTAAATTAGAAAGGCAGATAAAAGCAAAGATTAAAATTATGAAAAATAGCCATGTTATATGCATTTACAGAAATTTCTGTGGAAACAAACAAAAATTCATCTCATATGTTATGATTAAATTAACTTTCCGTGTGAAATAGTTCCAGAAAATAGTACATGTAATTTTAAACATGTCAGTTGGGCTTTAAATAATATTATTTAGAATGCCATATTCGATATGTTTATTTAGATATTTTGCCCCTGGCTTTAACATGTTATAAATAAATTTGGTGTATTTACTGTCTTCTGATTGGTTAAAAGTATTACTTTTATTTTCAATGTTGTCAATTTGTATGGCGCATGCCCACTCTGACGTTGTATATTCATACGCCAACATGTGTGTACGTTGTTATTGTTAATATAAATAATATAAAAGTTCTTTGAGCCTTATTTTGATAGAAATTTATTTATAATGAATGGCAATAATTTATTTTGATTTATTGAACCATAAAATTTATTTTGACTCTTCATTTTACAAAATCCGCTTCGCGGATTATTCAATGTGAAGAGTCAAAATTAATTTTATGGTTCAATAAATTCAAAATAAATAATAGCCATTCATTAAAAATCTCATATGCCAGAAAAATGATGAAAATCACAAAAAATAAGTAATAAACAATACAAAATTAACAAATCTCATTATTGGACAATTGATGTATAAAGTCTTTTCTTGTTTTTTTTTTTACAGAAAAGGGGAGCATTAAGGGAGTTAAAACTTTGGGAAGAGTACCTGATGAGCCTTGTACGACTGAGGAAGGGATTGGACACAGATGTTTTAGCAGATATGTTGTGTATAAGTTCTTCAACTGTTTCCAGGATCTTTACCACATGGATTGTGTTTTTGCGGAAGGAACTGGATTTTCTTATCAAGTGGCCCACTAAAGAACAAATAAAGGAAAATATGCCAAAATCTTTTAAGTATTTCCCTAAAACCAGAGTAGTTATAGATTGTACTGAATTTTTTGTTCAAAAACCCTCATTACCTTCTGCCCAGAGAATCACTTGGTCAAGTTATAAGCATAATAATACATTAAAACTTCTGGTAGGTATAACACCAAGTGGTTCATTCTGTTTCTTGTCAAAGTTGTGGTCAGGGGCAGTTTCAGACCGCAGGATTACACAAGCATCTGGGTTCTTGGAAATGTTGGAGTTTAGCGATGAGGTTATGGCTGACCGTGGATTCACCATAAGTGATCTCTTGGCTTTAAAAGGTGCAACTCTTGCAATTCCACCTTCTGCAAATGGCAGACAGCTGAGCAGTAGAGCAGTTACAAGGACAAGGCGTATTGCAAATGCACGCATCCATGTAGAACGAGCTATAGGAGATATCAAATCTTTTCAGCTACTACAGGGCACATTGCCTCTTACTCTTAAACCCATCCTTGATGATATTATTTTTGTTTGTGGTGCTTTATGTAACTTGCGGTCTAAACTTGTGAAGTAAGAACTCTTCATTTTTACCATCTTTAAATCTAATTTAGGTATTTCATGGCCAAAAACAGCTCTCTCTTAAATAAAACCGTTAAGATTATCAATATTTCTGCAAGTTGAAGACACAATGGACAAATAAATTTGCATGTTCAGAGGGGACAGACAACACTTTGTATAAAACAAAATTAAACAAATACAGAACAAGAACATTTATCCTGAAAAACAATAGCATTATTAAGAATACACCCTTAACACTATCAGAAAGGTGCTCTTAAATGGTAAACATTTCTGCTTTAATCTCCAGTTAACCTTTTTCTGATAAGATTACTAGTAGAAAGTGATATCAGTACAAATAAAAACTTTAAGGTAGTTCAGGGGTATAGAAAAAAAAAATGACAGAATTTTCTTATACTTTGCCAAAATGAAGATTTTACTATGCTCTTTTCAAAAAAATTATAAAAAGTATGGGTCACTGCGCTCTTTTTCAAGGTAAGAGTCGTTCAAAATTGCTAATATTTGCTTTGATTGTTCATGAAAAAACCCATTTTTGTGCATAAAAAGAAATCTATGAGACAGAATTTTTAAATAAAATATGACGATAGGTTTTATAATATATTTTAAGAAAATAAAAAAAAAAAAAAAATGGTGTCACCAACTTGTTTTCTTGCTACAAGTAAATAAACAGTTTTAATCTGATTTTCACCAAAAAGTATACAGATCGTTTGACCAACATAAGAAACAACTTTGTTAAGTTTAATGAAATTTGGATAAGTCGTTCTCAAGTTACGGTGCGACATGTTTACCCCGGACAGCCGGACATTTGTATACCATAATACGTCCAGTCAAAATTTTTACAGGGGTAAAAAAAATGAAATTTCTCTATATGTCCAGTATAAATTATGTACTTAAAGAGTTATCTCCCCTTAAATGGCTTTTTTGAATAATTAGTTCTAAAAGCACAAACATTTGGTATTTGTTAAAATATTTTCGATAATGAAATGCATAACTAAGTTTTCTTAATATAAAAAAAAACAGTGTAACCAATAAATTGCAAATCTGTCTCCAAATTTGCAGATTTGGGCAAAAAAAAAAAAAAGACCCATTATTTACTGTGATTGTACTTTTCAAGATAGTGGTATACCCCTGAACTACCTTAAATCACCTAAGTCATACCAAAACTTGAGGTTTACTGTCTCAAAACTTACAAAAACCAGTATTTTAAAATAACTACAAAGTATTGCATATGAAGTTAATGAGCTGTGTTATATTTGTCAATGAGTCAGTTGTTAATACAAATTCAAATGAAGTAAATATAACCAACTATACATGTATGGCACTGTATAGTTGTTGATTTACCAAAAACAAGATTTAGGGAAAAAATTATCAGATCGCGACATTACACAATTATGAGCAAAAGCAACCAATGAAAACAATAAAGTTAACATCCAGTTTTATAGAACAATGCATAGGTATCATTAAAAATGTGATGAATTTTCAATATATGTCAGTATGTGTACTAATTTTGTTAAATTTACTACTAAACCTTCATTCGTCGGCAAAAGGGTTAAAAATATTAATTTAAGTGGGTCAAGTGTGTATATCTGAATCGTTATGATTTATCTACTTGGATTTAAACATTTTAGGATTAATTCAAAAAGTAAATTTGGTACATTCTTAGCTAATTATATAAAGGCACCAACCAAACAAGCTTGACAGTAAATTAAAGGATGTAACAGGGTAAACATAAATGAGGCATCAACCCAACAAACATAATTAGATAAACATGAATGAAAAGGGACACATGTTAAACCTCAATGAGGCATCAAACCGACAACAAAATTAATACAACTTATTTTAAGGGCATATGATACAGTTTTGATTCCATGATGAATGTTTTATGAAAATTTGGATACAAGCTATTTTTCACCTAAGCAATTTAAATATGTCAGAACAAAAATATACCTTCATGTGCTACTTTAAGAGACAAAAGGGTAAAAATTTTAGACATTTTCTCAAAAACCAGATAAACAATAACGGCATTTTGTAAAACATAACGAAAATCTTTACATACATATGCTCTTAATAAGTACAACAGTTCTTTGGAAATAATTACTTCAGATTTTCGGGAAAGAATGGATTTTTTTGCAGTATATTTATCAAATCTAAAAAAAAATGAATGTTGACTTTTCATTTAAATTGGTACAAATAATTTTCATACGTAATCAAACCGTAAAAAGAGGGGCCTTTCTACTCATTTCTAAGTTAAATCAGTTTAAATCATAAAAAAAACAGTTGAAACTACATCTTTCCCGATATGTCACAGTTTAACGTCGCAAAAATAACATTTTACGTTAGCAAAGTCATTACCTCCCCTGTAACTGTATCATTTGCCCTTCATGTCAGCATGCAGTATCATCAGTAGACATGGGTGTATTAAAAATTACAATCTTTTACAAGGTTTTAAAAATATCATTGTAGAATATCAACTGTAATAGGTTATAATAAAAAGCCTTTGGTGAGTGAAAATTTCTCCAGTTCTATTTGTTTGTTTTATATCGTTTGAAATTTTTGATGTTGATGACAAAATCCAGGACAAGCATATGTATGTTCCTGAATATGCATAAAACAATTACCATTGAAAATTTAACATACTAGACTGTTATCAACGCAGGAATTACTCTTAATTAGGCAAGGTAGAAATCACACATAGTCTGAAAACTGGTCAGTGCTTTCAAAAATTTGGAAGAAATCTATTGAAAATTGCTAAAAAAATATATTAAAATACATAAATTCATGCATCTAGCTAAGTGAACCCACCACCCAGAAGAAAAATTAATCTTTTGCTTTAAATTAATTGTTTAAGTACTAAGAACCATTACTTTGAGTTGTATAGTATTTTGGAATGAAAAAAATTAATAGATATCAAACTAATATTTAGTAATGACTTATAGATTCAAATATTTAAAGTACCCATTGACCAATTTTTAGAAGACTTATTTTTATAAGTTGTCTTTACTCACTATTTCTAGAAGAAATGGTGCAATATAATATGTAAAGAAGTTTTGCAGTTTCACCAGCATTCTGTTAAAAAATTCTTCATCAAAGCTGACTTCTACATGTTCTATTCCATGTTTGGTGTAGAATACCAAATCACACTTTCTCATCTCCATAATTCCCATTTGTCCTTGCACTTGACAATAATACTGTGAAGAAAAATCAATTTGACCATCAGAATTGGTTTTCATGTGTAATACAGATTTAGCAGATTTATTTCTTAGTGAAAATGGACACTTAATTTCAATAACCTTACTCTCATGGCATTTACAAGTGATCACTCCATCTGGACTACAACCTATACATGGATACTTCGGATTTACCACCAAACCAGTTTCAGTTATACATTTATTCCTTTTCAATCCATGAGCTGTTTGGTATAGGTTCCTGGCTTTTGATTCCTTGCGTCTACCCCAGTCAAAGGCCATTTCTTGGAATTTATTCTTTACAGAAAGTGATTCACTACCTATAATTTGGCTGCAAATAAAATCTGGGTCCTCATTATTCATTATAGCCTGAAAGTTAGAGGCAGTAATTTAACCTTTCCTCATAGTGAACCATAAATTGTTGCTACTCTGGGCCTGAGTTGCCTTTGATATAAGCATCACATCATCTGAACTGAATGATAAGGTAGCCATAAATTTTCAACTATGTCCTCTTCATTATCAATTAAACATACATACTTATCTTTAAAATACTTAGCCTTAGTACGAATTGTTAATTCTTGTCTTGCCTCTGAATAGTCCATCTGTACAACATCTACTGGTTCATGGGGTAGAAATTCTAGTGCTCTGGCCTCAGGATTTATCTTTTAAAAATCACTTGAATTAACCAAAGCATTAATTATATATTTTACAGGAAAAAATAACATTGTTGATTTAAGAATTTGAAGAAAAATATTAACTGAGAATCTGGACAATGGTACAAGATATAATGTATAATTTTTATGTAAATTTGGCATTTAAATGATTTCTATATATGATATATTTTCTTAAAAGTAAGTTGTGAAAATTTGAAAAAGAAAATTAAATATGAAAAATTTACACAATGTTTAAGGGTGTGTTCTTACTAATGCTATTTTTTTCAGAGTTGGTAAGTAATAAAAAATGAATTTGTTGATATTTTTTGTTTTTTGTTTATTATTTTAACTTTTACCTTTACTGGCTTTGTGGTGTTTTGTTAAAGCCAGGAGCAGAACTTCATTTTTTTATAAACTGTCTTAAAAACCTTTTAAATTAGTTTTGAAATTGGTGAATTGATTGCAAATCCTATCAATGATAAACTTGAAAAAATTCAAAGCATAAATTTCAGAAACTAAATTGTTACCTTTTCTATACTAAATTTTTAGAAATAAGAATTAATGTTGTTTAAAGTCGTAAATTAAAAGGTTACATGGTACATATATATATATATATATATATATATATATATGTGTGCTGCAGTGCAAAAATTTTAAAAAATACTGATATTGCATTGAACATTTAAGAACACTAATGCAGTATTAAATAAAGCTTTCACTGTTTTTTAAGTATTCAAGTATTAAAGTGTGTTATATTGTTACAGAAATGTCTGGCACAAAAATAAATATTTTGATTAATTTTTTGCTGTTAATATTTTTGAATTTGTAAATGTTACTGTCCAAATTTGTTAGTCCTTTAACTTTTCAAGAATGGTTGGTGTATGTTATAACTATGCACCATGTGTAAGCACCATGATACCTATTTGTAATGGACACGAGTTCTGCTCAAGACTTCATTTTGAGGTTTAAAAATTAAATATAATAAAGATATCTGTACAATATGATTTCAAACCTCAAGAGGAGTCGCTAGAGGGCGCTGTACTTGAATGTATGGTGTATCCACCAATAAAACCGGTGGGTGTGTTGTTAAATTATTTGTTGTTATACCTGTGCTAATTTACTTGCAAACTGTTTTATCTTCTCGTCTTCTGTAGGTCTGTCAACCATCTGTCTAGGATCAAAACTGGATACAACATGGTCTGCTAATGATACACATGCTTCCATCCTCCTGTTTTGGGATATTTAAATGTATTTATTGGTAAAGCATTAAATGTTGGCATTGTATGTATTTAGAATTTCAAGGTTTTCAGTAGCGACAAGAAACTTCAAGAAGCAACAAGAAGAATATTTTAGCGACGAGAAGACTATTAAAAGACAAAAAAAATGAAAACAAAGTTCTTATTAAAATACTTTATTCCTAATAAATATAAAAAAAAAAAAAAATATGCATTGAAATGGTTATTTTTAGATTAGAGGCCAGACATGGATCTGTGTGTAACATATATATATATATATTAAAAATGATATACATGTATAAACTTAATACTGTAATATATGAGGGAAATCTAGAATATTTTTATAAATTTTTGCTTTTAACCAGTGCTAAAGATAAAAATGATTAAGTAAAAACCTTGGCTTGATAATTTTCATTCGTTCCACCTCTACTGGCTCATCGTGTTCCCTCTTTCGTTTCTTCCACTGGCAAGGACCGTCAGTAACAGACTTCTTCTCAAATGCCTCCAACTCATATAAGCATGCTGCAACATGACGACAAGCTCCATCAGCACTGCAATCAAATTGTATTAGAGAAAGTAAGCACATGCATACATATAATATAAGCATTATAGATTTTTACGATTTACTAAACATGGGCATTATAGATTGCAAGTCATCAAATTACATCAGCAGAATTTTAACTTCTAACTGCCTAATATTGGACACAGGAGCTAGAAAACCAACCTTGAGTTTTGACTTTAATAGCAATGAATTATTACCTCATCCACCTGCACTTGAGGTTGTCATACAAATGTACTCACAAAATAGTTTAACCCAACACATTGTTTATGTGCATGTCCCAAGTCAGGAATCTTTAAGAATAGGGTCATTGTTTGTTGAAATATTTCATATTTGTTTTTCGTTCATTATTTTTTACATAAATCAGACCATTAGCTTTCTTCTTTGGATTGTTTTACATTTGTCATTTCAAAATTTTCATAGCTGACTATTCCCTAGGGGTTTTTCTCATTGTTGAAGATTGTATCTATAGATGTTAATTTCCCTGTCATTTTGTCACTTGTGGAGAGTTGTATCATCGGCAATCATACCACATCTTCTTATTTTAATATTACAATAGAATATTTACCCTCCTGGACATTCACAGTAAGCTGCTTTAACATCACCTAGAGTCTTCTCTACAACAAACCAGCACTGGTAGGTCATCTTCCCAGTCAACGTCTTTGCCCCCTGTGTTGGCCTCACCTTTCCAATAAAAACACAAACTGAGCTGTCATCTTTTAAGTAGTTGACTTTCATTTCCTGGACATGACCATCATAAAACAAGCGGTAGTCCTCTGCACTCTTATAAGATTTCAACTTCCTTTTATGATAATCCAAACGGTGCAACAACAAATAATTGAAGATGTCATACAAGGAAAAGTCAGGTACACCAGAAAAATCTTCAACATACCTGAAAAAATGAAAGGTTTTCAAATTAACACTAAATAATGCATTGCTGGTATGAAATTAACAGATAATTCTAGTAAGACATGTATAATAGTAAGGTGAAAAATACTGATTGGGAATATGAGCCCTCACCAGTACATGCACAAGACAGTTGAAAGTTATATATACTAGACAGTTGAAAGTTATATATATACTAGTACATATGAAAATGCATAAAGTATTTTGGATGAAATTTGAAAAAAATAGGCAGGACAGGAGTTTTGATTAAAAAAAAAAGGCAGGATAAGACACTTGCAAAAAAAAAGTCAGGATGACAATTTAGGTAAAAAGGCAGGGTAAATTTAAAAAAAAAGGCAGGACCGAATAGAGTGAAAAATAAAAGGCAGGACAGAGATTACAACTTAAAAAAATGCAGGACAAAATTTTTCATCCTAGCCCCCATAAAAATCAAATGGTAGCTCCTTATGATAATATCCGCTTAATTCTTGCGATTCAAAAGTTTACTCATACAATGACTTTATTTCATCAAACCCTAAAATTTTAAGTTTATGGAAGTTAATATATATTAATTTCAGCATGTGGTATATTATTGATCAAGTAAAATTGAAAAAAAAAAATAGTTACATGTTTTTAACGTCTTAATTTTAGGGGCCATGAGCTATCCCGTTAATTATAATGTAAAATTGCTATAAATGGGCATTCTTTTGAACTGAGTTAATTTTATACTTGTAATGGAAAAAGTTCGTAGAAAATTGAACAGTTATTGTCATATTATTATTTTTTAAAGAGTTTAAGGTTATTTAGTCTTAAAAGTTTTCAATATCTAGAAGTTTGCATACATGTATGGTTGTATCTTAGGGAGCTACCAATTGATAGTTAAGGGGATGGGGTGAAAAATTTTGTCCTTCATTTTATTAAGTTGTAATCTCTGTCCAGCTTTTTTATTATCACTCTATTCAATCCTGCCTTTTTTTATTAGTTTATCCTGACATTTTTGTTACATGAATTGTCATATCCTGCCTTTTTTTTAGCAAAGTGTCTCAACCCACCTTTTTTTACTCAAAACTTCTGTCATGCCTATTTTTTTCAAATTTCACCCTAGCCTAGTCAAATGGTATCTCCCTTAATAGTATTGTTTTGGACTGACAGGAATATTCATATTTTTAAAATGCTGCAATAATATGAGTTTTAAAAATGATTTCATTACTGCTAGAAAAATATATTTTAGTAATTGGCTTCAGACACATAGGTAAGGAAGAATGACCCTTCTTTTACTTTAGGGATCCCAGTACTTGAGGGTTATATATGGTTTATTTATGGTTAGGGTTACAACTAGGTTTTAAGGTTAAGACAGGGGTTGGTTTTATGGATGGGACTAGTGATATGGCATGTATGGTAGGGTTGGACTTGTGGCACTAGTTGTGCTATGGTTGGGTTAGGTAAGAATTAAGTGTATGGTAATGGACTTACATGTGCTATGTATGGTTGGGTAATGTAAGGGTTAGGTTTTTAAGATGGGACTAGTGCTGTGGTTAAGGTAAGGGTTAATTAGGAGACTGGTGCTATGCTATATATGGTTTGGGTATGGCCCTACATGTGTATGGATTATGTAACCTATTTTCAGTGGTTATAGGTACTTTTAACATGTGGGTAAGGATTGGATCTAAGTTCTAATGGTTAGATTCTAGGGAAGACAGTGTTATGTTCAGGTTATGCCTGATGGGTTAGGTAAATTATGAAAAAAAACCTTGAGGTTTAGGGTTCATTTATGGTTAATATTGTTTGCATATATGATGTTCTAGGTTAAAGTAAGGTTTTATATTTAGGGCTACTGTCAGGGTGAGGTATGGGTTGGGTAGAGTTTAGTTGGGTACATTTTTATATAGGTTTGGAGCCCTTAAATTAAAAGAAGGCCGAAAATATGACTTTCTGATTTATTTTGACAGTAGAACTCATTCAAACGACAAGGGATATAATAGAAAAATTAAGTCAGGTAAAGGTACGAATTTTGGTTAATTTTAGGGTAAGTTAAGTATGGACATACATATTCTACGTGGATAGCCCCGCGTTGGGACCCCCTAGTAAAAAAAAGTTAAAAAACCGGTTTAAATAAGTATGCAGAGGAGCGTAAAAGCCATAAAAATAAATGCAAAATTATCTAAATTACCCTTCTAAGGTAAACGGGTCTGAAAAACTACAACCGGCTCTTCTCAGGCGATCTTGTAGGGTAGAGTCTACGTCGTCTGCTAGAAAATTGGGATCATACGGAATGTTCAAATTTTCCACCGCCTCAGCTAAACTGGCCAAATCTTTCTGTTTATAACCATTTGCCACTATTCCTCTATCTCTCAAATACAGCTGAATCTTTGAAATTGTCAATGATTTAAATGATAACATCGTAATTGTAATATGATAGTAGAATGAAACAATTTGTTTTGCGGAATCGCTATGGTAAACAAGCAAAAACTGTGACGTTTTTTGCCCCACCTATTTCCGGTCGATATATTTTGCAGATTTGAAAGCGAAACGCCATTTAATGTGCAAGTGGTCTATTGTTCAGGTCTTCATGCTTAAATGATTTGTTACATGAAGTGTCAGATATATGTGAATATTTATGTACCTTTATGTACCTTTAGGAGAAACGTTACTAAGTTTCAAAACTATGATCTATTCCATTTGTTTTTTTTAACAATACAATAGGTTTAAACTATTGATCTTATTCCCTATAAAGTTATGCTAAAGGATATATGGTGTGATTTCCTAACAGTCTATCCACCATAAAACAGTGAACGAGCTCTCTAATATAATAACAACTATTTGTGTACATCAATCAAGTAATATGTATTTATTACTTTAAACTACATATTACGTTTTTGTTGTCGCATAACTTTACGATGAGATATATAAAATATTATATTGAGAGTGAATAAATTGTGTAAAAATCTTCTGCCTACCTGCACTACAATTGCTATTAGGTTTTGAATTTCAAATATCTCTGCCTCGAGCATCACTGAAAAAATATTAATTGTCGAAATGCACATCTGGTGCAGTAAAATTGATACTGTTTGAATGTTATTAAACAATTTTACAACTTAACCTCCGCTTACTAGGAACAGTTGGGTAAACACAGCATAAGAACAAATTGTAAAAATATATCGAAAAGGGTTTGACTTATTAAATCTGTATATCATCCTCAAAACAACTAACACAATAACAAAAGACACAAAATACCGATCTAAGATTATGATGTTAATGCCCCCAAAATCAATTTGATTGGTGTATTAATTTCAAGAAAGACAGAAGATGAGTCTACTATTGTTGGTTCCTGTGTTGGAGTATTTTTAGGTGTAATTGTTGTTATTTCAATTGTTTATGCAGTCATTAAAAGATACAAAAACAGGTAAATGCGAAACTATATTTATTATACACGGTTTACTATCAATTTTGGAAATCATGGAGTTTATTTTTATTTGCATATTATAAATTAGTAATACCACAAATAATTATCTAAATAAATATTCTGTAAATTCAGAAATTATTACGTACATTTATTACTGCGATTTTATAAAGAATGAACATAAATGTGAGATTAATTATTGCGACTTCAGGAAAAGCTGCATACAGATATATGCATCAGATAATATAATGCGAGTTCTTATTATTGCGATACTCAGCCAGTCGCATTATTCGCATTGATAAAAACCTCGCAATAATTTCTGAATTTACAGTAATTGAGTCAAATTTATCGATAGTTAAGTTCCTATCTATATCAATTTAAATGAACTACCTACGTCTGATATTTCGACTTAAAGCATTTTTAGTGGCGAAGAATTAATTATGCCTGTCCAAAGTTAGGAGCCTGTAGTTCAGTGGTTGTCGTTGGTTCATGTCTATCATATTTGTTTTTCGTAAATTGTTTTGTTATAAATTAGGCTGTTAGTTTTCTCAATTGAATTGTTTCATATTTTTCATGTCGGGGCCTTTTAAAGCCAACTATACGGTATGGGGTTTTCCCATTGTTGAAAGCTGTATGGTTGCCTATAATTGCTTATATCCACTTCATTTGAACTTTGGTGGATAGTTGTCTCATTGGCAATCATACCACATCTCCTCATTTTTATACTGTAAATAACGAAAATATGGTTGTGTAGCTGTTCTCCGCTTTTAAGTCTCCCAAACAAAGTTTAGAAACTTATTGGTTTTGCTCTTCTTCTTCTTCTTCTTCTTGAGAACATTTAGTGAAAGACACATGCATATATGAGGTCTTCAGTAAAGACCATTGTAACATATGGCCTACTTGAAGGACTAAAGGTCAATGGTCACTTATGACATTGAACTTTGACATTGAACATTATTTTTCAATTTACACATTTGTTTTTTTAAATTGAGAATCTATATAATTGCAAATGTTCTACATAATAAATCAAATCGAATGACATATATGGTTGGTTCTTAAGGGCAACCCAACCCCATGCCATTTTAGAATGTTCTAATATCTTGTAATTGGTCGAGATTCCCTCCCCTCAACCATATATACTCCTGTTGTTATGTCAAAATGATTCGAATGCTATTCAGGATTAGTCCCTAGGGGATATACAGGGTTAGTGCCCAGGGGTCATCTCCAACCCTCTGTCATTTGTATATGTTCAAATATCTTGCAAGTGGTCAAGATCCTCACCCCAAAACCATATATATTCTGGTTTGGCATGCCAAAATGATTTGAATGATATACAGGGCTACTCCTAAGGGTCATCCCTACCCTGTCATTTGAATATGTTTAAATATCTTTCAAGTGGTAAAGATCTTCATCCTAAAACCATAAATATTCTGGTTTGTCATGCCAAGATGATTTGAATGAGATACATGGTTACTCCTAAGGTGTCATCCTTACCTCTGTCGTTTGAATATCTTCGAATATCTTGTAAATGGTCAAGATTCCTACCCCTAAACTATTTTTTTTTCTTTTTTTTTCACAATTGAACAAAATGCTGTCAACTGCTGTCATACATTTTACCCAGATTACAGCGTTAGTCTGGATACTCCTGTGATGAGTTACTGAACTCCCAGGGAATACAAAATCAGTAAACAAATACGTGTGTTAGTTTTACAATTTATTACATTCTTTTCTTCTTTTTTTTTAATTATTAATATTAAAGTGTTAACATATACATTCTTTCACATACAGAATAAAGAATTCCAATTGTTATCAATCACATGTTTACAGAACATTAGTTTGCTTTCCGAGATTGTATTCATTTTCCTATATTTATAATCAATCATTGACACAGTTATTTTGTACTTGACCTTTTGTACAGGATTAGTTACCTGTTTACTATTCATTGTCCGAAAACTAGTGCCAAAAAAGCACGTGTTTGTAGTAGTTACAAATTATTGGATTAAAATTAAACTAGTTTGGTAAGTATATACCTTTCATTAGTACTTTTGTCACAAAACAAATTGATATAGAATTAAAGTGTTTTGAAAATATCAGGATATTTACTATATATATGCAAAGATATCAACATGTGATTTGATACACAAAATTAATATATTCTAAGTAGAAAAAAAGATACCAACATGTGTTTTGATACCAACATACAAAAGATTAATTGAGGATACTTAGTGTAAAACAAAACAGTACTGAAATATGTTCATTTTAGCCTCAAAGTATAATAAATAAAGTGTCTTGTTTTGTTGTTTTAACATAGAAAAGTACAAAACAAACAACAATAATATCAAGTCTTAAGCAGAGGTATTTAACTTCAATGACCTTTACATTTCAATTACATATATTTTGAATATTTTTAGCATCTGACTTATTGTTTTATTTCTATACTCCATTAGATAATATCTGTATTTATATTCTTGTTTAAATATTTCATACACATTAACTTGATTTGTCTTATTATTTGAAATGCAATTGCATTTGTGAAGAGTGAATAAGATAACTGTTAAGAGATAATTAAATATCATTTAATGAGTCATCTCCTATTTTATATCCTACCACCAAATGTTTTAAAGTAATTATATGTTTATCAATTTGAAGTTTATTTAAAAGAATACAAATTTTATTCCAAAAACTTTAAAATAAGTACAATCCATGAAATTTTGTTGATAAGTATCTGGTACTCCACATAGTGAACACAAATTGGTGTTCTTAATTTTCAAGTGAAAAGATATGTACCTACAGGTAATATATAATGTAATAATTTCCATCGAATCATTTTTAATTTATTGTCTTCTTAATAATTGAAAATAAAATTTAATGTGTATTTAATATTTTGTTGAGTTTTATCTATATTTAGTTCTTTCCACCATCTTGTAAACCCTATAGGTATATCTTTACTAACATTCGATAGAATTTTATAGATATCTTTATTATTATTTTTTGTAAATCATATATAAATGCGCCTTGCTTTAAGGAGAGTAGTTTTTACACTTAACAATAGCTTTTGTTGAGTCTTCTTTTGTAATATATATTTCCAGTGATTTGGTATACTCTTTCTTATTTGTATTATTTCAGCAATCCAATTTATTTTACATTTTAACTTATTAAGGATTTTTCTTTTGATATTCTACCTTTTCATCAATTATGTCATTAAAATAGATTATATTGTCTTTTATCCAATGATTAAAAACTAAACTGTGCCCGTTTACCTTTATATATTTATTACCCCATATTATTTGTTGTCTAATGGTTCTAAAGTTTTCTGGTTTGCTAGTTTGTCCGCCGCCATATCTTACCCATGTTTTAAGTATTCCAAAGTAGAAATAAGGGATTTTGTTCTTTTAGTAATTAATGGATTTTAAATTATCCAGATTCATGTGGAATATTAGAAAGTTTGATCCATACTAATTTAAGTAAAATGTTGGAATAATTTTCAAATTTGACTGTTCACCCTCCAATAATCTTTTCAACCATTTGATTTTTATTGCATCAATAAACTTGTCAATATATATCATTCAAAGACCTCCTTCAGTTTTTTTTCATATTCATTGTATTTCTTTTAATTTTTCTTGTTTATAGTCCCAAATGAAGTCATATATCATTTTTTAAACTTATATAATGAATCTTTGTCAATGTAAAAACTGAAGCTAAATATGTAATATTGGGTATAACTAGAGATTTTACAACTGCTACTTTTCCGATCATTGTTAAAATTCTTTTCTTCCATGAGTTAAGAATTTTTTCAGATTTTTGAAGTTGTTTTTCTATATTTAAATTCATACATTGAGATTTATTATGTCCAAAGTAAATGCCTAAGCTTTTAACAGTCTCTTTACTCCAGTTAATATTTTCAAAATTGTCGGAAATATGTTTTAATTTACCGAAAGCTAATCCTTCAGTTTAGTTCGATTTAAAATTAGTCCTGATAACGAACCAAATACTTCAATTATATTTAGTGATTGAGTAATTTCATCTTTAGAGCTGAGAAACAATGTAGTATCATCAGCTAACTGGCTTCTATAAGGCTGTGTGTTTTTACGTCTAACTTTATGTTTATACCTTTAAGATTATTGTCAGTTCTTATTCTGCAGGCTAATATTTCGACTGAAAAGACAAATAAAATGGCGCTTAAAGGATATCCTTGACGAATTCCTCTTAAAATTTTCAGTGGGCTTGAAATCCATCCATTATTTGAAATACATGCCTTAATATCTGCATACAACGTTTTAACCCATCTTAACATAGAATTTTCAACACCAAATGTTCTTAGTGATTGATACATGAATTCCCACTCTAGGGAATCAAAGGCTTTGGAGAAATCTAAAAAAAAAAGTATAGCTCCATATATTTTTAACTTTTCTGCATGATCAATAATGTCTTGTATCTGACGTATATTAAAACCTATATAACGGTTTTTGATGTATCCATTTCGGTCATTGTGGATAATTTTGATTTTAGAGGTTTAATCTTTGGGCTAATGTATATGCAATAATTTTAACATCAACATTCAATAGTGTTATTGGTCTGTAGTTACCTAATTCAGTGGGGTCTCCTTTTTTAAATATTAGAGAAATAAGGCCTATTTTTTGTAACTAGATAACATCCCTTCTTTATAGCAATAATTGAAGCTTTGAATTGCATAGTTCTTTAACTTGTGCCAAAATTCTCTGTAAAACTCTACTGAAAGTCCATCTAGGCCAGGGGATTTATTTAATTTCATTTGAAAGATTGATTTAGTACATTTTTCTGTTGTGAGAAGTCCGTTTAGAGAATTGCTTTCCTCTTTACTCAATGATTGTTTAATATTTGTATCTTTTCTATATTTTAAAAAAAAAATTTTATCAGGTTCAGTGCTAGTGTAAAGTTTTTCATAATATTTCTTTTCAAAATTTAGTATTTCTGATTGTTTTGTAATTATCTCCCCTTTCTCATTCTTTAAATTTGTTATATTTTTTCTTGTTTGTCTACTTTTCTCCAATCTAGAAAAAAATTAGTGTTCTTTTCACCTTCTTCTATCCATTTTATTCTAGAACGTATCTGTGCACCTTTTGCTGTATAACTGTAAAGAGATTCTATCTTATTTTCTAATAAATTGATTTCATTCTTTTCCACTTCATTTTTTTGTTGTTGTTATCGTTTTTTTCCTGTAATGTTTGAAGTTTTTTTTCTAAATCTTGGATTTCATTTTTTCTTTGCTTAGCTTTATTTTTACAAAACTGTATTGTTAATTCTCTTACCTCAATTTTAAACAAATCCCATAATTGTGATAGGTTTTCGGTGTTATTGCTTTTGAGTATAAAGTAGTCAATTACATTTTCTATTTTTTCTTTATAAGATTTATCAGTAAGTACACTATTGTTTATTTTAAAGAACCCTTTACCCTTATTATCATTAAAAATATTAATTTTCAGTGAAATTGCCCGATGGTCTGTACTAGAAATCAGGGCTGGTCTAATATCTGTAGACTTTATCATAGTTCTCAATTCCTTACCAGTCAGAAAATAATCTATTCTACTTGCCTCATCATCTTTGTTTTTACGTTTCCATGTATATTGATATAGTTTTGGATGTAGTTGTCTCTATATATCCTCTAATGTATTTATTTTTATTAAAGTTTTCAAACTATGTGTAATTTTTTGTTCTCTATTTTTTTTTATTATTCTTTCTATCTGCTCTACTCAATGTTTCATTCATATCTCCGCCTATTACTAAAATGCCAAGACTGTGCACTTCAATTATTTCATTTACATTATTAAAGAAGACATTTCTCTTTATCTTCTCATTTGGTGCATATAAATTAATCAAAGAGAATAAATTATTGTTTATTTCAACATTTACCAAAATTATGCGACCTTCTTGATCAGCATAAGTATCAATTATCTTTGAATTTGGTGTTTTTTTTTTACTAAATATAGCTACACCCTTTGATTGAGTGGTTCCAAAACTATGAAAAATATCTGCAGCATATTCATTATTTACTTTATTTTCTATTTCTACAACAAAATGGGTTTCTTGAATAAAAAGTATGTCTGTTCTTTGATATTTCAACCATGTGTAAAGTCTATTTCTTTTTTCTTTTTGACCTAGTCCTTGACAATTTAAGGAACAGATGTGTAAAGTTTTATTCATAAATCTTATAATTTTTGTAGCTTGAAGCAAGTGATATGAAACCTAAGCCTCCTCTACTATGTCTACTGTATTTTATTTTTTTCTGAACCTTTTTTTTTTAATCTGATGTAGCCAACCATTCTAAATATGAGTAGTACACATGTTAAAGACACTATACATAATTGTGAGGATTTGGCTCTTTAAATTGTTGTACAAAACAGAATACATTGACAAACATATACAAGAACAATAGCATGCATGTTTAAAAATATACATATATACATTAAGAAGAACATTGTATTTAACATGCTTATGTTAATTATAAATATAATGAAAATATTCTCTTTTAAGCGTGTTTTATCTACCCTTAAAATTGGACACCGGTTCGGGAAAGGTGTACATGATTTTAATAATCTATGTAGGAATTTTCCCGTATCTTTTAATAGCAGTCGTTTGTCCAGGTATTTTCTAATAATTGTTTTTTTTCCGTTAAATTCTACTGATTCTAATAATGCGTCTTTAATGTTATATTTTGTTTCAGTTTTACTTGATAGTAATAATTTTGGCTTTTTTTTTGCATATATATGAGATATTAAACTCGAAAACAACATGGGCTTAACAGTTACACAATTCAAGATATACCGGCATATATCTATGTCTATGGATACAAACGACACGATTTGATAGAAGGATGATTTCACTTGTTTAACATGAAGACTAAAGTGTTTTGATTTGGTGATTATGAAGATATTAACAAGAATACATTTATGTGTGAGGATTAATATTGCTGTATTTTGACTAAAAAGTTCTTTCCCAGTATCTATACATGTACATGTATATTTGTGAACATTTGTATAATAATACAACGTATTGAAGCTTAAAGTTGTGAAGAAAAAAATTATAGTGTAGTATTATCCAGGTATAAATATGGACTGTAGTTAGATGTTGCTGGATTACTATTTGATTCATAGATTTTTTTCCCAAGCTCCATAGGATTGGAATTTTGAGATTATTACTCCAGTTAATCTGTGAGAAGTAGGAACTTTTTTGCAAACTGTATTTCAGAACATAATAAAACCTATGTGCAGGAATTGATATTGCACATTTGTGGAATATTATTGGATATTTATAGTATATAAGTATATATCTATTAATCTGATAAATAAATGATATATTTATTAAAGAAAATTCTTTAATTATGTGTATATTCTTTATATGATCATACCGACCATTAATGTTTTGTTTTCTATTAATCTTTGACATTTTGTTATAAAAACAACATTTCGGTTCATTTCTATTTTACTCTTCTTTCTATTATTTCTTGAGAGTATGAAATCTAATATTCCATCACAATCATCGCTACATGTCTTTGTATTTTTATTGTTTTTATATATTATATTCTTATTCGTCACTTCAAATGGTTCGAATGATATACAGGGTTAGTGCCCAGGGGTCATCCCCACCCCTTGTCATTTGCATATGTTCAAATATATTGCAAGTGGTCAAGATCCTCACCCCAAAACCATATATATTCCGGTTTTGGCATGCAAAGATGATTTGAATGATATACAGGGTTACTCCTAAGCGGTCATCCCCCATCCCCTGTCTTTGAATATGTTTAAATATCTTTCAAGTGGTCAAAATCCTCACCCCAAAACCATATATATATTCTGGTTTGTCATGCCAAGATGATTTGAATGATATACAGGGTTACTACTAAGGGGTCATCCCTATCCCCTGTCATTTGATAATGTTTAAATATCTTGAAAGTAGTCAATATCCCTACCCCTAAGCCATATATTTTCTGGTTTGAAATGAAAAGATACATAGATTAAATATAAAAGAAGTTCTCAGGGTTCATCCTTACCAAGTGTAATATAAGAAGGTTCTTATATTTTTTTAAATGATTAAGATCCTCTCCCTTAAACCATATATTTTCTACAAGATGAATTGAATGGATAATAGGGGAAGCCCTTATGGTGTGTAGTTATGAGGATTTTGTTTGGAAGATTTCGTAGTAGCATCCTGTTACAATCATTTCTTGATATGTCAGCTGATCATCAACGTCATGGATTGTTTGGGCTGTTCCAATCTTACCCTCACGTCGTTTGCTTACTATGAATGAGTTACCCGAGGTCAGATGGTGTAAATGACGTCATTGAACGATGACGTAAGAATTGAAGCATTCTTCTGGAAAGTGCACGAATTTAAAACTGAAAGTCGTCAAAATATGAAAACATAAACAAACGATGATAAGATCATAAGAATTTGTTGAAAGCCCATTGTTTTTAATAAAAATAAGATAATCAATCACCTTCGTCCAAACCTATCTTAGTATGTTATTGTAAATCATTCAAGCATGTCACTTATTCAGTTTTCTTCCTATTTTACGTCAATATTAATAGTGTGTTTAATTACGAGAAAAGCAAACATTTTCCCTTCACCTAGAGCGCTTCGAAAAAAAAGAACTGCTGTCTTTGTCCTACTAGAATAAAATAATTCATGGGGGCTTGAATTTATATTGATTTTACCACGGGTTGGCTCTTTATGCTTTTACACCCGTGGTAAAATCACAAATAATTCAAGACCCCATGAACTATTTCTTAAATCACCTTAACAATAGATAGTATTCACCTTCTATTTACATAGTATGTACTGCCTTATACGTTTTATTAGGTTATGTTATGATTGTATTAAATATCTTTTGCATAACTATGATATTAATCCGGTCAAAATTCAGAATGCCGCGCAAAAACCTGGTATCTTAGGTAAGTTTTTACACAGTATTTGGTTAGGAAACAAAATTGGCATAATAAAGTTAAAAAATGATTTTTGCTCCTGGAGGTATAGCTGCATTTAAAAAATGCGATTTAACGTTTTCCCCTTTGATACTTCATAAATCGAAATGACGAAAAGGCAAAACCGCATTAGGCATCTATATATTTTGCCTTTAACTAATATTTTGATATTAAAGCGTTCACCTATTTACGGTTTCCTCTCCGCCTTTCGTTTTTACGATTTAGCTTAATAGCATGAAAATGTTCCATTCTGGTCACTATTAGAGAAACAATAATTATCTAGGGACATAATAACATACATGTAGTGCATCTTTATAAAATTGACATAAAGAAAAGCTGAGAAGAAATAAAGTCACAAAAAAAAAAACCTTCAAAACTGCTTCGTAAAATAGCTGGACATAGTAAACATATCCAACATGCAATACACATCTCAAAATTTGAAAAATGACTATATGTGAATGATAGATAATATAACAAATAATAAAAAAAAAAAAAAAAAAAAAATTCAATACTTCAGGTTTGAACCAATAACTGCGAAAACATTTTTGTCGCTTCAAATTTCAAAACACTATTACCTCTTTTAATTAAAAGTCTTTGTGAATTAATAATTTCATATGTGAATTATTCTATTCTAGCAGAATCAAATGATACAAAGAAAGTTAACTGTGAACAAGAAAAGTTCATTTAAGGTGGCAACAAAAAACGAGGATAAAGAAAACATATGAAATTGAAGAGTGATGTTTGCTTACAGAAGAACATCAGCTTGGTTGTCATATTTAGTATTTAATATCAAAATATTAGTTAAAGGCAAAATATATCTCTCTTCTAAATAGTGCTAGCTGATTCATCTAAAAAACCAAATGAAAGCTTTTAACCCAATTTTGGAACAATAAATCTTTTGGATAGTTTTTTGCACAGATTTTGAAACCATTGTCTGGTAGAAATTGAAAGCTTTCGCGCCACCAATATATTTTTTACATTTTGTAATGCATGCTTTTGATGTAACTGTGTCACCCACATATTCTGATATAATTCCCTACTTACCTTGGCCCTTACGTTGGACATTAAACATGTCATTCACTTCCGGGTTAAAAAAGGTGTCCCTTTTATCACACACATACACATGTGTATTTTATCAATGAAAGGCAATGTAGGCTATACGACAACGAGGCACAAATATCAAAAGACGTAAAGATGTTCATCAATTTCATAAAAAATGCACGGAGGGAATCTAAAATATGTCAAGTTTGAATTTGTCTGAAATCTGCAAAAATACTTAACAGGAACATATAAAAGTTCTGTTATTACCACCAAATTTCTTAGAAGGACAAAAACAATACCGATTCTGTGTTTTATACTAAGAAAAGTAATATGAATATGAATAAAAAGAGATGTTTGCTAGGCATATTATGCGATTTATAGCACCGACATTCCTCTACTACTTATGAAATTTTATATTGAAATACAGTAGGTAAATTTAGTTACTTATTATTCTTTTTTTTCCGCATAAATACAAAAACATCAAGCTGGTCAAGATTTACTGACTATTGATCTATTGAAATACTTGCATGTGTTATCTCGTTTTGTAGACTAGGTTTTTAAATCATATCTAAAACATGCACCACCCATGCCACCTGCTATTTACTAAGTACAAATTAAATAAGGGTAACAATGCTGATAAAAAGGAATAATGCTCTCATGAAAGTTTGATTCATCTCATTTTCTTAGAATCGTTAGAATACCTGCTAAATCCTCGTATACAAGTTGTACTGCGTATAACGAAAAGATGGAATATGGGGAAAAAGTCCGACAAACCTATTCGTTATATCAGTACATGTATGCTTTATACATTATTTACATGACTTATTTATGCATTTTTAATATATTTTAAGACCAATTGTGTTTCAAAGATAAAAAGAATTGTTTGTCTGAAGAGGCCCGATACCATTATGCTTATGTATTTGTTTAAGAAGTTGTATCTTAAAATTTAAAAAATGTCCTGTTCAAGTAATCGTTGATGTAAGCGGATCTTTCTCTGGAATCCGCTAAACTAATAATTGCATGAATCACGACTTATAAACGTAACACTTATATATAAATATCTTAAATGAATGTTAGAAAATGTTAATATGTTTTTTTATATCAGTTTGCTTATGTTTACATATTTATTATACATTATTAATTTTATCAAACTTGTCTGGGTTTAATTTATCAATGTGCAATAAGTATGTGCAATACTTGTATGAGTGTAATAATTGTTAAAATAAATCATTCATTGTTGAGAATTTATGATAAGAGCCTTTATTTGGTCCCTTAATTACAAATAAAAGTTAATTTCGTTAACCCCTTTCAAATTGTACCGATGAATTAATATGATTACATATTCTGACATTTTAGTGCACAAATGTCATGGCGGATGTCCCTGTGATTTCATTACATATTATAATGTATATATTTAATCCAGAATACATGTTGTGCATATCATATATGATTAAATTGCATATCAGCTTTAATTTTATTCAAAAAGATATTACACTATGTTCGCGTTCAATTAAGCATGAGGTATAATAGTGTAAAATAAAGACGAAATATATCAAAGGCTATTCATGCTCATAAGTCGATGACAAACCGACAACGACATAGCAAAAATTGAACAAAGAACAAAAGACAATTAATGGTATACACTACACAACATACAAATCCAAACACTGAGCAACACGAACCTCAACAACACGAGGGTGATCTCAGGTGCTCGGCAAGTATATAGCGTAGTCAAAGCAAAGGTTTTGATATTACTGCAAAATTGTAAAGATTTTGATTGAAGATGTTGGAGTAGATTTTCAGAATTTTTAAGAATCCAAATCTGATTAAGACCACATGTTAAATACTAGTATACTTCATCACAATATTTCAAGAGGCCATCTTTGACTGCAGAAAGGATAATGGTAAGAACTTTAGAATGTTTAGTCGAACATCTTGACGACATGGCTACACATCGTTCTTTATAAGGTTTTTTTGGAGTTTATGTATCCAGTATAAAGGTGGGAGATTTAAAAGTTGATGTTAATACCAAATGCGTGAAGTACGAATTTGTGACTTTCTAATCTCTTATCTTTCAAAAATGATTTAAAGGTATATTTTGGAATCCCGGTTTTGCTGTGAATTCCATGTTCTTTAGTGAGACATTCCAAATAATGGTTATCGCATGTAAAACAATATTGTTTAAGGCTTGGTCGACTAATTTATTCTGAAGAGAGAATTAAGCATCCCCATTCTTCTTGAAAAGGTCAGAAACCCGTGAACTCATTGTAAAACGTAGATTTTGAACACAATTCTGAAGGCATGACCGAACAGCTTTGATCCATTCTGATGAAGTATCCAGTTTTGATTCCTTTAGCTCACGCTTAACTAATTTTCTGGAATAGTCAACCAGTACCGTGAAGTTCTTGTTCCAGTTGAAGGGGTTGGGAATTCGCTATTCCGGGGCCATGGATAAAACTCTCTCAGATGTGCATTATTAACGATGCCAAGGTCGCCAGTTAAACATAACCAGTGGGACTATATTTTTTATGGAGAAGATGCACAAGAGCAATCGGGAGGTTTGAATGTTGCAATCCTGAGGGTAAAGGTCTCTAATACCCTCTTGTGGTTGACAATATTGGAAGCAATGAGTTTTGTGTACTGCACAGATGTTTGGTGAAAAAAATTGCTAGTATTAAAGGCATCCAAAACCTTCTCAAATTCTACATGAAAAAGATACATTTGTCATAATCTTTGGAAGTAGTTGTCACTTGTTTGAATAGCCTATGGTTAGCCATGTCCATAATGCTCACAAGGAAGCTAGTAAACCAAGAGTTCCAAATGGTGAAGTTGAAATCATCCCTTCATTAATTTTACGGACGCCATCACAAGTTGGTTAACCGTTACGAATTATCCGTTTCACAGATGATAGCGGATGTGTTCCTAATGTCGTAACTACAATCCTGTCCCCTTTTCCCGAATGTGACCTACCGAATTCGGGTTTGTACTAACATGAGCAACACGACGGATATCATGTGAAGTAGGATCTGCTTACCCTTCCGGAGCACCTGAGATCACCCCCAGTTTTTGGTGAGGTTCGTGTTGCTCAGTCTTTAGTTTTCTATGTTGTGTTTTGTGTACTATTGTTTGTCTGTTTTTTTCTTTTTTAGCCATGGTGTTGTCAGTTTATTTTCGACTTATGAGTTTGAATTTCCCTTTGGTATCTTTCGCCTCTATTTTTTAATGCAACCAATCTGTATTTAGCAGATTTAGTATTGATAAAGAAAATGTGTTGGGCTTCTTGAAATAGTGAATTGAGCTCTGATAAAGGTATGGAAAAGACTTTAGTTCGAATATAGTGAATTGCCAAAGGTTATTGAACAGAGGATAACAAAACATCTATAAACACGATTTGAACTGCAGGTGGCGTATATGTTCGGGGTTCGTGTTGCTTAGTCTTTAGTTTTCTATGTTGTGTCTTCTGTACTATTATTTGTCTGTTTGTCTTTTTATTTTTAGCCATGGCGTTGTCAGTTTATTTTCAATCTATGAGTTTGACTGTCCCTCTGGTATCTTTCGTCCCTCTTTTCGAAGACCATGTAATCACTTATATGTAGCACAGGGTGGTTTTAGAGATTAGTATCATCTGATTTTGTCATGAATGACAAAAAGAGGATAGGAGAGTAGCTACGATTAGCGGAACCTTCAGTTGGGTGCGGTCATCAGTAGTACAAAAATTATTGTTATTCTGGCTACAACTTGATATAAATAAGTGAAGGCAGGCAAGTTAACTTTATCTGTCACAAACGAGACCTAGGATTGATTTTTCAGAAATGCTCCAATACTGTTGACATATCTGCTTTGGATTTGACATCAGATAATCATCTGTTGTATATTTGCAAAAGAGATAACTATTCACCGAGAATATATGACGTAGATGTAAGCAACTATAGGCTACCTTACGGCTTTCAACAATACAGTTAACCTTACCGTATAATACGCTGTGAAAGACCATGACATGTCAAAATGTAAAGAAGTTAAAAAAACTTTTAATTGGTCCGAGAGATGTTTCAGAACATACATGTGGAAAAGTCTGCTTTTGATCGGTATTGGGGTCAATGTAAACAATGTAGGTAAGCTCTTCTGTCATTTAATAGTATAACCAATAACGTTTTGTATTTTTGAAAATATTTGTATTCCAATAAATAGATGAATACGGTATGTCAATTTCGAGAAACAAGGACATTTTGAAATATTAAATCAATCAATAGAAAGCGGTCCTGATCACAAATTTACATAGCGTTGAGAAGAACAGACCAAAAGTTATCTTCAGATAATATCTGTTTCGATACTGGCTGTCCATGTGGGGGTTAACATATGTGCAAGACCGGTTTTGACGTAGCGGATCAGTCAACATTTTGTTTTCGGCAATCATAAAAACAGTCTTATGACCAATTTTGCTGTTAGCTTTAGCTTGGTTCCCGGCCTGAGCAGTCATACAACCTGTCGTAAGTTAACTTAAACCAGTCAAAATGTCTGGTCATCAAGTTCACCAGGTGTACACGTTTTAAACGTATCCATCTGTATCCATTGTTATTGATGATATTGTTTTTATAGTACAGCCAACCAATCATGACAGCGTCAGTACAATGCTCGAAAAAATATCTCCATCATTCAGAACTCTTTGTTAAATAGCTGCCTTCTGAGCAGCAAACCTCTATTACGAAAATATAAAAGAAAATGCTAGCTCTGGAATATTATCTGTTTTGTCGTAAGGTAAAGTTTGCCACAGGGAAATTTGATATTTAGTTAATGATGTGCCCTTGAAATCGTTTTCATAGCTCTTTATATTAGTTTCGTTTCCTGATGTATCGAAAATCTTGTGTACAGCGCGGGTGAAGTTGGTATATTGCTGCTAAGGTGAGGAAAATTTATAATTTTAAAATTGGAATCGTCTCGTTTGTCATTGATTCTGGTACGGAGATGTAGAAAATAAAAGAAATAAAAAGAGAGAAATAATTGTATTACATAAAATAGATGTAATTCAGATTTAAAACATATCTTTACTACTTTTCTGCAATGTTTTGATACATCCAAATAACGCAGCAGAGTGAGAGAAGAGTTCAGTAAAATTGTTGCGTTGAAAACTTCATCAACTTTGAAGGGAAAACATACGAAAAAGCTGTATTTTCAGATTCAGAGCTGCAACAGGACAGGATAATTTTACCTAATAAACTATTGAATATAAAAATAAGGAGATGTGGTATGATTGCCATGAGACAATATCCACCAAAGTTCTAATGAAGTTGATGTACGCAAATGAAGGCAACCGTACGGCTTTCAAAAATGAGAAAAACCTATACCGTATAGTCAGCTATAAAAGGCCCCGACATGAAAAATATGAAACAATTCAACTGAGAAAACTTACCGCCTAATTTATAACAAACAATTTACGAAAAACAAATATGACAGACATGAACCAACGACAACCACTGAACTACAGGCTCCTGACTTGGGACAGGCACATACAGAATGATGTAAGGTTAAACATGTTTGTGAGCTCTCAACCCTTCCCTAACTTGGGACAGTGGTGTAACAGCACAACATAAGAACAAACTATAAAAATCAGTTGAAAACGGCTTAACTCATTAGATCGACACAAAGCAGAAAAACATCAAACAAAAACACAGATCGGACGTGTTAGGGTATTTATCCATCCCTCATCCCTAACAACAAAACAGACAATAAGTTCAGTTCTGGGAGTACTCGCAGTTACTGGCAGCTAGTTCAAAGACAATAACAACTAATAAAAAAATCATGTACCTAAGACTAAAATATCAATCAGTACACATCCAACATTCAATGGATTTAGTTTTAAGACGTCATTAACAGTCAAAGAAAAAGATGACCTTGTGCAACTACCTTGTAGTACCGTGAAAGTACATATGTGTATAACAATAACATTTAGTTTGGTTTTAATTTACTGATTACAAAATCAATATTTATACCAATAGAAACAATATTCAACGATTTAATTAAATTCAAATTCAGAAAGTATTAAAGTGCATGGACAAAATGCGAGATTAAATTTTGCGATTGAATGAAAATTTGCATACAGATATAAGTATCAGATATTAGAATGCGTGTTCTCATTATTGAATACTCACCCAGTCGCATTTTTCGCATCAATAAAAACCTCGCAATAATTCTGAATTTACAGTTCAGTGTTGAATTGGTATCCTTTTAGAATAAGTTTATTTAAAGGATTGATAAGTTTACCCAAATCGTATCTAAACTTCAGTGCTCGGTTAACAACATCACCGTAAAATTTAGGATGTGCTATTCCGTTTGAAATAAGTTTTTTCTACAGTTCAGCCAAACTTCCAAACCAAATCTTTTTATCTATGGAAGAATTTAGTAAAGGTTTTAAGTAATTTGTGGTAACGAAATCCCTGACTTAAACTAATTTACTAGTAAAATATAGATTACGCTCAAGAAATCCAAAACGTCACTACAGACACGGGCATAGCAAACGAGTTGGGATATATAAACACCGTAAGACGGTGCCAAAGGAACATCACCGTCAGAGAAAGGAAAATTAACAATAGGGAAAGAATAATCATCCCTTTTGTCGTAAATTTTTGTGTATAGTTTCTGGTGTAACACTGAAATATCTAAATCTATGAAAGGACATTTATTGCTGCTAATATTTTATTTATTTAAAGTAAGTAAATTTCAGCAGTACATTTAAAGAATTCTTGATTATTTAACGAAAAAATATCATCAAGATAATGGTAAGTGTTGTTGAATTTATCAATTAAATGGAATTTAGACGGTTCTTTACTGAGTTTGGCAATAAACTGCGATTCATCACAGTACAGGAACATGTCTGTTATTAAAGGGACGCAATTATTGCCCATAGGAATACCTACAACCTGTCGATCAACTTCTTGCCACAACGTATATTAATTAACGGCTTTAATCATATCATGCGTTAAATACATTTATACAGATCTATATTCAAATCGTTAGTATATAGAATATAAGTAAATAGAATTCAAATAACACAAACATATAAATGGTGAACTACCTTTATCAAGTGTTGGGTATTTACAGGATACAATTGCTAATCCAGCAGCTATTAACCCACAGCACATTACATACAACCATAACATGTTTGTGACATTATCTGCTAAACATTCAAATTAATATTAAATATATAGGATAATTTCAACGGTATCAACATAAAGGCTGAATATAATCAAAGGTTTTAAGGAGAATAACCCAAAAAGATCCATTGTAAAAATCTTTAACATTTCTTAAGAATACTGACAGGAAATAGTCCAGTCGATTTGTGTAACAATTGTTCAAATTGTGGTAAAGGTTTTAGTTTTAGTTAAGGTCATAACAAACATTTATAGCTATAGACCGAATTCAGAAAATCAAAATGGCTGCTCATGGCGGCCATTTTAAAATGGCTGCCATAAAATTAATAGAAATCATTCTAAAAAATTATAAAAAAATAAATGTCTTTACCAATTTTGATAATCTCTGGTACATAAATCACTAATGACAAAGACTATCCTCTAAGAACTTCAGATATTTAAGTGGTGGTGGCCATCATGAATGGTTGCCATTTTAAAAACAGAAATTTCAAAATATCATTATTTGCATTTTTTGATAATTTGCTATTTTCATGTGTACTGATGTTTTGATGCATTTACAACTCATTTTGCAAATCGTTGTTATATGACTGTTGCTTTTTATATTGGATATTCACAAAGTATTCAAATCAGTCATGCACATGTTGACTGAATAAATGTTTCTAATACATAATTTCTTTTACTTACAAGTTTGCTTAAGTAACTTTTAACCACAGAAAATTATGTATATACAATATAATTTATGACCACACTATATCACAAAGGATAAGAATTGTAAATATTTTAATCAGCAATCTAACTAAAATATAGAACTATGATTTCGTTTTACTCAATGTGAGCTCATATTAAGTATAACAAAATACGAGTTCTATATTTTAATTAGATTCTGAAATCACTATAGCTTGAAAAAAACCAAATAGACTGGAAAGAATTGTGAAACGCCAAGAGAGGACACGTGAGGATTTTCAATTCCCGGCAGATACCTAATGAACAGACATAGACATTGGAACTGGTTATCAGTCCTCTGATGCTAGCATATAAAAATGTTGGGTATTGAATTACTTTATCGCATCACTCCAGCATCACATGACAAAATGTTACTAATCCTGTCAAGATAAATTTTCAAATCTCAAAATATTTCGTCAGGAAAAACGAAAACATATTTTTGAAGTTGAAGATGCGCCAACGATTGAAAATACCCATAAAATAACCAGAGAGTTCTGGTGAATCAGCAAGAACAAATTAATAGGACTGCAGGGAGTTTTTTTTTTGTCATGATGTATCTGACGATCTTCACGAAGCATCGACATTCATGATCGACGAAAGAGTACATGACTATGCACTTGAACTACAAACCATTGTTCTCTTAGCCAAACTCAGTGCTGGAGTTTTACTATCACAAGAGCCGCGGTATCATGCTTAATGTTTATTAAAACTGCACAACAAGGCAATAAGACAAAATCCAAAGACACAGAAAGAAAGTCAGGAATATGTTATCCACTGAATTGTGCTTGCCGAATTAATATCATTCAACGACGGCTCACAGTCTGGAACAGATATTGTGCCAATCTTCGAGCTTGCTGATATTACTGAATTGTACAGTAAACGCCTTTAGCAACTTGGAGTTGTCATGGAAGGAATGATTAATACAACGCTTCTAAAAAAATTGGATACTAGCTGCCATAGAAGATATGCAAGCACACTTGAAAGGTAGCGTCGTTCTCCTGATTTTCAACGAATATATTGGGGACGTTCTTAAACAGCCCGTGTTTTATAGTCTTTGCAATAGAGGCTTCATCGTGGCCAAAACGGCTAGACTAGTTCGAAAAGATATGATTGATTCTTAGAATAGTTTTACAGGGACACTCAAGGAAGGCTTTCAGCATAAATCAGTTCCACAATTATACAGATACGCGGCTCTTTATCTGAGGAGTGATAAGTTGTAGTTCATTCGACGACGAATTGCACAATCGAACTAATATAGCTGCGAAATGGTTAGTGCTGTCTGCGATTCAACTACATTACTGGACTGTGTCTCGATGTTTGACCAACCTAGAATCATTCTTATTAAGGAAACTTATGTCTATGGAACTGATTCATGTTGACAGCTGTTATTGAATGTCCCTGTAAAGCTATTCGAAGTATCAAGCTTATCTCATCAACTATTTTAACTGCTTTGGCTATGATGATGTCGTCAATTTCAAACTTTCTGGAATTGGCCTGTTTCAGAGCTATACTGACACAGTCGTTCAAAATCAGGAGAACGAACCTATCTTGCTTGTGCGCTTGCAGATCTGCTATGACAGCTAGTTTCCAATTTTTAGATGTGTTATGTCAATACTTCCTTCCATCACAACTCCAAGTTATTCAATGCGTTTACTGTACAATTTAGCGCAACCGGCAAGCTTGAAGATTGCCACAGTTTCATTCATAACGGATTCCTGGCTTTCTTTCTGTGTCTTTGGATTCGGCCTTCTTGTCCTGTTGTCAATTCTATCAACAATTAGGCATGATACTTGGCCTCCCGTGATATTACATCTTCAGTACTTAGTTTAGCTAAGAGAACAGTGTCTTGTAGTGCAAGTGCACAGTCATGGATTCTTTTGTAGATCATAAAAGATCCTGCTCAACTTTACTGTGACTGGTTATTTTACTGGCTTTTTTTTTTACCTTCAACTTCAGAAGTATGTTTTCGTTTTTCATGACGTAATATTCTAAGATCTGCAAATGTGTTTCAACAGGATTTGTGTCATTTTGGCTTGTGATGCTAGAGTGTTTTTGCAGTTCCATAGCTGTTCCAAATTGAGCGGGAGGAAAAAATTCAATGCACAACATCTTTGTATACTAGCATCAAAAGACTGACTTCCAGCTCAAATATTTATACATGTTTTTTTTTTATCTGCTTGTCAATGTAAATCCTCACGTGTCCTCTCTTGGCGTTTCACATCATTCCTTCAGTCCAATTGTTCATTGGATTATTCAGCTCCAGTGTTTTCGATATCTACAGTTTTTATCCTTTTCAACAAATTGTGGTCATAAATTATATTATATATAAACGTTATTTCTGTGGTAAAAAAGTAACTTAGACAACCCTGTAAGTAAAAGAAATTTTGAGTCAGATACCTCTATTACCTAAACATGTGCATGCCTTATTTTTCCACTTGGTGAATATCAAATATAAATAGCAACAGTCATAAAACAATGATTTTGCTAAACTAGTTGTAAATGCATAAAAAGATTAGTATAAATGGAAATAACTAATTAATAAAAATAGCGAATAACGATATATTGGAAATTCTTGTTTTCAAAATGGCCACCATTCAAGATGGCTACCAGTACTTCATTATATGAAGTCCTCAGATGATAGTCCTTGCCATTGGTGATGAATATACCATGTGTTATCAAAATCGGTAGAGCAATTTATTTTTCATAATTTTTTCAAACTTTTTTTTTCAATTTCCTGCCGGCAATTAAATATTGGTAAAAAATTCGCCAAATGCAGACCCGTTTTTGATTTTCTGAAATCTTTTTAATGAGTCCATAGCTATAAATGTTTGCTTTGATCCTTCACATAAACTCTGCTAAGTTTGAGGCTTTACCACCATCTGAATAATTGTTTCACAAAACGACTGGACTAAATGGAAACCCTTCTGGACATAGCCAGAGCAAGCGTATGTGCCCTGCGCTTAATAAATAAAATGTGAAAGTAAAAGGTTAAACGGTTGCAAATGTTTAAAAGCAGTATCAAGTTGTACTACTCTGTGCAAATGTGGAGGACGATGTGATATGATATAGTAGACAGATACAGCTGTTGTGTGGTTTGACAAGATGTACATTGTGTGATATTTTTAACGTCAATTGAGAACATTTGAGCAGACAATTTCCTTATGACATTACTTGCATGGTATGATATTTATTATGTCCGCCATGAAGGTTTTTTGAAAGTTATTTTCATATAAACATTTTTAACCAAACGATTTATTTTCATCGAATTATGAATTTGAAGATCTACCAATTTTGGCTTTAATAATTTTGAATTTCAAGATTTTTTTAAGATGGCCGCCATTCAATATGGGTAACATTTAAATAAATATTGTTCAACAAGGCAATTGGTATAAGCACTATCACTCTTTTTACCAGGTTTCATGTCAATATCTTAACTATTATAATGTTCATGAATTTTCAAAGTATTTTATAGAAATCAAACGTCCGACATTTTAAAATGGCCGCCTATCTCGCTAAATTCGACTTTCAGAGTGGGTCCATAGCTGAAAATGTTTTCCATGACTTATACTACTATTATGCCAAATTTCATGCTTTTACCACAATCTGAGCAATTTTGCTAAAAATCTGCACAAATCGACCGGACTAAAATGACAATTCTTAAAGACACACAACTGTTGAAGTCTTGGAAAGATATTGAGGCGTACATATTAATGTTGCGAATGCAACACAATGCCATTAACAGTGAATATTCGACCAATATCGTAATGCTATATTCAGTTTCTCCTTTGAAATAATAACTTACGCCTACCTTAAGAACCTTACTTATGTCATACACTTATCCATGAATTACCCTTAACCAGGAAATTTACTTTTATCCATATCCTTAACCAGGAAAAAACCTTTTCTAAAATATTTTCAAGAAAACAAAATATGTTATAGTAGGTCTTTTGATAGGATATATAGTAAAGTAATAAATATTTTTGATGAACAGAATTATGATAATTGAATAAAATGCACAAATATTGAATTAATCATTATTTGTAAAGGAGAATTCATTAAAATTTGTATTTAATGTAAAGGAGACAACTGCAACGAATTACTCTTAAACGGAAACGTATTTAAACCATATCTAGAAAATACAATATGTAAATATTGAATGCACAGCTTTTAAGGAGTATAGCCATAATAAAAAATAAAATAAAATACAAATTTTAACACAAAAATGCACGTCAAAGATTAAATTAACTATATAATAAATATTTGTAAATAAATGAAACCCAAATGTAATATTATTTCCTTCAACAATCTTACAGCTTTAAAGTTCGAAACTAATTTTATTATAGTATCATTAAACGGGAAAAAATAGTTGTACTTCCGCAAACAAAGTTTTGATGTGTATATACACGAATAACTCTGTCTGTCCGTCGGCTTATCTACCGGTGTGCATTGTAAGCGCAAATTCCCCTAAACGGCTGGGCAGATATTTCATGAAAATTTCCACAGTTGTATAACACTACCTGATGATGTGCAGAAAGGATTATTATCCCGGTACAACATGTTAAAGTTGAGAAATATAGGTTTCACCACTGCAACAAGTGTATTACGATATTTCTCCACTCGAGACAGTTAAATTTAATATTTAAAGCGCGAGGCTTGCCGAGATTTTTAAATAATAAAAATTTATCTGTTGATAGTGGAGAAATATCGTAATACACGAGTTATAGTGGTGGAATCTGTTTCTCTTATGATTTTTATCCTTCCTTTTCAAAGATTTGCAGAAAGTTGTGTTCTTTATATGTGATGTCAACAGGCATGGTCGCCTTTTTTCATGACGTCACAATAGGAAATTCAGAAGAAATCAAGAAAATTAGACGTCATAATTAAATTTTGACCAATGATTTGCCGAGAACAAATATTTCACTAGTGAGGAGAAATATTTTTCTCACACCGATCAAGAAATGTGAAAATAGCACAAAAATTAGAGAAAATGAAATCTTCTTTCTTTTATATACAAATAGTATTGTACGACAGGGTATCCTATTTGGGTTCACTCACTCACAGATCCAGTCTTTATCGAAAAGTAATATATCTATATCCTTGAGTGATATATATTGCATAAAAAAATATCATGCTTATAAGTGTATGACTGTTATTTGTTTTAACTCATATTAATATGGTTATTGTCATCACTTGGCTCGTGAGCGTCGTCGTCTTTGTACATTTGTTCGATAACACTAAAAGATGTGCCGATACTGTAAAATGATCAGCAATGCAAAATTTTTGATTTATGAGCTGTTCAGGCTCTTATGAGACACTTGTTCGTTTTAAGTAGCTTGCAATTTTAGTTTGACGAATTATGCAGAACAAATATTTTCTCTCGGAAATAAATAACAGACTTAATAGCTGCTTCTGAATATAGTGTAATGTTCTACTCTATTCCAATACTCTTATCCTGGAAATATGAGTAAGTAGTCTTTTGACGGAAATCAAAATTATAAATAATGCAATTTCTCCGTCCCGCCAAACCCTCAGCCCAAAAGAGACGACTCACTATATAGAGATGCACTAAAACTTATTTACACGTTATTAGATTACAGCTTCATCTGACAAATTAAGTCTGTAATAAAAAAAAGTTTTTAATATTTAATTATGTGTGGATACTACTCTCAAATAGTTTTACATTTTGAACAGACAGTCATGACGAGAGGATAATTCTTTTAGAACTCACAATATTCTTTACGGCACATATTGATTAAGAGACACTAATTCATATAACGATACAACCATGCTATACTTATTTAGATTATATCTTATATTAATGCTCTCAGTTGTCTCTCCTTTCTGTTCAAATATGACACAATATTATTTCTTATATTCTTTGCAACTACTCACATCATAAGTTTTGAATACTCAACAGTTCTAAACGGACATTCGTTTGGACAGGTTGATTCCTAAATACCATCAAATTCGTTTGTAAGGTATATACAAATACGTCACATTACAAAGAAATACCGATAAAACAATGAAATATTTTTTGGATAATGCTTTTTTACCGAAAAGTCTGAAAAATGTATCCTTCACTTTTACTTTATATGTCATTATCCTTATCCCGGAAATACTCAGTGTTATACAGTGTAATACAGTGTTACTCATATTCTGAGAAAATATTCCTTTCTGAGACTACTATATTATTTGTGTTATAGAAGTCTCAGTTCCTTTATACCTCCAAACTTTACAAAACGTATCCATACAACACAAATTGCAGAAATAACGATTAAACAATGTTATTTATATAAAATAAGCAGATGTGGTATGATTGCCAATGATACAACTCTCCACCAGAGACCAAATGACATAGAAGTTTACAACTAGGGGCCACCGTACGGCCTTCAACAATGAGCAAAACCCATACCGCATAGTCAGCTATAAAAGGCACCGAAATGACAGATGTAAAACAATTCAGACGAGAAAACTAACGGCCTGTTTTATGTACAAAATAAAGAAAGAAAACAAAGATGATAGACAGCAACAAACGATAACCAATGAATTAATTACAGTCTCCTGACTTAGGACAGGCACATACAGAATGTTAGCATGTTTAGAGTTTATCATTACCTGAATTAGTCTGAAAAATTAAGACTATAATTTTATTTTATATGCCGTACTCTTATTTTGGAAATATGTTATGAAGTTGTATATTTGTTGCAGAGATAGTGGTTAGTAGCTGTGATGCTTTCAGTTATCTTCCCTTTCTTTTCAAAATGACACAGTATTGTTTCTTATGTTCTGTGAAAACTGCTCAAAAGGAATAAAAAATCATGATAAAGGATTAAACAGTGCTTGATAAGGATTTTAATCCGTGATTACGATCATTCGAATTAAACGTAGATTTAATAGAGGTCCTAAATAGGCTTCCGTAAAACATAGATTAAGTCTTTTCCTTCAGTAATTTTAGGATTGTTTCTACGAATGCTTAATGGAAGACAGATAAAGACCTTTATTAAAAGTAATCGGTTCAATTCCGTCTAACCGGTATATAAAAGTCAAAATTAAACGTACATACACAGGCAAGGGCCGCCAACTTTCAGATGACCTTTATATATATATATATATATATATATATATATATATATATATATATATATATATATATATATGTCTGTCTCTACTTTTTTAATCAGGAACAGGAATATATATCCAATATGAAGGAGAACAATATGGGATAAAAATAATTAAAGTAAGTAAACTACTCGATTCAGTTCTACCGTGATAAAGTTTACCAATGAATAAGTAAATAAGTAAATTACCATAAAACATGCAAACTATTCAGATGCAAACTTTTGCTAATGTTGAATGACTCACTATGACTTTGAGACTTACAAAGCAATAAAAACACTCATCCGTAATGATTTTATATCTCGAGTTACAAACCTGTTCGTGCATTTTTCATTGTTATTCAACGCAAAATAATTATCTAAGATACCTGGGACGATCTCATTTCATAAAGGATCTCTTTTGTTTACTTATTGTACCTCGAACTTATTGACCCGGTGTAATGTCTTTAAGTTGAGATTCAATTTACTAAAGTTAATCGGGCATGACTAATTAGACACGCCCTCTCAGAATCAGGGGTCCACATAGGATCGAAAAAAGAGCCAGCGAAATACCATAATTTACAATTTCAGAGAATCAAAAAGCTTTTGGTTGATTATCTCCGGTCAATAATCAGACGGTATTTGAGTGGAAATACAAACCTGTCCGAAACCGGGAAATGTTGGCTGCAATAGAAATTTATTTACAAAATAAGTCCATATCTTATTTACTTATAGTGGTCGTTATTGGTTGTGAATCCATGTCGTTTTGTTTTGGCATTCGTCTACCGTGGAGAAAAAGAGGGAAGGGGAAAGGGGAGGCTAGTAGCTTTACTGCTTCAGGTCGATCAAATTTGCATCTCGTCGTGAATATGAATGACATATTTGATACTGGATATTAAGGAGCAATCAATTAATCAGCTTCATTTAGTGACCATTAGTCTTCAGGTGATAATTATCTCTCAAAACAGTTTTCCAATTTTTATATATTTGATTTTTATTTATATTTGATTTTTTAAGCGTAAGTTTTAGCATTTCTTTCCTCATTTTCTCTTTGCTTTTATTTTTTTAACATTAAAAATGTAGTCCACACCAGGGTTACATTTCATCCTATCCAGCCAAACTAGAGGGAGGGAGTGAACAGAAAAAAATCTTCAGTGAGTGTCTATTATAACTCATATATAAAATATATATTTTGCATTTGCATGCAACGTAGTGTAGGAAAATTACAGAATCATAACCAAAATGAAAATTGACCTGAATATTGTGAAGGACCTTGTGCATCTAGGTCTGTTCGATTAGAAGTTGTGAAACAAGCTGTTTAAATAACTAATTGTTCGAAGTTTACTTACTGTTTTCATATGGTCTGGTCTTTACGAATCTATTTCATGATTACTGACAGATTAAAACATCAAATATATATAACAAGAAGTGTCTGTGCAGAACATTCATTGGTCAGTTGTAAATGAGGTCTGTATAGGGTTTTGATTTACTCATTTATGAAATAAAAATCGTTATTTTGAAAAGTTGGAATTCAAGATAAAGATTTACCCTTAATTTTATAAAACTACCTTATGGTATTATTTTAATGCTAAAAATTATAATTAATAAATAATTAAATGATGTACTACCATTTAATCGGTCCGTTTCAATGCAATTAGGTAATTGTTATTTGTATATATCAGTCTGAGTACTATCATTTAAGTTGAATATATTAAGACTCTTCTTTCTTAGGCTTCTGCAAGTGTTTTTGTGTACTTTTCTTATGTTTTGACGGTTTAAAGTCAGTAAAGTGCAATGATTGTTGATATTGACATTAAAGACCTCCTCACTAAAGGGCTGTTCAATCCACTGCCCTTCGGGCTCGGGGATCTCAACATCCCTTTTGTTCGAAGGTCTTTAATATCAATATTAACTCATCATTGAACTTTACTATTACTTAATATTCAATATCTTTTCTCTTTCATCATTAAAACCTATCAATTTTAGGATATTATAGGAGTAAAAATGTTGACATCAAATATTTTGAATATCTTATTTTATAAAGAACTGCGCCGTGAGCGCATGATACGCCCTTCGCCCATTTAGTTTTGATGATTTTTCAACGAATAAAGTTCTATAACTCCGCAATGTCATATCAGAAATTTGTAAAAAAAACAAAACAGAAGGGAACTTTTTTCAAAAGATATAAACAAGTCACCATAGTTTCATGACAACTGCTCAAAGCGTTGTTGGGTTATTGTCTGAAAACTGGAAAGTCCCCCCTTTTTTATGAATAAAATTTCTTACACGGAAACGTAAAGTCTAAAATTTATTAAAATCAAAAGGGGGCTTACGTCAACGGATATAAACAATTCACCAAAGTTTCATGAAAATTGTATAAAGCGTTTTTGAGTTATTGTCCGAAGTGTTGACGACGAACGGACGGATGGACGGATGGACAGACGGACAACGGTATACCATAATACTTCCAGTCTTAGACCGGCGTATAAAAAGTAATTATTTTTTCTAAATATAACAATAAACAAATTATGATCGTAGCAAAGAAAATCAACCAAAAGACGCAATTCTTTGAAAATTTATTTCTGCAACTTTGTAAATTGTCATTTTAAAAGGTTTTTTTTTAAACGAGATATGTGTTGCTAAACTTTTTACTCGGTATGTCATGAAAATTTTTTTATATATTTAAACTATTCATTGGCTTTTTTCTTATAAAAAATGGTGGAAAATTAGTCTATGAAGTGAATTGAAAAATTTATACAGATAAATAAGCATTACGTACACAGTACATTTTCAGAAGTTTTATACGGCATGTCCGATGGCTGTAAGTAATAGCATATGATTTATATAAATACGTCGTATATGAACTTGACACCTGTTAGAACTTTTCGGAACGCAAAGAGTGTACAATTTACATCAGATGATAAAACCTATGTGTTGGAAACGCGATGCTAGATTATAAGGTCGTTAATGGCTCTTCCTTCACTTTTATTTGTTTAAATGCTAATTAGCAATGACTGAATAGTAACAGATTTATTTGGTTTAGTTGCACATACGTTTTATTTCGATACATAACAACAAAAGAAGGGGGTTAAGAGTTGCGGTTAACAAAATATTTGAAAATTTTGAGTTTCTGTTGTATCAGTAATATTTTAATTCGTTTTGTGATAATGTTCGTGTAGTTGTACAGTATTTGAAATAGAGGTTGCCCATTTAAGATTTAAAATCACTGACCCCAGACAAGTTTTATTACATCTAGTGAAAGGTATTATAGGATCGCTTGTCTTAGATTTGTTAATTAATTCACCTTTTTAAGGCTATAAATGTATGCACAACATATTCTCTTATCCATATGTGATATTTATTATCAATCCCCCCTCCTTTCCCCAATTCATTTTGAAATTGAAAACGGTCTTCGAAAATACCGCAAATGTGAGCTGGTTCCTATTTTGATTTTTCCTCGGGGTAACAGATACACGGATGACATTATTTTAGATTTCGATAGCTACTATTCTTATTTCAGTATGAGTTCAATGAAAAGATGACTTAATTTAAAAAAAACGTAAAATGACATTTAATCAATATAATTTACCATCTCAAATAAAAAATCTGCTCATTGATAATTGTTGACATATTTACTTCATAAAATTGAAATTTCCGGGATAAGAGTATTTCGTAAGAGTAAATTACTGGCATAAAGGTAAGTCCCAGATAAGTGTATGACATACGTATATCAATAACCATATAACCCGTCATTCTTCAGATTCTAAAATGGTGGATTGACCGCAATGAAAGAGTCACGTGAAAATATAGAAGACAACACTATATCTTCGAAAATATGAATTTCGTGAAACACCGAGGTGTTTTGATTCAATCTCGGATGACAGGGTATCCTGTTTAGCATATGATAGAACGCATATATTCTATCTAACCATGTGACGCGTTTTTCTTGAAGGGGTAATTCATTTAACAAATTGCCTTTCATTTTTGGGGAATTTTTATTGCTATATTTACATTTTCAACTTTCATCTTTTTTATCATTTCATTAAAAAAAACTAATTATTTAATTACAAGTAAAATCTGGAAGTGTTTAGTCTGATTGTCAAGGTAAGGTTTAAAGTCATTGTTATAAACTGACTCACCATCGCTTACATTTAAACTCTCACCAGATATAAAAACACCTACAATTGCAATTGAAATGTTTAATGAATTATTGTTTTTGAAAACGAAAAAAAAAACATTAACTTTATCAGTTTTCTTGCCTTTCCCTTTTTGGATTTGTCTTGGAGATTTTTTTATCATAAATACTTTTATACACATCGATGCGCTTTGTTGTTAAAGATATATATTTGTGTGAATAAAAGGAGATGCTGGATGTAAGTCAAACAGACAGACAACAAACGGCAATAAAAACACAAAAGACATCGGGAGGTCAAAATACAGCCTTCAACAAGAGACAGGTGTTCATACAGTATGACAATCTGTAAATCGTCTTAAATAGTTGTAAATAAACTTTACAGAAACTACCAAAGATCTGTAATCAACCCTTAACAAAACAAAAAAAAAAAGAAAATTAATGACAAGATGTATGACTTGATTTCCTAAGGCTTTGTGTGTTAACTTGATTTGTGTTTTTAATCGATTTATGAGATTTAAACATCGGTAACTACAGTTGCCTATATTTTGGACGAATACATCAATATGTTTTGGGGTTCATTTTTTTGGCGATCTAACCCGTTTTTAATCTCGGCCATTAGTGCTATAAAAAGAAACATAAAAGAACAGAGAATAAAAATTAGCATAGAGACAGCACTTAACTCGAAAATAACGGTCAAATAGATAACAAAAACATAATTACAAAAAAAAAAAAAAAGAAAAAACAAAACAAAACAGGAAAAGGCGATTATATGTTGGTCGTAGCACAAAATTATCCCAATAACTAGTTATTGGTTTAAAAATATGGACGTACGTAGCTTGATGATATGAAATCATACTCTTACATTCTTATTTTGATGTCTGTACAGTAATAAAGCTCAACCAACTCTCAAATTTTTATATTATGTCAATAATTTAAAGGTAAGGACAATAACCAGAAAAATAAAATAATAAAATGATTATAAAATACAATATGAATTTTTATATTCCCTCGGTATCCTTTAAATTCTATTGTCATTTCACGAAACTTTGATAAAAAGAAGGCAACATTTCGGGCATTGATAAATCTTACACAACCTAATAATTGAGAGTACTGAAAAAATCAAAATGCCAATGAGAAAGAGTTAATATATTAAAAAGTGCTACTACTTGATACATTGGGACAAAAAATAAATAAAAACAAAACAACAAACGTCTAACAATACTACAGCATCCCCATAAAACGGATAATGTACTGAATAAAGGTCAATAGCAAAGAGTTACATTTCTTAGTCATGATCCGCAGAAAATGTGCTTTATACTTTTAAAAGTTAAATGTTCTGGCTGAAAATACTTGTTTCGATATAGATCATAGTTATTAGTTATAAATGAAATTATTAAGTCATGCGTCCTGTCTACAGGCAAACAATCTATGGTATGTCAGTCGAAGCTCTATGAATAAAATAAAAATCAATATTCAGTAAAAAAACTTGGGTAAACATATTAACAGACGAAAAGCTCCCTCCGAAAAAAAATATAAAAACAACGCTGTTGCATTATGAGTAAATGAAAAACAAAACACATCATGAATTATCTAATGAGGTTGATAAATCTTTTTTATGTAATGGTTTTTTTTTCAATTTTTCAATATTTTATATATGAAGAAAAAATGAGAACAGTCATATCAGCCTGTCTCAAATAATACGATTCACGCTTTTGATAATACAAAAAATGTTTTAAACGTCTGTCTTGGATCATAACATTATAATCAATGAAAGCAAATTAAAATTTGAATATAAGCTTTGAACACATACCTGTAGTTTCTTCAGAAACATTATTTTAACAAGTTGTGTTTTCATAGTCATGTGGATTTCCACAACAGAAACACATATAACAATTTTCTATATCTGTAACAAATAAACATATAAAGAACGAGATATAGCCGAGTAGTCAGGTTGTTCGATTAAGCGTCTTTCTAAAGTCCTACCACCTCCTTTTTACAGTAATAGATGACCCTCAGAAATATTGTGATGAGATCTATTTTACCAGTGTTGCCGATCAGATGTGGATTTGAAAAAAATTAAAAGATCTACTGTGAAATCATCAATGACAATCACTACAATTTTGCAGTAATATCTAAACTTAAGATTTTTTCTAAGCTCTCACGATCGAATGCATCGTCTCATTAAACAAAGATACAAATTTCTTATTTTAGATCATGCAAAATCTTGTTTTGTAAAACAAACAAAAAACAACGCTGATTACAAAAACAGATACATCGAAGATGGTTTTGTTTATTTGCTTGACAACATATATTTCTGAGTATGTCGGATTGCTATTTCAACATATCAATGGGTACTACTAATTGTGCACCCCTACTGGCCGAATTGTTTTTTTTTTTTTTTTGTCATCTAAAAATATCTTTATTGCACTTTTCTTTGCTGTTATGACAAATTACTCGACCTACACCAGTTGGCAGAGTATCCCTGTGAATTAGTCACTGAATAACCAGGGAAATGACCAAGTGAATTCATATTCATTAGTAGTTAATTAGTTTTACAACTCATAGTTAATACAAACATTTTTTGAATATATAAAGTCACATGATGACGGTAAATATACAGTTCTGTCCGCTTTTGTTTCTCAGTACTAGAACTTTATGATCATCAGACCTGGGGTAATTAAAAATGTAATTGTAATTAGCTGTAAATAAATACAATTTCAAAATTACATGTAATTGAAAGTAATTAATTACATTGCATTTTGCCTTGTAATTATGAATTACATTTCAGTTACTTTCAATTACATTTAAATATTTGCTGTGACATTTTAAAAATTTTTGGCTTTTCTGATGCAATTACACATCATGCACTTGTAACTTGTATTTTCATACAATTAGATTGAACTTGGTACTTTTTATACTTTATAAACTTTTTAATGTGTTGAAAAATATAAAACATTCCTTAATAATTCATTAATCGTTCTAGCATTAATATAATCTTTATTATTTGTATTTAGTTCATTAATTATTCTTTACACATGCAAACATAAAGAAGAATGTGTCCATAGTACACGGATGCCCCACTCGCACTAACATTTTCTATGTTCAGTGGACCGTGAAATTGGGATCTAAACTCTAATTTGTCATTAGAAAGATCATATCATAGTGAACATGTGTACTAAGTTTCAAGTTGATTGGACTTCAAATTCATCAAAAACTACCTTGACCAAAAACTTTAACCTGAAGCGGGACAGACGGACGGACGGACGAACGGACGAACGGACGAACGGACGCACAGACCGAAAAACATAATTACCCTAGGTGGGGCATAAAAAAATCTAAAAATTAAAAACAATACCAATTTATTGACTTGATTGGCATATAATTTGTAAATATGTTGTTCTAACAATTAACAATAATCTTAGCCTCAAGATATTTCTTTCACTTAACTAATTTTGAAGCATAAGAATGTACCTTGATTAAAATGCCAAAGGAAATTTTTATTTTTAACCATAACCCTCATATTCATATGTTAAAATCTGTTCAGATGGATATTATTTAAACACTTTCTACAAAAGTAAATAAATATAGCAGTCAAAACATACAAGAATGAAGTCCAATATACTTGACAATTTTGACTTGCTAAAAGACAAGTTTGGAAATTTAATAAAAGCAAATTGCTATCATTGCTCTTCTGTAAAAAATGGAAGTTTGAAAGTTACCTTAAATTTTGTGACGCACAATGCATGTCATGATGAGGTAAATAAGAAAACCTTTTAAAAATCTCAGTTTACATTTTTAGTGGGAACTTTAAATTTGAAGAAAAATTTTTAAGAATAAGGAATATATTCATTTGTATCTATATGATATATAATTTTACAAAAAAGTTTCCATAAAAATAAGAAATGTAATAAAATAATCAGTATTGAAAAGAAGCTTTTACATATGTTTTCATTGTTAAATAGTCCATGTTTGAAAATTTTGTTCTATTGGTTGTCATTTTTATGATTTTATCCTATATGATATAGCTCTGAAAAGCCAAAAATAATTGAATTGTGATTAATTTCATTGGCAATGTAATTGTAATGTAATTAATTACATTTGAAAATCAATGTAATTGTGATGTAATTAATTACTTTGGCATGTAATTGACCCCAGGTCTGATAATCATTGACCTTAACCTTTTTAAAGAACCGTTTATCAGTTGTCCTGATGAATGCGTCTTATTGACTGTTCTCGCAAACAGCTTAAACTTCAATTAAATATTGTAAGTGGTAAGTCTTGGAGTCGTCATAAGTTTGTTTCAACATTCTGATTGAGCTGTCATGTGATAAATTATAAGCATATGAGTTTGGAGACCATTACTGTACTTTCGTTTTCAGTAAGCATGCCGTTTTAATTTATTACCACGTGTTCAGATCCATTTAATGCATAGTTGATGAGATTTTACAAAATTATCGTATTTCTGAAAATAGTAGATATCTAGCTATTCATGATCATATGTATCTTTTTATATCATTTAAATATTTGCTGTTTTAATTTTAATCAATTTGTTAAATTCGTATGTGTTCAAAAATTCATTTCTGCAAACTACATAAACATCTATACCTTTTTGTTTATAGTTGGATACATGAGTACTCTTATGAAATGAATAGATCAAGAAAGTTAAGAAAGATGTATATCATGATACTGTACCTTATAGCCCAATACCAAAGTTTTTATATTAAATATATGTGACCCTATCTTGGTTTTTCTTACAAGTACATATACTTTGTTCCAAAATTCATGAAAGTATTGACATTTAAGAAAAAGTGTTCGTAGTCTTCAGTCAAATTACACAGGTCACACATACTGGTATCTTGTTTGTTCCATTGTTGTAGTAATTGTTTTCATGGGAGGATGTAATGGAGCAATTTTCATCTTAACATTTTATATTTGTTATTTACTAAATAAGAAAAAGTATATTGTACCATGTTACATATTGAAGTGATTGATTCTAATTTGAAAATGTTTTTCCATTTAAAGAATCCTATTGTTTTTATTGATAATTTGAAGTAGAAACACAAGTTACCTTCTTTAAAACAAACAGAATAAAAAACATCTTTAATTTCACTTTCAGATACATTTATGATATCCAGTCACTCATTGACCTACATTTCAGTGAGTACTTGCATCTCATATATACCAGTGAACTTGGGACTATGGATACGATCAAGATCAGTTATTCTTCGGTATAAACATAGATAGATTTTAAACTAAAATATATGACAACCGTGATGATTTCAACTTTCCAATTGTTATCTCCCTTTTTCTCAACAAAACGATGTCCTCTATCTCATCATATAGCGCCAATCCATCTAAATTGATACGTTACGCTCGTGCATGTTCAAACTATACGGAATTTTCATTAGAAGGGATGTTCTCCTTACATAAAAACTGCTCCAACAGAGTTATGAGGAAAAAAGACTAAAATCGACACTTCATGCGTTTACGGTTACCATCACAAATCGGTTGATCGATCAGATGTATCTGTGCCTTAACTTAATAGCGTCATCTTTTCGCAGTCATAGATTTGTAGATATTAGAATAGTCGTATAATCTGTGATTTTACAAATTTTGTCCTACTCTCGTATGTGATGTTATGACTGAATTTGGATTAGCATGACGGGTGATGAATGCATATCAGGCGATGCTTACCCTATCGATGCAATTGATCCAGCTACGTTTGGAGTTTATGCGATTCCCTCAGTTTTTGTTTGTTTCTTTGATTTGTTTTCTTAATCGGTTGATGAAATTTGAACATCGAAAGACAACTGTTGTCTAAATTTAGAACAAAGGCTTGTGGAAGAAAAATAAAACATTGAAAATTAGATCAATGAAAATCAACATAACGATCGTAAGCAGTATGGATAACACTCGTCTGATGTCAACATTGGTTATGTGAGTTTCAAAGTTTGATTTACTGAAATCATAAAATTTTAGGTATAAAAATAGGTAATCAAAATCATGAGTTCTAAACGAACAGAAATAGGCAAATTCTGCAAAACAGCACAAAGAAAGCTTCAAATTTAAAACACGACACTCATGACCTTATGATAACTGGGGTAAACGTGTGTCCTGCTGTAGAATTATAATCTTCTTCCCAACAAGTGGTAACGTGGAATTGGTCGTGATATGTAAAATTCAGATTACATGTTAATAAGTAACGGAAGTCCCCTTTCATGTCCGTCTAGGTTATCAATCCAGCTATGAGTATCTGAGCTAAGAATGAAAAAGAAGCACTTTTATTCTCTTTTTCTATTCAATAATTAGATTGCTTTAAACCGTACACCAAAATGAAAATAACGTTACGTCATTGGTTACATTTTCTTTGTTTAGTACGGTTTAAAGCAATCACAACACTTTGGTGTACGTTTTTGAAAATATTACTCAGAATGCATTAGATTCTGAAACTGCGAATTGTCTAAATGCATATCTATAGGCTGGTCCTCTCCCTTGCAACATACGGGTATCTCATATCTTACAGAGCCAAACAGATAAAGGACAGGTAACCAGTCTATGAATATCTAGTGTAGTAAAAGCGGTACCGATAATTGTATTACAAGGGACGAATTACATGACATTTCGATTTCAGCGGAGGTAACCAAACTATTTACCAAATAGGAACTTCAGTCACGGATATATGTACTTAAGTAGTTAAATATCAAATAATCTAAATATTGAGGAATATCTGCAAATTATATATACTTTTTTTAAAATTTTAAACTCTGCCGATAATGTATCTTTTCATTTAGTTTATCATTTACATGAAAGTGTAACAACCTTCTGTACATATCAAATCAGGGTTTTAAAACTCAATTCAACGTAGGGTTCTGGTACCAGTTATGAAATATATATATTTCAAGCTACATATTTAAAAAAATGCGGTGAAAAGGTACAGCTTTCTTTTGTCAATCTAAGTCACTCAATGACATATATGTTTTAAATAATTTTGAAATTCGCAGAAAATTAAACAATGCAGAAAGAAAATGTAAAAATGGAAAGTATAGATTAAAGGACAGAAAAGGGAAATCCTTATCCACGTTGAACAATAGAATGCATAGTTCATGACTGTTATACTGCGGATTTCATGCAGACATATCCACTTGACAATAGAGTTACAGTTCCACCTTCATATCTATTTTGACGGATCCGTCTGTTGAATATTTTCGAACAAAACAGAATAAAACGCACACCACAAGTATTAAATGAACTTACACCATCGGCAGCCAAGAGCTCTATCTAAAGAATTATGGACTTTTGTTTTAAAAAGCTTGTTTGTAGAAGTCAAACACTTAAGAAATGTAATCTTCCAATACATTGAGCACTTATAACCTTCAAACAGAGTTTCTGTATGATTTGGAACTCAATCCTATTCAATCATTTGATTTTATTTAAAACTTTTAATTCGGAACAAAACATGGGAATTTTAACAGAAAAAAGATAAAAATCAAAACAGCAATATACATTTTTTAGTCATGAACCTCCATCCTTTTTATCTCGACAAGAAGAACTAAGAGAAGAGATAGGATAAGAAATAGCACTTAGCACATATAATATAAGTATGACAATAAAAAAACTTGTGACAAGCAACTTCTATTTTACCTTTACTGCAGTATTTTTGTTCATGAATCGCCGTACTTTTATTGTTACTGAATATTAAATGCAATATGAATATCCGTTTTTTATTTGAGTTTATATGATTAAACTTATATATGTTGCTACATTATTGAAAATCCCAATTATCTGAAATTTTTAAAGTGGACGCAAACTGATTTTTAAAAGAGAAAACCATAATGCAAAAAGTACCATGAGTCATATTGGACGTAATAATTGTTTTCCTTACATATTCCACATTTTTTGTAAATGATTTTTTTCTTATTGCTTATTTGTAATTTATTTACGGAAATTATTAACATTAACACTTATAAGTTACTTACATCATGGAAAACAATTCAAAATGATGATTATTCTTTTCTCAATAGAAGGTGAGCTTTTATTATATCCTATCATTGGTTTGAAAATGTATATGCACACATTTATTAACGTCAAATTTCAAAGGAAGGGGGTTAAACAGATATAACTTAGAAAAACGTCTGACCAGTTCTCTTAATATAGAACATTTTCATAAATTTTGGTATGATCATTCTTTTTTCAATGGAAGATTGAAAAACAGTGACCTCATGTGGACGAATTTGAATAATATATCTTATAAAGTAAGGAGTTTAAAGAAAGTCGATATCGACAAAATATTTGAAAAAGATGTATTTATACTACTCATTTAATTAGTACGTTGCTATGTAATGAATACATGCTTTAAAGAAGAGTTTTCATTGTATAAGTATTCAAGATACGTAAATAAATAAACATCTTTAAAAAAATTTCCTTATTCAATAAACAGAAACTGACAATTTTCGTTATCTTTACAGAATTTTTCTACTGTGTAGAACCATTTACAGTTTCATCATACTTTGACGTTTCTTCATTAACTTAACCCTATAAAACGTGTCTACAAATGGCTATGTAATGTAGAGGAATTTCATTTTAAAACTATGTAAGGGTTGAGTCATACTTTTAAAATGTAGAACAACAATGCATATAATTCTGTAGTAGTTACATGCTTTTTTGTGCAATATTTTCTTTGTATACTTTTTAGAATAATAACAGATTGAGAGTGTCTTTTTGGTTCATATTCAAAGGGACGACTACAATTAAACAACAGCTTATTCTTTCTTCTTTTAAAACTAATTTTGCTAAGTCTTTCATGGCATTGTATTATATTTAGAATATAAAGATTAACAATTCCTTTCAGCATGTGTGTCTTCCAGAAATAATACAACAATTCACGTATGTGTTGGAAAAGACGTTACATTGTCATGTCCCCCAGCTGGTATCAGTAAAACTTTTAGTTGGTTCAGGACGAATGTGTCCAAGAATCCTATAATAACGTTGTACCAAGGGCTTGGAGGAAAAGACAACGATTTGCCATCAAACATTGCAGTCGATGTTAATGAGGACAAAGGGGAATCTAATTTGACAATACACAACTTCTCTAAAGCTGATACTGGATCCTTCCAATGCTTGCATGACAAGAGTGTAACTTCATGGGTGTTTTATCTTATAATGAAAGGTAAAATCCAGATAAAACTGGCGTTAAAAAAAGAATGAAAAATATCTGGCTAAAATGAACTAGTTTTCAATGTTGGTGTATTTTCTAAGTAATCTATTTGCTTCTATTCCTTTTTCTACATATGACTTTTGTTGCCCCTTGCTTTCTTTTTATTTGATGTTTTACAATAAAGCTTAGAATATTTGTTGCGTTACCCTGGAACATTTCATCAGGAATATTCAGCGCAAAATCTTAAATAATCAATTATAGATAGAGACAGAGGTAATATAACAACAAGGCGCCGAAAGAGTAGAGAAAACAATCTCGGATCAAAACCTCGACTGAGATAATGTAGCCTTACTATTTGTTACAAACATATAAGTTAAAAGTTGGGATTATCCAGGACTATCCTCTGATATTCAACTGAAGCTGTTGCCCTTTTAAGTTAGATTATTTTCGATTATTTTGAAACGCAAATTTTACTGTCAAATTTATGTCCAAAAGTAGAAAGGTGTCACAAATCCAATGGCATAGAAACATTTTTTCAAATTTTACTATCTGCAACGTTAGGTACGAATTAAGATTAACGTCTTGTCAAAGTCATCAGTACCGTATAAGAACCCAATTGCTTATAAGCTTGAAATTGATTTTGAAACCAATCTACTCAAATTCTAATTATTAGTAGAGTGCCGATGGAACTACAATTACGAATTCTATACTTGATCAGATCTATATGCATGACATTTCTAGAAGTCAAAAGGACAATACAATGTTTCTTAATCTAGTAATAATTTTACCGACAATAGAGATATATGTTTATATATCATATTATGGAACGCCACAGCTGTCTTATGTGGTACTCTGATATTACGTTATGTTGTTTTATTATTACTTGATGATATTTTGTCTTTACATAATATGGTTTTGACATTACGTAATGATGTTTTGATATAACTCAATATGGAATAGTCATTACTTAATGATATTTCGATATTACATGATATGGTTTCGTATTGACTTGATATAGTTTTGTCATTACTTAGTATGGTTTTGTCATTACTCGATGTGGTTTCACCATTATTTAATGTGGTTTTAACATTACTTGATGTGTATGTGGCTTAACGTAATGTAGTTGTTTCATTACATGATGTGGTTTTGTTATTTCGTAATGATGATTTGCCAATTCTTTATATGGCTTTAACATTACATAATGATGTTTAAAATTTGACGATTTCACACTACATGATGTGTTCGTTCCAGTAATTGATGTGGTTCTGTCATTCTTTGATGTGGTTATCACATTACTTGATGAGGTAAACCCTCGTGACCATTTGGGAAAAACTAGTTCTATTTTTAAACCGATTTCCATATGTTTAATGTGCTTCGGATGAGTGAAGATTAACTCCTATACAAATTTTTATAATAATTCATGGAGGTTTACAAATTTATCATGACAAAACAGTTTAATTCGGTAATATTTCCTGCAAAAACTTATATAAAAATAAGAAGATGTGGTATGATTGCCAATGAGACAACTCTCCACCACATACCAAATGACTTAGAAGTTAACAACTATATGTCACTGTATAGTCTTCAACAATACGCAAAATCCATACCGCATAGTAAGCTATAAAAGGTCCCGAAATGACAAATGTAAAACAATTCAAACGAGAAACCTAGCGATCTAAATGATGAAGACGCCGACGTGACATGTCGCAAGCTCGACACAAATCAAATGACTTGTACTTTATTGTCAACAAATGAGACATTTTAATCAACTCACACGTTGTTACAGGGGAACGAAAGGGGGTCGGACTAAGCGACAAAGTAACAATTCTATAAAATAAGAATCCTCCGATATTTTTTTTAGCGTGTATGATCATTTGAACATATACGAATATTAATATTTTATTTTTATAAATTGGATTCTCTGATATACCTCGCACTAATTGAAAAAAAACAACTTTTGGGATATCTTTTTACAGGTGACGACGGATATCTTCCAATTGTAGTAATCACAATCCCGTCCTCTTTTTCTCGAATGTGACCTACCGATTTAGACCAAATCACTCGGTTTGTAGTTTCACGAATAATACGACGGATGCCACACATTAAGCAAGATCTGCTTACCCTTCCGGAGCACCCGAGATCATCCCTGGATTTTGATGGATTTATATTGCCAAGTCATACCGATTTATCGAGTTAAGCCAATTGCAACAGATTTTTACAGTTTTTCTTATGTTGTGCTGTTACACTATTGTCCCAGGTTAGGGTTAGGGCTGAGCGCTCACAGACATGTTTAACTTCGCCACATTCTTTATGTGCCTGTCCTAAGTCAGGAGACTGTAGTTTTATGGTAGTCGTTGGTTCATGTTTGTCATATTTGTTTTTCGTAAATTGTTTTGTTATAAATTAGGTCGTTATTTTTCTCGTTTGAGTTGTTTCACATTTTCATGTGGTGGCCTTTTATAGCCGACTATACGGTGTACTGAAGGCCGTACGGTTGCCTATACTTGCTAACATATACTGCATTGAAACTCTGATGGATAGTTGTCTCATTGACAACCATACCACATCTTCTAACTTTATTTAGATTTCTATGTTGTGTTTTGTATACTGTAACATTGTTTATCTTTTGTTCGCATACCCCTCAGCCCTCTTTTCGGAGGCCGGAGTAAAATCCCTCGATCATCGATTGAAAATTTAAATACGAACTAATACTTAGTTCGTATTTCAACTCGAAATCTTAATCTAAATGAGACTCAAATTCAAAGTCTTACTCGAACTCTACTTCAAAAGGCGACTCAAATTTAAAGTTAAAGTCGAATTGTAACTCGAACTCTGCCTTCAAATGTGACTTAAACTCGAAGTTCAACACGAAACTCAATGCTAACTCGAACTTTAATTAAACAATCTAAGACTCTCTCATCTTGCAATAGTATTAAAACATTTGACTGTTCTACACTTTACACAAGTATTCTCTATTCCAAACTTAAAGACAAATTGAAAGAGTTGGTATTACTTTGTTTCATTAAAAAGAATGGCGAACGTAGATATAAGTATCTTGGGAGGATAAATCCTACTTTGTAAAGAATCACTCTGATTCAAACAAAAATTCTCTGAAACTGACATTATCAAGATGCTTGATTTCTTGATTGACAACATATTTGTTACGTTTGGAGGACGTGTTTTCAACAGACTGTCGGAATTCCAATGGAAACCAATCGTGCCCTCTTCTTGCCGACTTGTTTCTTTATTATAATGAGGCTGACTTCATACAGGAACTTCTTAGGAAGAAAGATAAGTAGTTAGCAATATCCTTTAACTTTAAGTTCCGCTATACAGATGATGTTCTCTCACTAAATAATACAAAATTTGGTGGCTATGTTGAACGAATCTATCCCATCGAACTAGAGATAAAGGATACTACAGATACAGATAAGTCTGCCTCATATCTTGACTCACATCTAGAAATTGACAATGAGGGTCGGTTGAAAACAAAACTTTACGACAAAAGAGATGATTTCAGCTTCCCAATTGTGAACTTTCCATTTCTATGTAGCAACATTCCAGCAGCGCCTGCATACGGAGAATATATCTCCCAATTGATACGATATTCCCGGCTTGTATTTCCTATCATGGTTTCCTTGATAGAGTTGGTTGACTGTTATGGAATAACCGTTTCACAGATGATATCGGATATGTTCCTTATGTCGTAACTACAATACCTTTCCCTTTTCACGAATGTGACCTACCGAATTAGACTATTTACCGGATTTGTTATAACATAAGCAACACGACGGGTGCCAGGATATGCTTACCCTTCCGGAGTACCTGAGATCACCCCAGTTTTTGGTGGGGTTCGTGTTGCTTAGTCTTTAGTTTTCTATGTTATGTCTTCTGTACTATTATTTGTCTCTTTGTCTTTTACTTTTAGCCATGGCGTTGTCAGTTTATTTTCAATCTATGAGTTTGACTGTCCCTCTGGTATCGTTCGTCCTCTTTTTAATTCTAATCATGCCTTGAATTCTAACTCGAAATCGAAGACTAACTCGAAGTTTAACTCGAATGGTATCCCTAAGTTTAATATTAACTCTAACTGGATGGATGGCCACACTCATCCGAAGCACATTAAACATGGATTGGTTCTAATAATAAAACTAGTTTTTCCCTAATGGTCACGTGGTTTTACCTCGTCAAGTAATGTGATAACAACATCAAAGAATGACAGAATCACATCAATTACTGGAACGAACACATCATGTAGTGTGAAATCGTCATATTTTTAAAAATCATTATGTAATGTTAAAGCCATATAAAGAATTGGCAAATCATCATTACGAAATAACAAAACCACATCATGTAATGAAACAACTGCATAACGTTAAGCCACATACACATCAAGTAATGTTAAAACCACATTAAATAATTGTGAAACCACATCGAGTAATGACAAAACCATATTAAGTAATGACAAAACTATATCAAGTCAATACGAAACCACATCATGTATTATCGAAATATCATTAAGTTATGACTATTCGATATTGAGTTATATCATGACATCATTACGTAATGTCAAAACCATATTATATAAAGACAAAATATCAGTAAGTAATAATAAAACAACATAACGTAATATCAGAGTACCACGTAAGACAGCTGTGGCGTTCTAATATATTGACATGGTTTCCTTTATCCAATTCTGTACACTATCAATTGGTTTATATGTGAAATATGTTTAAAACACATTTTGATTCGAAACAAATCAGACAAAAGAATATATGAGTGCTACATCTTTTTTCCATACATTTAATTCTTCAGATGTTTATTGATTGACTAAGCGGATGTTATCGCTGATGTTTTTCAGTTGTCTTTGTCACAATAACGTCTTTGATTTATAGTCAACTACTTAGTAACGAGTTTGATGAACATGGTCATGATGATTTATTATTTGATTTTGACATGTCATAAACAACTCAACGAGTAACAATTACCGGAAAAAAGATCCTATCCTACTGTTTGACATGAGTTCATCCCAGTTACACGATGGCCATGATTTTTGTGTTGCTAAATCTTAAGTTTTCTATGTTCTGTTTTGTGTGATTTTCCCTTTTATTAATGGTGTTATCTGTTTTTTCTGACTTATTTATTATTTTCTCATTATAATTTCTTATATTTAAAATTATGTTATTACACTTATATAAACATTAAAACTCACTCAATGACTCAATAAATGTTGACTTTCTGCAAAGAATGACTATTTTTGATTTGATTCTAATAGATTTTTTTTATGTCTTCCAAATGTTTTAGTTTGAAAAGATTTCTTTAAATCGTTAATCCACCGTCTGTGCCGTGAAAATAAATAATTATACATTTTCAGCGAAATCATAGGTCATTATACATATATTTATTTTTACAGATCTTGATAGTAGCTGTATGTGTGCCTGTTGTTGGAATCACCATTACTTGGAAAACTTAACTTGCTCAAGTAATGTTTCTAAAGAAACGACAGGTATATATGTTCATAACTTATTTTTTTTAAATTTTAATTTGCCTTCATTTTGTAATCATTTTGTGACCAAAAGCAAATGTTCAAAACATAAGAACATTTTCGGAAACGTGAAAGTATAATTTGCGACTGGTTCATTGACAGGTTGTTTTTATTTTTCTTCATATAAACGAGATTGAAGAAAAAAAAACATTTATAAGCTTCATTTGATAATTTATTATGAGCTTCATTCCATTTTTATATTGTTATTTATTTTTGTCTTCATCTGTTCTTTCATTTACTTGACCTTATTTAACAGTTTGGTAATTGGGTTTCCAACGAAAGAGAATTGCATTTGTGCATCCCCCACTTCCCCCGGTGGTATGGAAGCAAGATGCATAATTTGCAAGCTCCTTTTAATATTCTTCATTATCTTATTATTGTATTATAACACAGGAATAAAATATATATCAATATACCTTACATATATAATAAACAATTCTATTGGGTAACACATTAACCTTTGACGTGGCAAAATTCAGTTTATTTTCATTAAAATGCAAGGAAGAACGAATGACCCTAAAAATGTACACCGAGCGATGAATAATTCTATTTATATATTACAGAAACAGACTATTTTGTTGTACTTTTAAGACACAAAGTAATTCACTGATGTTTTTTATGTTTTGTCAATATTTTACTACAGTGCATTAGTAAGGCATGTGTGTCTTTAACATGTATTTATTGGTTCGAAAGGTACTTCCGCTGTTAGTTCGGTATAATAAAACAATTGTGGCCTATTAGAAGCGGTGAATATCCAGAGTTGTTAACCCTTAAAAGTTATTTCACTTCTGGCTGAGCCTTCAGGTAAATACACTTTTGGGTTGACAATTTTGGATATTAAGTTTTTTTTCTATCGACCATGATTGTATAGTATTTTGGGGAGATGAGGAGATTGTATTTTGCCTACTTATTATTCCCATTGTCAGTTTTATAACATTTTTATGAAAATTTATTACAATTAGAGGGTTACCGAAAGAATATCAATCTTTTTATTTTATTTTTTCTTTTCTTCATCTTATCATTTCGTTATTCTGATAGTTATTGTACTTACCATAAAATAATTGATTTTGTACCAAAAAGTTGTGGGAGTGTTGAACTTAAGAACTATACCGACATCAATATAAGAGCGTAGGAGTATGATCTCGTTTCCGCAGTCTTAACTTTTTGAGCTTGTTAAATCAATTTATGCGAATATTGTTATATACAACCTATATGATATTGCTTATTAAAGTTTTGTTTGAACGTGTGCTTGTGTTATCTATATTATACCGGTTTTTTTTTCGAGTAATGTGCGTTCCAATGTTCTGATTTGTATTACCTGTTCTTTTATGTACCTTTTTTTTAAGTCTACTAGTCGTGCTTATAGGCGCATAAAAAATTGTTTGACCACAAAACATATGCATTTGCCTGTTCCAAGTCAGTGATTGTCGTTTGTCATATCTTTGTAGTTTTGTTATCGCAGAATTAAGTGTTAATGACAGATCTTTGTAAGTGTCTGCTAAAGTTATTCACTACTATATATTTTTGACGATGGACAAGTTACAGCTTGGCATATTGTATTGATATCTGTTGAAGATTGTATGTTGACAATTTGATGTATTTTTTTAGTATCTTATGTTTGTCGTATACCCACCACCTCCTTCTATTCACACAAACATATATCTTTACAACGACAGTTCTAAAAAATAATATTTAGTTGTGTATGATATTGTTGTTTTCAAAATAATGATTGATTTGCATAAGTTTTTTGTGTAGGTGATTTTATATCTGGTAGAAACCTAGAGGATAACAATGGTGAGTCCATTTTTACAATTACTTTATAACTCACCTGTTTTTAAACATATGTTTTTGTGAATTGATAACAAACTAAAGGGTGAAAAAGGTTAATGAAGGAAAATAACACTAGATAAATATCGTGCATTCAACACGCTTTGTTTTAGATTATCATTTAACAGGAACGCTGAAACCTAAACTTCTAAATGCCTGGGGTGTATGAATACGTAGAAATCTTTTCATAGCAATTTGATATAAAATGAGGAATTTGGTATGATTGCCAATAAGGCAACTATCCACCAGAGTTGAACTGAAGTAGAAGTAAGCAATTATAGGTCACCGAACGGCCTACCATAATGAGAAAAACGCATATCCAGTAGTCGGCTTTAAAAGGCCTCGACATGAAAAATGTGAAACAACTCAAATTCAAAACAAAAATATTAACGAAAAACAAATATGACAGACATGAACCAATGAAAATAACTGCTCCTGACATGGGACAGGCACATAAAGAATGTTTCAGGGTTAAACATTTGTGTAAGCACTCAAGCCTCTCCTAACCTGGGACAGTGCTGTAACAAACACGTTCTCATTTAAAATTAGAAATTCTCATATGCCACTTAACTCATTTTTGTGTGAAAAGCTACATCTTTTGGGGTGATTGATATATTTCGCGTTAAAACGTCACTGTATAGCATTATTAATATTTGTTTGTCATTTTTTGCAAGATTTGTGGTCTTTTTGTAAATGCGAATCCAAAACTTCATCATTTTATCATAAACCTTTTCATATGATGCTAGAATGAACTATTTCAACACCAAGGAAATAGTTGAAGCAAATAAACCTTAAAAATTACTCATTCTGCATTTTTGTTATACTTTTATGCCATTTTGAAATATATACATAACATAGCATTTACCCATCTTTATTTCAGATGTTTCAATGAAAAGTATGCTAAATTCAGTCTTTTTTCTCTTACTTGTATTTGTCAGGTCTGTATGCCTGCATACCGACCTGGTGTATGCTAAACTCTCACTCTATGTGTATACTAGAATTTGTCAGGTCGGTATGCCAGCATACCGACCTGGTGTATGCTAAACTCTCACTCTATGCATATACTAGTATTTGTCAGGTCTGTATGCCAGCATACCGACCTGGTGTATGCTAAACTCTCACTCTATTCATATACTAGTATTTGTCAGGTCTGTATGCCTGCATACCGACCTGGTGTATGCTAAACTCTTACTCTATGTGTACAAATGTATACTAGAATTTGTCAGGTCTGTATGCCAGCATACTGACTTGGTGTGTGCTAAACTCTCACTGTATGTGTATACTAGTATTTGTCAAGTCTGTATGCCTGCATACCGACCTGGCGTATGCTAAACTCTCACTTTCTGCGTATATTAGTATTTGTCAGGTCTGTATGCCTGCATACGAACCTGGGGTATGTAGACTCAAATTATTATTTATTTTGGCATTTTTCTGCCAGGTACTTGTATGCCTGCATGGATTCTAAAATTTTATTCTGGATTCATGTTTGTATTGGCAAGTCTGTATGCCTGAATGCTAAGCATTTACTGTGTAGTAACATTTCTTATTTACTTATGTTTGCATAACCAACCCCCCATAGAAAATAAGGAGATGTGTATGACTGTGAAAGAGACATACATCTCCATCAAAGGCTGAATTACATGGATGTAAGGAATTACTTATGTATAGCCTTCAACTTCGTTTGAATTTGAAAGAAAGCTCTCAATTCTTAACTGCAACACTCAGGGTTTATTCCTGTATATCAACCCGCTTTTAATAAACTCTTGTAAGAAAATGGAATTCATATGTTTGATTGTCGGCATACCGACCTATAGTACTATACACATTGGAACATAAAAGTTTGCATATATGTTTGACATTTTCAGTTCACAGTATTCTTGCATACAACACTGGTGTACGGTGAACACTTATTTTTTTTACTTGGATATATACCAGATTTGATTGCCTGTATACCCACCTATGTTCTATTGAATTATAGTTTTACATACATTTTAGTATTGTCAAACCAAGCTGGTGTTCAATGAGCTAGTGTAAGTGTGTAGGGTTTGTCTCCAGTCTAAAATGTCTGCATATTTGGTAGCACTTATTGGATATTTAGCAAGCTGAACGGTTTGCATTCTAACCAGCCGTATGTTGTATTCATATTTTAAATTGTAAAACTATTATTTTCATCGTGCTCTAAGTTAGTAACTTCAAGAGGGGCGAAAGATAACAGAGGAACAGTCAAACTCATAAATCGAAAATAAACTGACAACACCATGGCATGAAAAAGACAAACAGACAAATAATAGTACACAAGAAACAACATAGAAAACTAAAGTCTGAGCAACACGAACCCCACCAAAAACTGGGAGTGATCTCAGGTGCTCCGGAAGGGTAAGCAGATCCTGCTCCACATGTGGCATCCTCGTGTTGCTCATGCTATTACAAACCCGGTAAATAGTCTAATTCGGTAAGTCACATTCATGAAAAGGGAAGGGGATTGTAGTTACGACGTAAGAAACATATCCGATATCATCTTTGAAACGGTTATTCCATAACGGTCAACCAACTCGTGATGGCGTCCGTAAAATTTACGAAGGATGATTTCAACTTCACCATTTGGAACTCTTGGTTAGAAATTGATGGAGAGAAATGAAACTGCCTTAAAATCTGATATAGTTGGCAATATGCATACTAAATAGACAGTAAAGTTTTTAAGTCATTGGGTTTGCATCTCTGCCTGTCAACATTGTGTATGCCAAAAGATCTTGTTTGTTTTTTTTTAAATGCTTTTAGGGGGATGTCTGTATACAGTTTGCTTTACAAAGATGTATGCCAAACATGCATACATGTATTTTAATTATCGGTAATTTAAACAATTTGCAATGATCTGTCTTCACTGCATATCATAAGTCGATGTCTAACTGGACTAGCTAAGATATGAAAATTAGTGAATTTATAGCATTATAGTATGGTAAAATTGTGTATAATGGCATATAAAAGCCCTGTTCATTGATAATTTTCTATGTTTTCTATGTATTGTGTGCGATTTTGTCCCATGTACATTTACTCCATATCCTTTCATTTTCTATATATACACTGGAGTTGTAAAATAAATCCTTCAATCAGGAAAGCCAAAGAATTGATGCTTTTCTAGGTGTCGTCCTTTTCTAGTGAAGCCATTTTACTTTATTAGCAGGAACAGCAAAAGGTCAGGTGTTGTTCATTGGTGTCGTAGTTTTCTAGGAAGGCATTGGTTTAACCTATCCAGTCACTACGAAGTGTTACAATTCAATTCATAAGCAACACATAAATAGTTACATGAAAGGTATAGCCACTGTTTGAAAAATGCTGAAACGAGAAACGGAAACTACCTATTATATACATATATATATGTGTGAATATTATACACTTCACAACTTTAACATTATCACAATTACTGATTTTAGAATTTATATGAACTAAGGGTTCTTAGTGGTCTGAATTGAAGTCATTCCTTGAAAGTTTTTTGTCGCCATGCAACTGATTGAAGATCAATGAAATATGTCATTTCCTTAAGGCCAACCTTAAAAATATGTTTGTTTGCAGTTTTCCGACTGCACCTTCAGACTGAAGGGTCGGTAGGTAGAAAAATATTTTATTTTATCAGCCAAAAAGTTTAAACAAGCAGTTACACAAACCAAGTTTCTTGTTAAGAAAAAAAAACTATTTTAATACAACAAACACTGAAAGCCAACATGAAATGAACAGGCATTGTCAGATAAAAAACTTTTAACCAAAACTGAAACTTTAACAGTGTCATTATCCAATTTATGACAAAATATGGTATTATTAAATACTGAAACACTTATAAACAAGGAATGACTAGAACTATTTTAAAGAAATATATTCACTGACATATAGAATGTTTTCATGAGTAGAGTATTTTCATCAGAAAATGTAGATATAAAATTTACAAGAGTGTATTTTAATTAAAAAAAAATCGGCCATTGAATCTTCCTCAATTGAAAAAGGCAACTTAAAAAGACTGTTTTCATATTTCTAACAATATTAAATTATTTGTAATAAGGTTATATTTTGATAGATATGATGCCAGGCTTAAATGAAAACCAAAGAAAACTTACTAGTTTGGGGTGAAATCCATAGCACCCCATTAAATAGTCTAAATAATTATGACGTCTTGCAAGGCTATTTATTTTTTTTTCTGTGACGCCTTCCTACGACGTCATAATTATTTGGACTACCCATTAAAGTAAAAGGTCTGTATTGAAATGTTTTGACAGCATAAAAAGAATTCGCAGCATAGCTCCTAAGAACATGTTTTAATTCAATTCACACAGGCCACTAAGTTTGGGTATATTTAATATTGTAAGAAAGAGAATAATTGCAATGAGTGGGGCAGCCCCCCTTATCCTAAAGGAGCATACTCATAATTGCAATCGAAGAAAGATTCAATATAGAGAGAGTATATTTATTTTTTAAGCTAATCATTCATTTTCTCTACATCTTTGTGTAGATTGAGTTGCTTCTCATTGATTTGGCATGGTCTCTATCCATTTACATTTCAAATGATATAAAAAGAAGATGTGGTATGATTGCCAATGAGACAACTGTCCACAAGAGACCAAAATGACACAGAAATTAACAACTATAGGTCACCGTACGGCCTTCAACAATGAGCAAAGCCCATACCGCATAGTCAGCTATAAAAGGCCCCGAAATGACAATGTAAAACAATTCAAACGAGAAAACTAACGGCCTTATTTATGTACAAAAATGAACGAAAACAAATATGTAACACATAAACAAACGACAACCACTGAACTACAGGCTCCTGACTTGGGACAGGCACATACATACATAATGTGGCGGGGTTAAACATGTTAGCGGGATCCCAACCTCCCCTAACCTGGGACAGTGATTTAACAGTACAAAATAAGAATGAACTATAAAATCAGTTGAAAAGGCTTAACTCATCAGATTGACAAAATACAAGTGGACGTGGCAGGGTACTTGTAGCTCTTTCTCCGTACAGGCATGTTAACAGGTATCCATAAATTCATGGATGAGTGGTTTCATCTTTGTCTTCTTCACAACGATTGATAGAAAATATGACATATTTCAAGCTGCTGTCGAATGTTAAATACTGACATTGGTTCCATAAAGTCAGGCTCAAAAGATTCTGTACCCGATTCGTTTGAGACAGAAAGTTGAGAAATATGAGCTATCGTGTCGGTTGTGAATTTCCGCTGCATCTTCTTCAATGATATCATCAAATACATCATTCCATGTGCCTGAATCTGTATAAACAGTTTACTATTAAACTTTTTTGTTTGTTATTTGTCTTAAAATTGACAGAAGTCGACAGCGTAAAGGTTGCAGTCTTGTAATTGATTGCTCCATAGGCTTACATGCAAAACAGCTGATCTTCAAAAATTTTTATTCAAAAATGCTACATAGAAAATTTTTTTGGTGTACAGATCATGCATTTAGTAATGTTATACTATGATTTCATTCAAAAAAGGGCACCTTGCCACGAAGAATAAAAAGTTAATCAACCTCGAAGTCAAAACTTCCTTTTTCTACTTTCTGTTTGCTGTTTTCATCCGACCGCACCACTTCTAGTAAACATTAGATCCTTCCACCTTCCTAGTTTAATTTCTGAAAAAAGATGCAATATTTTTGTTACATTTAAATAGTACTTTCAATTCATCACAAAGTTTTAATCAAACAGTTTATAGGCAGTGCAGAAAAAATTCAGAAAAATTGGGACTATTTTATTTAACTCCATGTTTTGACATGCACCGGAAACTGAAATTGTAATACAAGACTGGTACCTACAACCAATTCAACATTGCTCGGAAAATTACGAAAAAATTATTTAAGAAAGAAGAACCATATTCTGACTTGTATGCCAAATTATTTTTGTATTACTATTAAATTGCGGCTTAAATTACATTTTTAGAGTTGTACCCTTTTGGGATATTTCAGATTTTTTTTTTTTTTTTGTATATAGGGTCAACTCTAATTTTTGCTTGTAAATTTTTTCTATTGGAGATTTTTGGCCTAATGTGTGATATTTTTGTACATAATACATTGATGTTTGCAATTATTAAAGAAAAAACTGTATATTTTAATATTATGTAATTTTTATGTATTTTTAATTACTGTATTGTAAAAAATTGCTTTTTATCAAATAAAAGTTAGATTGTTTTCTTAGTGTTTGTTTTAATTCTTGATAATTAGGTGCCACTGTGTAGCAGAATGTGTGTAGATTCTTTTGACTGCTTGATGATTTTATGGTACTTCACACCTAGGTTAGAATTGGGTCTTTACTGTCATGTGGTGGAATTCTATTGAATTGTCATTATCATCAGTAAGGTTCTAAGAGGCTGCCATATCTGGCATTTGAATGCTGTCAGTTGCATTTTTTGGGTGTTTTGACTTTTGACACAGTTGATTGATGATGTTGGAAAAGTATAAATTCAGAAGTATTTTCAAAATAGGCATCAGAGTTCAAAGATGCCATATACAAGTAAGTCCAAAAGTGTTCAGTTTAAGAAGGAGATGATGATAGGAGACAAATTCCTGTTGTTGAGTGGGATGAAAAGACTGAAATTAGGAAGAAATATGTCAGACCAGATGCTGCCAAGACCAAAGAAGAAAGTTTGAATGACAAAGCCTTGACAATTTTGAAGGAAAATGTAACCAAGGTAGATAACTCAAAAGTTATATCTGTACTGAGACCACAGCCTGGGGAACCCAGTGTATTTGAAAGATATACAGACAACTTAATCAGAGGAGACAAGAACACATATAGGTTTTACATGCAGATAGAACCTGTAAACTATTCACCAGAGCCTTTCATGAACATTTGGAGCAGTCACCAGGCTGTAAGGGAACTTTGAATTTGACTATGATGCCGAAGAGCAGAGAACCATGTGTTGGAGAGAAAAAGTGGTTTGTACCATGTGTAAATATGAGTCCTTGATGTACCCCTTGTATGAAGAGATAGGGGAGGAAGGAAAAAGGGCAGGAAAGCAGGTGCCCCCAACAGAAGGTTGCAAATTGGACTTGCGGATACAGGTATTTCAAATACTGCATGGTGCCAATTGATGCGGACCGTTAGCCATCCAGCTCCATCGAGGACCGACATGCAGAGACAGATATGAAACAGCAGCGACAAATTGTAAGACAAGCATTGGAGCGCTCAGGGTTCCCAACCGACACACCGATACCTGCAGAGTGTGACACTCGATACAACAATCCGTTGTTTGGATCTCGAACAAGGACTCCCTTTCAACCTGGGACACAAGCAACAACCACTATTGTTGAAAATGTGACAGCTAGGAAGAAGATCATTGCTGTACATGATGCCAATAAGCTCTGCAAAACAGCCAGTTATCTAAGGTCAACTGGGAGAACGCAATTTGTCCAGGACACCAAGGCCACTGTTCGGCAAACCTAAAACCATGGGACTCTATTGGTAATGAGGAATTGTATGGTGAATTACTGGCAGATCAGTTAGCAGAAGATGAACAGCCATTAGTTATTGGACAGTTAACTACAGATGGGGACAGCCATGCATACAGAGGATTCAGCAAGAAACATAGTGAAGTTGTTAACCTGACACCAGAAAACTTGCGAGATCCAAGACACTTGGCGTCAACCCAATTGCGTAGCATTGATAAGGCAGATTTTAGTGAATTTATGTTTCCCGGAAGGACAAAAGCAGACCGTGAGAAGATTCACAGGAGATTTTCCTTGGATTTAACCAACAGGTGCACTGTGGAATATAACTTTGCTTTCAAGGAGGCTGCTGGGGAATTGGATAGACTTGTAAATAGACTAAGTTATGTAGCAGATTGTATTATTGACTGTTACACAGGACATTGTGGAGATACATGCCGCGCCTATTCCTATATTTGTAAAGGGACAGAAAGTGATTTCTGGGGAAAAGAATTCTTGCCTGAATATGCCAGATGCTTATACATGACAGAGGATGATGAAAACCTGGTACGCAACTGTATGAACATTAGATTTGGGAGAAAGAACTTAGAGAAAACGCGATTCGGTACAAGTACCCAAAAATGTGAAGCTACAAACAGAGGATATAATAAGTCTAATCCTAAAGATATTACCTTCCAGAGAAATTTTCCTGCTAGAATTCACTCCACTGCACATAGAATTAATCATAGACCTGGAGAATCAGCTGTTTTAAAATGTGAAGCTCTTGGTGTACCACTTTCTCCAAATTCGCGTCCGATTCATCAACTGAAAAGGGAAGACGAAATTTATGAATACCACCAGTTGCGTAAAAAAAATCCTGTTGTTAAACATGAACGAACTGTTTCGAAACTTGAAAGATTTGAACTTTACGATGAAAAATCTGTAGAAAAGGAGACATATCAGAAAGATCTTTTGGATTCAGAAAAAACTTTAAGAAGTAAACGGAGAACTCGTGCTGATCATTCTTATACAAAGTGACATTTCTGTATTTTACTTACATACTGCAACTAAATTATGCATTCTGGGTACATTCCATGTGTCTGACAGGTTTGTGGAACTAAATTTTTACATATTTGCCTGCTATTATTTATATTGGGAGGTTCTAGAGACAAATGTTCAGGATTAATACACAAACTATTGTGACATAGGTGCGAAACATGTAAATCCGCAGCTATCTCTGTTAGGTCATTTTGTAACATAAACATAAATCTATGGGCCAGATAATTTTTTTTTCTTCCATTTGGCCACTTTACTTTAAGACGACCATATTTTGGAACACGAGTTAAACACCTTTCTCTTTGATTGACTGCAAATACTGTCGACCAAATTTGGCAACCCTGGAATTTTGGACATTTTGGTCAATTTTTGAAATTAAGCCTGCTAATTGCACAACTTTCCACTGAGGATCCATTTTGAAAATACCATGAGGTAGTATAGTACCCAGAATATGTAAATCAGTTGCAGCATCCTGGGAAATTTGCATTTTTAACATGAAAAAAAATTCCAAAAATCACTACCCAGGTTGCAGTCTTGTAATTGATTGCTCCATAGGCTTACATGCAAAACAGCTGATCTTCAAAAAATTTTTATTCAAAAATGCTACATAGAAAATTTTTTGTGTACAGATCATGCATTTAGTAATGTTATACTATGATTTCATTCAAAAAAAGGGCACCTTGCCACGAAGAATAAAAAGTTAATCAACCTCGAAGTCAAAACTTCCTTTTCTACTTTCTGTTTGCTGTTTTCATCCGACCGCACCACTTCTAGTAAACATTAGATCCTTCCACCTTCCTGGTTTAATTTCTGAAAAAAGATGCAATATGTTTGTTACATTTAAATAGTACTTTCAATTCATCACAAAGTTTTAATCAAACAGTTAATAGGCAGTGCAGAAAAAATATCAGAAAAATTGGGACTATTTTATTTAACTCCATGTTTTGACATGCACCGGAAACTGAAATTGTAATACAAGACTGGCACCTAAAGTACTCCTCCATAACTTCATGGATACCTGTAAACAATTTCCATGTGCTGTATCATTAAACGGTCACATGAACGCTTTACGGAAGGCAAGAAAAACCGAACTTAAAACGTGTAATCTACCTAGACTTAAATCAATTCCGGAAACAACCTGAATTTCCGGATCTCGTCAATGACGTATTAAAAATTTCTTCAAATTTAAAGCAATTAAATTTTCACAGTCGGGGGATTTTCAAGGGTCGGTCGGTAAACTGCAAACAAACAATATTTTAATTTAAGCCTAATAACGTTCATTTTACAATTTGAACACTCTTGAAATGTGCTGTTCTGATCCTTTCGCAATAAATGTATGTTTAATTTGTTTGAATTATTTCTTTTGTTTTTTATTGCTCACTATAGTAATTTAAAAGTTTTCTGTCTGTCTTTCGATTTTGTTGATAGCTTTTCATAAATTACCCTGTTACAGTAACATCACAGAATGCTACAGTGATCATGTGACAAATGTACTGTACAGTTTTCCCAAAAAGGGACACATCATACAACCTCCTTGTAAAAATAAGGAGATGTGGGATGATTGCAAATGAGACAACTATCCACTAAAGTCCAAATGAAGTGGATGTAAGCAAGTATAGGCAACTGTACAGACTTCAACAATGAGAAAACCAATACCGTATAGTCACATGATAAAAGGACCCAACATGAAAAATAAAAATCAATAATTTATAGCAAAACAATTTACGAAAAGAAATACGACATACATGAACCAATGACAACTTAAACTACAGGCTCCTGACTTGGGACAGGCACATAAAGACTAGTGTGGCCGGTTTTAACATGTGAGCGCTCAACCCTCCCCTTTTACCTGGGACAGTTGTTTCCTAAAAGTTGTTACAATAAGACCTGAATGGGTTAACTGAAGGGCATTGGCCATGCATTTTGAAAATCTGGATAGGGGCTGAATTTCAATTTTTTAAAATCCGGGAGACTTTAACTCAGTAGCAGATCCAGAAGTTTCATAAGGGGATGGGATGGGAGGGCACTGACTTCCTTAGAAATGGACCGCTCCAGTATTGTTTCCTCAATAAATCAACTAAATTTTTCCCACAAAGCGCCCCTTAAAATCCGCCTCTGTAACTAATGCAAGGAGACGTCACTATGGATGTACACATAATCGTATTTCCCATTCTATTTTTCTCTAAATACTTTCAAGTGGGGTAGTCAAAATACTTATAACGTCTTGCAAGGCTTTTTTTTTTTTTTTGGAGGGGGCAGTTGATAGTAAAACAGCAGTAAATTTCGCCACACGATGTCTAGCATGAAATTGATTGAAGTGGACAAACCTCTTGAGAAAACAAACTTAGCGTAATCAATAATCTTATATTATAGTTTCAGGCCGGATTGAGTCAGTCAGTCAGTTCTAAAAAAAAGAGGGTGTTCTATGAAATTCGTGGAAAATGTACAAAAACAGCTAGGTTTACTTACCGTAAATGTAACTGACATTCTGTTTTGCTTCTGGTATATTGAAATTTAGATAATAGAGCGTATTTTTCAATGAATTGTCCATTTTCTTCTCCGTGACGGGAACTCCTTCATTGATCATTCTTATTGTTTACATTTATAAATGACGTCATATAGGAGTGCGTGACATAAGGTGTTATTAGTGGTCATTCAACGCAGATAAATAGTCCATTTGTTCTTTGACCTTTTATCAATTACCAATACAAAGTATAAAAACCATTTTGTATTGTAATTAATTGCTATTATTTTAATTAAGTGTACTGGTAAAAGTAACTCGTGTAAGTCAAGGCCCTCATTGTGCTATCCGTCTATAATTCCTCCGCCTTACGTCAGAAGGTCCCTGACGTCATTTAAAATTTTGTCAACAACTTGGAACCTTGTACAAATTATGATCGCCTCATTTTTCCGTAATTTTAATTTTAATTAGATAGCTGTCATCTCAATAAAGTGATCAAAGTCGTTGAACTTGAGAATCGGTTTTCATTTTTAGATTTACAACAGTAAATGCTTTACCGGTTTGCCTTGCAAATTAACGCTTTTCTGTTTACCTATCGGGAGAAAATATAGAGGTCAGTGGTAGGCTTTTAGTTTAAAAAAAACTCGAAATTGGTGTTAAAACACAACTACTGAAGTAAAGGATTTTTTGAAACACCCAGGTTCGTATGCTAGCATACAGTCCTGCGAAATACAACATTTGATTCAATATTTGCCATTCTGCATACACCAGGTTCGTATGCAGGCATACAGACCTGAGAAATACAATGTATAAATCAAATGTAGACTTTAGCATACACCAGGTTCGTATGCTGGCATACAGGCCTGAGAAATGCAAGTTAATTTATTACAATTCAGTTCAGCATACACCAGGTGTTCAATATGCCAGATTCACGATTTTCAAGTGCTTGATAAAAAGAAAACCATGCTTTTCTTTTATTTTTCCTGTTTTTGCATAAGTTTGTCTTATGAGCAATAATTCGACCTATTTGAGTACGAATTATGGCAAATGACCGTTAATGAGAATTTCTAATTTTAGATGAGAACGTCTTAACAGCAACAATTCAGAATGAACTGTAAAAATCAATTGCAATTGCTTTATCTGAAAAGATCGGTAGGAGACACAAATACCACTAATATAAAACCAATGGACACAAAGCACCGAAATAATAGTCATTGCAATTACTGAAAGCTGGTTCAAAGCCAATTATAACTAAGAATATATTATGTTCGGCCAGACTAAAGTATCAATCAGTACACATACAACGGATTTAGTGTAAAGACGTCATCAACAGTTTGGGAAACGCATGAGCTTATGCAATGTCGAAATAAATTTTGACGGTATCAACAGGAGGAAGGGTCATGAGTTCGCATAACTGTACATAAATAGCAATTTACAATAAGTAATGTTTTAATTTTTCAAAAGAATCAATGTTGGATCCGATAAAAATCATATTTAAGATTTAACTACTGTGTTAAATTGATAACCTTTAAAATAAGTTCATTCAACGGATCAGTATCTTTTCCCCGAAAATATTTGGGCTTTCTTAAATATATCGTCCGTTTAAGTTATAGTGTGGCATTGTCAAATCTACGGCAAATGATTTGTGTCCTATGCAATGCAGGATATCCTTCCTGATAGATAAAACGCACAAGTATTATGGAAATTCGTATTGCGTAAGTTGTAGTTTTATTGTTGTATGGTATATATGTGTTATTGCTTGTTTTGATTAATCCGCCGTTCCAGAATCGAAATGATATCAGATTATTGAAAATTGATATACATATAAGTAATTTGCTCTGTTGATGGTAAGTCGCTATTCACAAAGGGGAAACATAATATGTTTTGTTAAGGACATAGTTTGCAATTAAAACGTTTATGCATATGCGTACGCTTTTGGAATATTCCCTGACCTCACTGGATACACAAATGGTTGTGTGTTGATATTTATCTTTCTTTACGAACTTAATTTCTCGTTGGTAGTCTCAAGAAATTTTCTAAATTGTTATAATGAGTAACATATAGTTGAATCTTTAGCAGATAAATTCCCAAGCATGATGTGGTGGTATGTAATGTGCTGCGGGTTAGTAGCTGCTGGATAAGCAATTGTATCTTGTAAATATCCAACACTTAATAAAGGTAATTCACCATTCATGTGTCATTTACTGACCTCATAATTAATTTGAATAAATATATAATTTAATGTATACAATGCTTTATTAAATGAAATACTTTATGTTTGCATAGTAAGTCATTTCTCTTTTCTATTTATCTAAAAATGCGGTTGCAGCTTTTGTGTGAAATTATCATTTAAAGTTGCAGGTTTTAAACGTTGACCCGATGTTGTGTGCTAAATATAGACGTCTCATAACATAACAGAACACATGGAAAGATATGTTTTAAATCAGTCTTATATTTCAAATAATTAATTCTCTATTTCCTTTATTAAAATACTGATATTTTATAATTCATTTATGAGTAAAAACATTCCGTGGCTATTATAAAAATTAATAGAGTTTCAATAAAAATGACCTTTGAACATATAGTAAGCAAAATGAAGATTTTTTTATTCCGAAGAACATCTAAATGAACATTAAGGTCAGAGAATATTTTTGTTGTTTCATTGTATAATTTTATTTACATATCATATTATACTATTCAAATCAATATTCTTATTTTTGCTCATGGGTCGTTTATTGATATTGCAGGGCAGAAAGGTGGCAGTAGACCAAGAAAGGTAAATATTACACAAACATGTTTGCTTACTAAAAAAATGTGTGAATAATAAAAAAAAAAAATTAACCTAATGCAATATGCAAAGTTGATAAACTCATTACCGTTCTCTTAATATCCTTAGTATATCTGAAATTGTAACATGTATGTTTTCCTTATTTTATCAAATACGCACGTGTCAGCAATATCGATGACGAATCAATAATAATACAAAAAAAACCACATAACATAAGCAATACAATTACGAATGAAAAGGAATAAAATTACGAATGACAGGAAATGTGAGATAACCCCACTTTTTTCAAAGGATTAATAATTGGTTTAATATTCATGTACTCCTAATTTTCGAAATTGACTTTCCAACTGTTTCTTTACGTGCGCCTTTTTAGAGTCTTATGTTTTCAAAACGCTCGTATGGCGTATTAAACTATACGACTGTCATCTATGATGAGTTTTGATAACCACTAGGTTGATGTCCCTGCTAATGGACGTTTCACCAGTCCGATGATGAGAAACTCTTGCGTTGACATTACATATCCATCGATGCGGTCCTCTTCTTAATGTTTTTGTTTTTGTTTAAACAATGTTAAAATTCATTCAAAGCACTATAGTTTTCTATCACAAGATTAGGCATTGATGACTTTGGGCAGATTTTGGACTACTAGTACTGTCTTTCAGCTTTACTTTTGTCATTATTTCACTTCTTATTCGACGTGGAAAAAAATACATAGTAGTATTTGAAATTTAGTAACTGAAGTTACCCTATATTCAAAGTAGTTTTTTGTGTTCCATACCAAAATGTTCGAAAGTATTTATGTTAGATATTGAACCTGAACTCTATTGAGACAAATTCCAGGAAGTTATGTTTGAAACCATATAAAGCCTCGGGTCATGTAACTACACAACCTTCACCGAATATTGTTTGATACTGCCCTCTATTAAGACTAAATTTTCAAAAACAATGTGTTCGCTACTTCAAGAGAATAGCTAAGGGAACTTTTGTCCTTTCTAAACATAACAAGTTAACTTGCAAAGAAGTAAAAATGTCAGATTAAAAGTAACTGAATCCATCTGTAGTTTGTACAATAATTCAAATAAATTAGATATGAAAAGCATATACAAATAAAAATGTAATAAAAATGTTTGCACATGATAATAATATTATTTTTGAAAGAGATGAACAATGAGGTCGAAATTATTAAATGTATAAAAAGTAGCAACTGTTCTTTGCTATTTGATTACTTGAAAACACATATGCGTTTGGATGTAATGAAGACAAAATATACGATAAGAGCCATTATTTCAAATTAAACCAAAACAAAGAACTATAAGAAGTAAAATAACAAAACTGTTTAATTGTAGTATGTGTTAATATTCAAGCAAGTTTGTGAATAAACTCATAAAAAATACCAGGATCACAACTGTGTTTGCCAGATGCGCGTTTCGTCTTCAAAAGACTCATTAGCGACGCTCGATTCAGAAACGTTAAAAAGGCCAAATAAAGTCCGAAGTTGAAGAGCATTGAGGACCCACTATTCCGAAAAGTGAGAGATTAAATTACTATTTACAGAGTTTCGGAGAGGTAAATGTGTTTGGATTTCATAATCAACCGTCTCTTGTTTTCAAATCGTTCTATGATTTGCGTTTTAATTTCTCCTACTGATATAGTTTAAAGTTGTCAACCTGAAAATACATGAATACCAATAACGGTTTCAATTCTACAACAGAAGATGAGCATTTTGAAAATTAATGATTCTTCAGTGATGCTCGAGGCCCAAATATATGAAAATCTACATCTGAACTAAGGTGACGGGTGTTACATAGCTCCGAAGAAAATTAAAGCTATTTGAAGATTTCCAAGAATTTATAGTAACATACTTGTATGTGTTGAAGACAGTAGGTAGTTGCACCACTTTATAGAAGATTTTCTGCAATCTTTCGGCATAACACCAAGTAAATAAATTTTGTCAATGTGTACTGACAAAGACGATCCAAACAAAGAAAAAAAGATGGCTGCCTCATATGCCCAAGCAGCTAAAGGTGACAAAACACAATCACAATCATATGATGACACAATGACCGGAGTAAAACCTATTTTTCTACTTGAAGAAGATGCATTGGGAAACGATCTTGTAAATTCCAATGGTCAGCGTTATTTTTTAACTCACTGGGAAATTTACCATGCAATAAATGAGCAAGTTCCAGTAAAATCATTGTCTGGTCTACAAAGAGTCCGCGGTATTTGGAGAATATACTTTGATAACGAAATGGACAAAAAGACCTGTTGTCCAAAGGAGTTACAATCAGAAGAATTTCTGTTACCCTGTATACTCGAAATCCAAAAATTACCTTTCGTGAACAAGAAGATACGATCAGAGTACGAGTGAAAAACATTCCCCTCTCAGCAGACGACAACCAAATAATAAGAACACTAGAAATCTCTGTAAGTAAATGTGAGGTACTTAGCTGATATAGGAGAGGCTCCGTTTGAACAACCTCTACCTAAAACTATGCAGGTTGGGAAATACTGGGCCAACATAAATCATTATGGTCAGCCTCATCCAACCAGGCCAAGTACAAAATGCAGCAAGTGCCTTGATGAAGGACACACAGCAAGAGAATGTCCAAATGGCTGGAAATGCAAAAAATGTGGGCAATTTGGACATAAACAATTTGAATGTACAGAAAATATGAATTCTGATAGTGAGGGTGATGAAATGGATAACACGTCTAACAAAGAAAATGATGATGATGATGATGATGATGACGATGATGAAAGCATTGATGATTACACAGGTGAAAACAACCAGTCTCTTGAGGAAGGCTATTCCCAAAATATAACGAAGCCTTCAATGAGTATCGAGGAAAGGAAGATGTCGCATAATGACCCAGAACAGTCTCAGTCAATCCTTGATACTCAAGAAAGTGCGGTGATCAGAAAACAACAAAGTCAAACACCAAAGAGCAACAAAAACACAGGTCATAAAGAGAGCATAACAAGATATTTAACAACAAAAGGCAGAGATCAAGATAGCACTAACAATACGCATGATACTCCTAAGAAGTCAATAAATAAAAATCCAAACTTTGAAAAATCTCCTGTGACGCCAACTGAAAATCTTCATGATGCAACAAGAGAAACAGCTGCAAAGAAGCCAAAGAAGAAATGTTAGTTTGCTTATGATGATAAACAATACAAACTTTAGATAGAAATACTTTTAATAAAAATCATACATAAAAACCTTTAAAAAAAATGCATTGCTACGTTAAAATGTCTCACAAAATAGTTTGTACAGCACTGTTTCTATTTATATCGTCCAGTATTTACTATCTAAAATGTTTGATCTGTAAATTTGTTTATGCTGTATACTAATGCAGCAAGTTGCGAAGAGAATAGAAGGTCTAGTTTCAACAGCCTCTTTAACTCTACTGAAGTTAATTCTGTTCGAAATGTTAAACCTGAAAAAGAAAAAGAAAAATGTGAAAATTAAATACGAATATTCTGACATAGAACAAGCGTGTATCAAAGTAGTGAATAAATTGCATTTAATAAATTTGAGCAAAAAAAAATATTTTCTATTTAAAGCGAATTGTGACTTGTCAAATGCTACTGATGTTAAAATTGCTTGTAAAATATATAACAAGCACACATTCAACACTTAGATTAGCTTCTGCAAATGTTCTTGATATTTCACCTAAAAGATCTAAAAATAATTTTTTTCACTGTGTGAAAAACAGTGCACTATATATTGCTTGGTTTTGTTGTAAGAATTTTATGTGTACATGTATGTTATTATATATGGACATTTTTATATCTGTTACCACCAATGATATATTCTCTGGTGATATGTATTGTGATCAAATTTTCTCATCCTAGATATGATGAAAAGAGTACTGAAAACTGCATATTGTGCCAAAAAGTGCCCAAGTTTACATGCGTTATTTTGTGGGTAAAACAAGTGTATCAACACGTGCTTATGTTTATATAAGTGCCACGTGGAAATGTAAATAAAGGTCATTCGACCACATACGGACTTCTATTTTACTTTCGAAATTCTTGGATCTTACAAAAAGATCCACTGACGAGTGTCTTAAATGGTTGTCTATTAAATCTCATAAAATAATTCTTAATGAGTGTAAATCATTACATCAATCATTACAATCATCAAAATACGATTCAGTGTTAACGTTAAACATCAGACTAAACAGAAAAGTTATTAATAACAGCAGGTCAAAATGTAGAACATACGTAACTCGGCAAACAAACTTTAAATATAAAATGTATTATAAACTGAGATCCAAACACAGAATGCTTAGTTTTAAAAATAAAAATACAATAAACTTTATATCAGATTCTAAAGATACAATACTGCAAGTAAATCATTGTTATTTCTGTGAAAAGAAATCACTCAAACTAAGAAACAGAAGCAGGATAAACAATAACAAAAAAAAATCGCCTATGTTTACAAAAAGATTAAAAGCTAAAAAAATGTTTAAAGGTACATCGTTAAAATTTAAACCCACAAGAATCAATGAAGCGTATTTTGTAAACACTCAGGAAATATACCTGTATATGTCTAGGTTAGTCTATGAAAAGTATGAAATTTAGAGCGAGGGGCTTGCCCCGAGCCCTTAATTTCATAGTATATACCTTTTCAGAGACTATCCAATTTAGCACATATTTACAACTCTAGTAATCTTTTAATTGGTCTATTGATAGATTATTTTGGCTGACTACTTGTATCACAAGTGTTTGTAAAACGGGGCTCATTAACAATGTTTTGTAAATCTACTCACTAGTATCATGGTAAAATATGTGATTTTCAAAAGGCCCATGACTCCAGAATGAAAAGATGGTAGCTGCTGGTGTAAGTATGTTTATTGATAAAAAGCGGTGTATTACTATACATGTACTTCTTTATATAGTAAGATGACAAAATAAATTGACCAAAAGCAGGCAACAATTAAATTGCAGTGGAAGCTTTTCAATTTCACAGTAAAACTTAAGTTGTAATAAATTTGAAACATATATATAGTATGTAGTGGCGGATCCAATGGGCCCGGGGGTTGGAAAACCCCCTTTTTTGGACGATCAATGTTTTTGAATGGGGACATATGGTTTGAAACCCCTTTTTAAAAAATGGCTGGACGACCCTGGTATGTCCCAATAGGTAGTCTAGCGGATATTCACTAAAAAGCAACTACCAATAGATCAAAGATACTAGGGTTTATGTTTTTTTTATTTCAAAGTAAAAAATAAAAGATTTATCAGAACATTTATATATATATAGATATAGATATAGGTGGCACATTCTCTTCAGACATTATCACGGGTTTTCAATTCCTGACATCGTCCTGAACATGTATGAAATATTTGCCACTGTACATTAAGCAACCAATAATCAATCAATCAATCAATCAATTCATGACGAAAACGATCAAGTTGCCTTAATTTCCCTTCACAAGGTTTCATAGAACAGACTTTTTTGTGTACAAAGTAATTGCATTGATGATAAATTATCACAATTTCAAGATGGCGTTGTACTCTATAAGGTATAAAGAACCATATTTGTTACTCTTTATTTAAATGAAAAAAACTTGCAATCGTCAAAAACATTTGTTTAGATCCAAAGATTTTAATAGCAGGATATTTAAAAATCAATCTGAAAACTAATTACAAACTATTTTATTTAATTTGGAACACAGCATTTTATTTCAAAATAGCCAGTGGCAATTTTTGTTTTAATATCTTGATTAGGATACAATAAAATCTTACCCTTGTGGTCATTCATGCGTAGTTACTTAGTACACGGAAAAAGTATGTACTATGAAAATTAGAAGGCAAATTCAAGCAATTTGATTGGACGAGAAGTTGTAAGTATGTGCTAAGAAAAGAACAAGCTATTTAAAACCTGGTAAGTGTGAGATTTACATATTATTATATTGCCCTAGGTTATAAATTTTACTCCATTGGCATTGTTATCACCTTAATTAGGGAGATTATCCAAACAAAAGGATAAATTCATGCATGTAATTATAAATTATAAATTTTCATCTTTAAAATTAGCTGAGTTGATTATTACTTTTCATATTTTTTATTTTAACTTCCAACATTGTGATAAACTATATTAAAATATACAAGTTACTTGATGATGAGAAAAAACAAATAACAAAATTTAATCAGTATAACAGCAAGAAATATGGAGCAAATGGCCTTAAATATAAAGAAGTGATTTATGTAATGGTCCATGTCATTGCAAGGACTTTATCAACACTCACTCATGATCAAAACAAAAATTTCAATATTTTTTAATATTTTGGATCCTCGGTAAGTTTCCATCTAGATAACAACTGTCAACATAACATTTAGAAACTATTCTTTAAATTATGTTTTTGTAAGCTCTAAATTTTCACTATAAATATGTTGAGCAACATAATTGTGTTCAACTTTCTTTATTATTTTTTTTATAATTTTGTAGCATGTAATTGATAGTAATTGAAAAGTAATGTAATTACTTTTAATAAAGTAATCGATTACATACAAATATCAGAGTAATCGATTAGTAATCGATTACACAAAATTCTTCATGTAATCGATTATTAATCGATTACATTTGTCAGTAATCGTGCCCATCCCTGGTTAGCACAAAGACTTAAAAAGTTTTAATTGTAAATTATTCTATATAATAAGGATGTTCTTGTCCCAGGCAGAAAACCCTGGCCGTGTTAGACGCAAATTTTTGGAAGTTTTGGTCCTCGGTGCTCTTCAGCTTTGTACTTGTTTTGGCTTTCAAACTTTTTTCATTTGAGCGTCACTGATTAGTCTTGTGTGGACGAGACGCACGTCTGGCGTATTAAATTTTAAACCTTGTACCTTTTGTTAGCTATTATTCGTGTGTTTCTCTGTCCTATATGTTCTCCCATTTATTTGTATTGTAGCCCTGTCATGTAATGTTGTCATTTTAATGATATATTTATACAGCGGTATACTACTGTTGCCTTTATTTACCATCTAATATAAGTCTAGACCAAACTGGATATGTAAAAATAGACATATTGGCTTTAACATAAGACAAATTCAAGACATAATTGATTATTCAGAGAAATTTAATATAGAAGGAGCAGCACTATTTCTAGATTTTGGTAAGGCTTTTGATTCTTTAGAATGGATTTTTATGACTGAAACTCTCAAAAAGTTTGGATTTAAAAGTGGATTTATCAGATGGGTTGAAACTATGTATATCGATATCAAAGGGTGTATTTTGAATAATGGGTGGGTCTCAAGTCCATTTAAAATATATAGGGGAATACGACAAGGATGTCCGGTTTCTGCTTTACTGTTTGTTATAACAGCTGAATTAATAGCAATACGATTGAGAAAAAATAAAGAACTTAAGGGAATAACAATAAAATTAGATGGACAATCATGTAATTTAAAAATCTGTAAATTAGCAGATGACACAACATTGTTTCTTCAGTCTCGTAAAGATATAAGCCTGGCACTCAGTATAATAGAGACATTTGGAAGTCTATCAGGGCTGAAACTTAATAGGAATAAAACAGAAAGGATATGGTTAGGGAGATTAAAAAGCAGTAAAGATAAATATGAAAATATCAGTTGGACAAATAAACAAGTCAAAAGTCTTGATATTTATTTTGGGTATGATAATAAGGAATGTCAAACATTGAACATAGAAAAAATTTTGGATAAAATTACAAAACTTGTAGACAGATGGTCAAAAAGAAATTTAACATTGCCTGGAAAAATTTTAATTGTAAAAGCTCTTCTGCTACCAAATTTAACTTATTTTGCTACTAACGGTATTGTTACTAAAGCTAAGTTGCAAATCATAAACAATATAATTTATAAATTCGTTTGGAATGGAAGAAAAGATAAAATAAAGAGGTCAATATTAACAAAAAATTTTGCTGAAAGGGGCTTAAAAATGATTGATCTGGAGTCTTATATAATGTCAATACATAAAAGATGGATTAAAAAAATAATACAATCAGAAAATGCTAACTGGTCTGTGTTGCCTAAATTATACCTGAATAAGTTTGGCAAAAATTTGCTAATTTTAAAGATAAATATAAGAAACATAAAATTACTTGATAAAAAAATATGGAACAATACACCACTATTCTATCAAGAACTGATAAAATCATGGATAAATTTGAATGATACTAAAAATAATCAAATATGTAACTTTTTAGAGATCAGAAAGCAAATAATATGGGGCAATAGTTTGATAAAATTTAAAGGACAAAGTCTGTTTTTTGACAAATGGATTGAAAGTGACATTTTATTTATAAACGACATAATTGATAACAGAGGGCAAATATCAGAAGAAGTCATCAATTTAAAACTTAAAAAACAAAAGAAATTGGATTGCTGAATTTTCAAAACTTAAAAAAACCATACCAAATCACTAGGAGGAGAAGCTTAAAACTGAGAGATCATTCAAAACTATTGTTAATATTAACAGAGAAAAAATTAGACTAAGAGACAATGAGGATATACTGGGCATTAATAATAAAGATGTTAATAAGATAGTGCAAAGTCGAATAAAAACTTAAACCATTGTCGTGACGTCAGCCTATTCATTTACCGTGGATTCTTTTTCTAGAATCAACGCTTCCTAAATCTGTCGCTTAAATGGACTCACCAAATTATATTCAATTGTTTCCTTTGTGTGACTAATTTCATTAAGTTTGAATTGGCCAATTTACTGATTTCTGTTCACTAATGGAATTAATTTAAAAACTTACCTTTAATTTTTGTAATTTTTATATACCTTCACTGGGAATCGAACCCCTCCTTCAAATCTGCTATATGCGACTGACATCAACACATCGACGAAACCTCTCAGCTACCAATGGGTTGCAATTTAAATGTCTAGTTTATATATATATATAAATGAACATATGTACACATCGGTACAACGAACACACATGGCTTGTACCTTTATGTATACATAATAGACAATCGTACAGTATAAGCTGGTAGCCGCGAGGTTAACATGGTTAATACCAATGAGTTAAACAGTCAAGTTGTATACTTGTCGGTATAGGTTCGAATCCTTGTATTCTCTTTGTTGTCCCTATTCTTTAGTTTTTTTCCGTTTTTCTTATTTCGTATGTTACTGTGGATATTTTTGTAATTATAGCGTGTTTAACACTTTATTTTTGTATTATTATTGGCTATTTTACACAATTATTGGCTATTTTACACAATTGAAAAGAAAATGATTACATTCAATTTGTCCATTTTTGTTTTATAAATATAGTTTCATCTGTTTTACTACATATCTTTACAAATGTTTATTCGCAAATCCCTTTGCGAGTAAATCGTGATGTGTCTAGAATAAGGCTTTTTGAAAGAATTTTCGGTAGCATACTTATTATATATACTTAGAAATAAGTTCGAATATGTCTTATTTTGTAAATTACGGATGATATTCAGATGCCTGATAATTTAAAGACAGACGTATGTTATATTTGTATTTCTCTAACCAATTAATTGTGAACTTAGATTTATTAATGCATCGTTGAACATGATAACATGGTTATTTAAACTCACTTACAATACCTTCTAATTAAGAAAAGGCTTTAATTTTGAAAAGATATCAACACAATTGTTTAAGTTATAGATACAATGAGTAGCGTTGATTCATGAAAACAAACCATTCGCCCTCCGGGCTCATGGTTTCTTTTCAAGAATCAACGCTTATTCATTGTATCTATATACAGAAACACCTATTGGATTTTTAAAGTGGGAAGGGCATTACATACAGGAAATATAAATATTGAACTCAAAGACACTATAAAATTCACTTTTGAATATCTAAAAGATAATAAAATTAAGATGTTCAGGTGGAAATTAATGCACTTGATCTTGCCAAATAAAGAAGTGTTATTTCAATGGAAAATTTCTGAAAACAGCCTTTGTTCATAGTGTAATGAACAAGATAACTACAATCATTTCTTCATCACATGCTCAAATAACAGAACCTTCTGGAAATCAATGAGATATATATTTAACAAACTAGGTATTGACAAACATGTAATAAGCCTACACTCTCTAGTAATAGGATACAAGATTCATGATGATGCTTATTTTGGACTTAATCACTTGCTGAGTTTAATGTTTTCTCAGTTTATAAATCATATTATAAATCCAATAATAAAGACAAAAAAATAGACATATTGAAAAGTTTTAAATATGAAATCAAAAGTACAGTTGAATTATATTGTACGGCCAATATAGAAATAAACAGAATGTTAAAAAGGTGTAACAGATCTTGAGATAAATAAAATTAACTTTAGGAAAAACAGATTCTTGAAAAGCAGAATGCATGTATTAATATGTTAATATTTTGTATTAGTTTTCAATGTTTCAAGTATATCAGTAAGCATATATGCTACTATAATGTATGTATATGTGTTTATGTATGCAAATGCAAGTATACATGTATGTGAATGCATGTATCTGTAAATGTCTTTATATGTGTGTGCATGTATGTATGTAATTATATGTATGAATGTATGCATATGTTTGTGTGTATGCATGCATGTAGGTACGTAAGTTATGTATGTATGTAGGTGAAGCATAAAATTGGATTGGCAAGAAAAAGGGGGGTAAATGTATTGTAGAAAAAAGAAATCATTTTTAGATAATGTATCCTATCTTATCTGTACATGTTTATAGAAGTCAACAAATCTTTTGTACAATGGTATTAACTTTCATAAGTTTTATGATTGTTTTCCTTTTATGTGAAACCATAAGAACATATATATAAGTATAACAAGTATAATTGTAATGTTTACAAATATAAAGGTCAATATAAAAAAAAAAAAAAAAAAAAAAAATATTCATCTTATTCCAAAATTGAAGAGCTGATAAAACCAGAAAGGACAAAGAGTATAGTCAAAGCCTGGCAAGTAAACGAGCTTTGAATAAGGCAGAAATTTCCCTTAATTTAAATAATTTCCAAACATTTTAACACCAAATTTCAATAACACAATATCCGTATTTATCCGAAAATGCAACTATACGTAATATCCAAATATGCAATATACGTATTATTACTTGAGGTAATGTTAAGATACGATTTGAAAATTATTTTATGTTTCTAAAATTCAAGCTTACCAGGTATACAATGTAAACGACGAGATCTTTTAGAAATTTAAGATCAGTTAGTTTATTTCCCTATAGCTTTATTCTTCAGATCGGCTTTCTTTGTTGAGTCTCGCGCAAGTCTCCCGTGTAACATAAAATCATATTTAAGGGGTTAGTTTATGACAAAAGTTTTTGTTTATAAAATTTCTGATAATCGAAATGCGCATTGTATGTTAGTTATGTTAGTCTACTAATCGCTATAAAAATATGAAGGGTTGAGATGTAGAAAGTAGTTTTACACTGCAACGTACACATTTATGTGCCGATGACCAGCGCTGGTCGTATGTCACATAGTTGTTCTTATTTTGATAATTGATAAACGATCTTTTATAGTTTCTTTTTCTTATAAGTTTACATCTTGTTTAGACTAGTGACGATTTAGATCTTGACATACTCTTTAGATACATGTCTTTTTTTCAAGACTATATGTTAATTAAATACTTCTGTCGTTAGATCGCTGTTCCATTACCAACCACATTGTCAACTCAAAATATGTCGCAAGCTCTTGGACGACTTGGGCATTTCTTTGTTGCCACTTTTTTTGCAAGCTGCATGCATATCAAGTGTTACTTACATTAATGTTACTAAAATACATACATATAACTGATTTTTATGGAATACAGTGGTAGCTTATTATTATGTTTTTATTGTACGCCTTACAGATCATAACTAAAAATCCGTATACATATATGAATATCGTTAGTGAGAGTAAATCTTAATTTTTTAAAAATTTTTTATCAATAATTCGTTGATTTATTATCAATAAATATAGAAAAGTAGGAAACTGGAACTGGAGATTATTTCGACTGTTATCGAATTGAAGATATGTGTCGCTCTCTATTTGCAGGAAATCATAGTGGTTTGACATCATAAGAAGATATAGATCTTTTATGAGTGGATGTATGAATGTTAAAACAGTAACCACAAATTGAATCAAAGGATGAACACAAACCATATCATCCTTTTGTGTGTCAGCCATGCGTATGCACATAAAGTACTAAACGAATTGATTATTCTGGCTGTATTTATAGATCAATAGATTTTAAAACAAATAAAAGTATCTTAAATATTTCAAATGTAAATCATGAATCAATTAGTTGATATTTTGCAATTCCCTATTTATTGCCTCGAAAAGGAAAGTCTTAGGTGTGCTATTTCCTGCGACGGTGGAGACAGCATTGATGTTGGCGTCAATGGTGTCAACAATTGTTGAAGTTTGCGATTATGTCCCTTAAGAGGAACAGCTTATGGTAATTCAATGATATATGGTAGGCCTTTGCATTATCATTGGCACATCTCATTACATGAAGGCTATTTTTCCGACCAAACCATTCATGGTTCATTCACTTGCAACTTTTGCATAATTATATATATATATTTATATTATATAACTGGAAATATTTTGAATGAGTCGAATATCGCTCGCTTAATTCAACGAGAACTCGATACGCAGTTCTCGACCACGTTGACATCCATGTTAATTAATCAGCAATACACTTACTTTAAAATTATTTGATGATTAAAAATAAGAAAAAGAACAAACCTAGAGAAAACATCGAAATGAACAGATTTATCATGAATAACATTTTGTCTGTACCACAAACCACACTACTCACTAACACCTGATTCCTCCGAAAATAGACGAACAAACAAAGACAACCGACAACATAGTTGAAATGTCCTGACATTGTACATGCGCAATATGTGGTAAGGATAAATCAGTTTAACAGGATCACAAATCCAACTGTTTGCATATTTAGACCATACGTCGTAAAGCAAAATCTCAAAATAAAAATATTGCTCAGTTTATGTTCCAAAAAGATACCGAATAATTTGAAACATGAAAAAAAAGACGACATATTATTGAAAAACAGGGTCAAAGCGCTCGATACTACAGGTAGCTAGCTGAGGTAGCAACATAAGTTAGTTGAATACTGAAGCTAAGAAAACACAAAAAAATCTTACCAGTATTTCGTAAGTGTCATTATGAAAAGGAATTAAAATCTGCAGTATATATATGTAGAAGGCAATGAAGTATTCAAAATGTTAGAAGATTTCAATTCAAGTACGATTGTGACTGAAAGAGGATAAAACGCCTTTAGTCCTGGATGCTGAAATAATGGAGAACTTTCCCGTGTTTAAATATATCTTTAAGCTATATTTAATATATTACCATAAAAGGTAATGTAAGAAATATCTTATATTTTGTTACGAAAAAAACATTTACAGATACGACACCGACAACGACTATAAGTTTTGAAAGTATTCAAATGTCTGTTGGATCTGAAACCCCAGAAACCATTTCAATTATTGTTAACTAATTTTTATTCACTTAATGCACAAATAAATTGCTTTTGAATACTTATATTATATCTTATCTTACCTCCCATACATTTCTAGGAATATGGGTGGTTAAAAGCACCCACGTGGAGACCGTGTATATTTCATATTAGGTTAGTCGGTGGTGCTTATTTCAATACACGGTTAGTAGTGGTGTTACGTCCCTTTATAAAAACAACACGGTGTTGAGGAAAAATCTGAAAGTTTTCAACAAACGAAGAAATCGATGATGAACGATTGAAATTAATTCATAAAACACATTTAAAGCTAACAAGTTGTTATTGTTGGCATTTGTTTTTGTATAGACAAATGGAAGTAGGTTCTTAATAGGCTAAGTATTGAAGACTTAATCATTTTGATAGGCCACTTGTCCAAATACCACATATTAAGATAGTCGATAAGATAAATTCGTTACACAGTGTGCTAGTGACCTAATACGATATATATGGGGTCGGTAAATTCCACATGGGGATTCGAGCTTTGCTCTCATCCCATATGGAATTAACTGATCCCATATATATCGTATTAGGTCACTAGCACACAATGTAACTAATAATTCATGATTATTCAAGAGAAAACGTTGATTTTGTTTTAGTAAATTAAAACATCTGTAATTAAATATATATTGCTATACATTTATAACAAATTGTATGGTCTTTTATCCAGTCAACAGTATGTACTTATTTTTTTGCATCGCACAAGGTCATACTTTATCAGACATTATGACGTCTTTACGCTAAATCCATTGGATGTGTTCTGGTTGATACGTTCACTTGGAGAACATGATTTGTTAGTTGTAATTGGCTTTGAATTAGCTTTCAATAACTGGACCTTTGAAGGACGAACTTATGCCAAGAAAACTCAGGTTCTGCAAAAGTCATTGTGTTAAGTACTGAAGAAATAAATAACCTCTAAGTTTACCAGATTGTCTATTAACATTATGCTTGTATACAAAATGTTTTATTAAGCCTGTTTCCCACTAATATAAAACAATGCTATTCTTCACTTAAACAATACCATTAAAATTTAGTTTAAAATTTCATGACAAAGATTTTTTCAAGTAAAAGTATAAATTAACAATATACATGATTAATAAACGATAACAAAAGCAATTAAAAAAATCCAAAAAGAAAAAATCGAGAGCTTAAAATATATTTATATATTATATATAATCAAAACGTTTATGAGAATAAAATTACAATTAAAGAAAACAAAACAAAAACAAAAACAAAACAAAACAAATTATAAAATAATTTATTATTGCTGTCGTATCATATTGGATATTTAAACGAATCATAAGCTATAAAGGTTTACTGTGGATTTAAAAGCACTAAAGCCTACAGTCCATATCAAAATATTAATCCTAACTATACATGTAATATGATCTAGGTAGGGTTCTTGTAAATGTATCTCAGGATATTTATGTAAAACGAAGTCTTAATTCCAAATTTTAAACTACTAATTTGTGCTTTCTATAGACATCCTGGAAACGGAACCGACTTCTGGAATAACTTTGATTATTCGATAGAACAAGCCTTAAATTTCACTAGCAACTTCGTGATTACTGGCGATCTTAACGTGGATCTTATTACTGAATGCAACCACAGACTTAATGAAATTATTCAATTGTATAATATGACTAATGTTATTAAAGAGCCAACCTGATTTGGGGCACTTCAAGATCCAATTTTGATCTCTAATGTTAACATATCTATAGATGCAGAAGTAATCAAGGTAGATAGGGTTATCAGTGATCATGATGCAACACTAGCACACCTTAGATACCTTTCCTTAAATAAAAGTCCTATACTAGGAACGATATGGTTATATAAACATGCAGATTTCATATCATTAAACGAAAACATTACTAATAACGATTGGGAAGTATTATAGAATTCAACTACAGATGGAGATTAAATGTATTAAAGATTTAAACACAAATATCTTGAAATGATACGGAAACATATACAGTCCAAGGCAGTTCTTGTCCGACCTAACGATAAACCTTGGTTTAATTCGGAAATCAAAATCCGAAATCGTCTTCATTCTGTGTTTGGGAATAAGAAAACCAATCATGCTATTATTAAGTACAAATTTTGGCGAAACAAAGTTAATAAAATAATAAAATACGGCCGCGAACAGTTTTTTTTAAGTACCAATGAGCTTGTTGACTCTATACCTATAATATTCCACCACTATTTGATAGTAATTTAAACGAAATGGTATACAATGATAAAGACAAAGCAAATCTTTTGAACGAACACTTTTGCTCAATTTCATCTGTTGACGATACTAGCCATGATACATTAATTGTAACACCCAGAACTAATTTATTTTTCTTTGTCTGATCTGGTAATAAATGAGCAAGATATTAAAGATATACCATGGAAGTATTATATTGACAATAAAATACTTCCATAGATATACTAAAAACGTTGAAAATAGGCAAAGCATGTGGTAATGATTTAATTAGCCATCAAATGTTGAAAGGCACCGCTCATTCTGTTTATAAACCCCTACTAATTCTATTCAATAAATCATTACAAGCTGGTAAGTTTCCAACACAATGGAAACTTTTTTAGCCAGAGTTATGGCTTCTTTTAAAAATGAGGATAAATCAAATTCTTCAAATTATAGACCAATATCTTTATTGAGTTCTGTAGGGAAGGTAATCGAAAGAGTAGTGTATAAACATATTTATAATTATATATTAAAGCACTCATTATGATATGCATATAGTCAGGGTTTCTTAAAGGTCATTCAACTATTTACCAACTCTTGGAAATCTATCATAGGGTTTGTCAAAACCTAGACAAAAAGTTATTTACCATTAGAGTTTTTTTTGTGATATATCAAAAGCCTTCGATAGAATGTGGCATGTAGGCCTTATTCAAAAACTGCTTTCGTATGGAATTTCTGGTAAACTATTAGACTGGGTTAAAGACTATATCAGCAACAGACAGCAAGTTGTTTTCATAAACATTGAAATCTCAACTCAAGGTGAAATCAAGACAGGTGTTCCGCGGGGCTCTGTGTGGGTCCGCTACTATTTTTATTATATATTTATGACATTATATATAATCTCCATAACCTAGCCGCTTTATTTGCAGATGACACCTCTCTTTAATATTCTGGTAGCAACTTTCAAACAATTGAGAGTGATATTAATAGGGACCTTTTTAGCTTAAACGAATGGGTAAAAAAATGGCTTGTAGATTTTAATCCAAAGAAAGCTAAAGCATTGGTAATTATAAATGTTAAACCACCAGAAATGAATATTTCATTTGATGGTGAAAACGTCGAAACTTAAATTTCACAAGCATTGAAGTGTCACACTTTCATCAGATGGAAACTGGACCAGCCATATAGCTAACATTACAAAGTCTGCATTAATACAAGTAAATGTACTGAGGAAACTAAAATTTACACTTTCCAAGAAAAAGCTTATCAAATATCTATGTCACTTCTATAAGACCACTTTTGGAATAGGAATATGAAGTATGGGATGGGTGCTTTGAATATGAATCAAATAAACTAGGGGAAAAAAAACTAGAAGCTGCAAGGATAGTAACAGGGCTTACAAAATTTTCAAGTTTAGAATCCTTATATTTTGAAACGGGCTGGGAAACTCTAGCAGAAAGGCGTAGCCAACGTAAATAAACAATTTTCTATCAAATGCATAATAAATCTTGACCCCAATATTTAATCTTCTGTCTACCTCCAGTTACATCTGATGTCAGTGGATACAACCTAAGAAATTATGATAATTATATACCCCCTAGACGTAGACTACGAATAACTTAAAAGTCATTCGTACCATCTACTGTCAGAATATGGAATAATTTAAATCAAGTTATAAAAAACCCACCAACTATCCCAAATTAAACGAAAAATAAAGGGTACACCAATTAGACCCCCAACATATTATGGTGAAGGGTCCTGAAAAATTTAATATACTGCATACAAGACTAAGGCACCAGTGCAGTTCACTAAATGCAGACTTAAATAAGATAAATGAAGTGGATGATTCTAAATGCTCCTGCGGTTCTCCTGTTGAAGATGCCATCCATTACTTTCTAGAATGCCAATTATATTATAACCAAAGAATATCTCTGGTTAATGATCTTACAAATATGAATATACACATTGATATTGAAACGCTAATGTATGGAAAAGATGCATATAATTACGAAACTAACTCTAAAATGTTTGATTAAGTTCGTTGTTTCATTAAGCAGTCAAAAAGATTTTAAAATTCCAATTCAGCAGTTTTGTCTTAGTGTCTTTTTTTTCTTTTCTGTCCTATTTGCCTTTTTTAAAAGTTTTTTTTTCATTTGCCATACCAATATGTAACTCCTTCCTTTATTTTCTATAACTGAAGCTATAATATTTATGCGTTTGCTGTCATCATATATGTGGATTGTATATGTAAGGAGAGGACTTAATATAAGTTGTAATAACTTGTGTCTAATCCTATTGCTTGATTAATGCAATAAAATATTATTAAACTAAATATCATCAACTCAATTGTCAGTGTTTCGGCATTGACAGGATTTATTATGATATCACCAACTCAGTTTTCAATGTTTCGGTACTAACAGGATTTATCTAGGATATCATCAACTCATTTATCAATGTTTCGGTATTGACAGAACTTATCATGGGTATCATCAACTCAGTCGTCAGTGTTTCGGTACTGACAAGATTTATCGTAGGTATCATCAATTCAGTTGTCAGTGTTTCGGTACTGACTGGATTATCGTGGATATCATCAACTTAGTTGTCAGTGTTTCGGTACTGACATAATTTATCGTGGGTATCATCAACTCAGTTGTCAGTGTTTCGGTACTGACAGGATTTATTTGAATATCATCAAGGTCCTATTTAGTTATATAGCTCTTTAAATTATTGGTCTTATACATCCTTGGCTTTTAAATGTTTGAGTTTTGAGCGATCCTGATGAAGGTAAATCAAGAAAAGTCCTTCTGACCCACAACATCACAGTATTTACTTTTTTTAAATAGGCTAGCAAACCAATAAAAACATAAAACTAAAAGAAACAATGATAATAACAGAATTAAGAAAGTATTTGAAAAGTTGTTATTAAGGAATTCAATACAAATAGATATACACAAAAAGGATATAAAATTGCTCTCACAAACATGTTTTTGTTTTTATTTTGGACACACTGACATCAATTTTGATTTTATTGTTCCTTTCATAAACTTTTTCCTAACACTTAACAAGACATATTTAAAAGAAAAACGAAGGATATGTGGTATCATGCCCGGTCAAAAAATAACATAATGGAAAGTAGTACATATTTAAAACAAAATAGTTAATAAATATTGGTGTAAATATCAAACTATGTAGAATATATTTTAGTAATTAATGTATCAAATGAAAGGTGAAGGACTGGTGATACTTGTAGAACACATTTTGACTGATAATTTCTAATAATACAAAAATGTATGAATGAACTCTAAAATTGAGGGCATATATTGGCTTTTTCTCAGATATGAAGAACTTGGTTTGGTGTATCCAAGTTCCATTAACCAGTAAGGTCTGATGCGTAAATAACGGAATATTGATCTCGCCCCCATACATGTTTGAATGTGAAAATAGATGGTATCCGTCTTATTCAAATTTTAGTACGCAAACGAAAATGATGTGGCACACATATGAGAAGTTATCTCAAGAATAAATTTACGATAACTTTAAAAAGACAGAAGAATATTTGCCTTTTTTAGCTTACACTTTCTCTGAATTTTTCTCCTTAAAGTCACCATGTTTTGTAAGTTACTGGTTTGTGAGTACATAAATAGGAATGATATAATGGTCATCCCTTTGAAGACCTACTGCAAAATCCGTATGATTTTAAAATGTATACAGAATAATATGGAAGTTATATAACTTCTTAATTGTTACATTCAAACAGATTTGTATTATTAGTGCATTTGTCACTAATTTTAAATAACTGATTTAACATTTTCGTAAACTGTACTTTCGTTTTTAGAAGTTTCAATTATTTCTTCATATTCTATACCGACGGTAGCGTATTCATGCACATCCATTCTACTATGTACAAAACCATCATACGGATGTAAATAATCTTCTTCGTTAATGTTTTGAGATCTGTTGGAAGGTGAAGAAGAATGACTGGTATTTGTTTTGCTCAAATCACTTTGTTTGTCATTGGAAGCTGCATTCTGCAAATCCTGTAGAATTTCAGATATCAATTGTAGATTTCTTGATTTTTCGTGTGGATCTTCTTCATTATTAGATATTTCTTGCATTTCAATTTGTACAGGTAAGTGTCTAACAACGTCTGTCACGGGCACTGTGAAATTCGTTTGTTTATATTGTATCCGGATATAAGCATGACCAAAGAGTGAAACTATTATCAAAACTAGAACTAGAAGCACTATGATCACACCATTAAGTGTTTTGTCCTTAGTCAAAAATCCTGTAAAATAATAGTAGATTGGATTCAAAGAGTTGCAACAATATTTATAATTATTCTTCTAAAATGAGTAAACGTATCTCGATGATAAAGTTTCAATATTATTAATTAGATGTTATAGTTTGGTTGAAGATACATCTATTCGTTTGTTTGTTTTCAAACTGTTGCAACAAATATGTAAACATGATACTTCAATTTGTGTAATTATCAAAAGTTTTATTTATAAAACCGAAATATAAACCGTAAAAGAATCATATAAAGAAAAATATGATGATGATGAATGGCTGTTTAACGCCTATTGACAAATTTAATGCATATTAATGACGAGAACATGTTAATGCAATATGGATATTAACCTGGTGAAGTACTACACTGACAAGCTGAGTCGAATTTTATCATGCTAGTTCACAAATTAACAGTCCGCATGAAGACATGTCACCCTTCCCTTACACTTAATTCTGTTTCCAATCAAAACAGTCTTTGTTAGTCTTGTATTATTTTTACTTTTAGTTTCTTGTGTATAATTTGGAGTTTAGTATGACGTCCATTATCACTGAACTAGTATATATATTTGTTTAGGGGCCAGCTTAAGGACGCCTCCGGGTGCGGGAATTTCTCGCTGTATTGAAGACCTATTGGTGACCTTCTGTTGTTGTCTGTTCTGTGGTCGGGTTGTTGTCTCTTTGACACATTCCCCATTTCAATTCTCAATTTTATTTGCCCTTACTTACTAATACCATGTGCTTAGCGGAGAAGCAGCACTAAAATACCAATTTTAAAGTGTTTGGTTTCACCCGGACGGGATTCGAAAACAAAGTTACCGTCCACGAGGCGTGCACGCTACCACGAGTCCATTTATTAAGAAGTATAAAACAAAAATTACAATAATTCGAAACTTTAATATACTACTAGTATGTAAAACTGTAATGTTCTTCTAGTGATCAAATGATGAAATAATGACATCAATTTCAATTTAGTAGTCTTCATAATATCGTGAAATTAAGGGTATTAAATACTGTGCCTTATCTTTAAAATACAAATATTACCTTTAACAGCATCTCCTGAGCACTGTGGGATAACAGTTGTAGTTGGTTCGCTGTCGTTATTTTTAATGGTACTGTCTATTGAATTATAGAATCAAAATGTAGAAAAATCATTTTTTCACTGGTAGTAAAATTTAAAACATTGGCATACGGATAGAACAGTGTAATGTCTTTTACATTTTTTAATTTGCACCTTTCTGTTGTTAATATTTGTTATAGTGTTTAAAAGTATGAGAAAAGACATCATATAAAATAAAAGTCTCGTTTATTGTTGCGTCATACCGCAAACATTACTTGAAGTTTAATACCTAACGATAACGAATACAAATTTGTGTACTTGTAGCTCACAGCTTGGTCAAGTATAATCCACTCTTGTTTAATACAAAAACTTTATTGTTCGTTTGACTATAAATAATAAATACTTTTTACCATACATGGTAAGTTAATTTATATCACATGATAACACAGTTTCAACCTCAGTATTTACATAATTATACCTAAATCATGAATAAGAATGCGCGAATGAAATTATTCAAACCTATCTCTACAAGCACGTGTAGATTTCAGTATCAATCATAGCAAAAATATACTCTCCCTTTACTCATCCCATACAACCTCAATTTAATTATTGAAAATTGTCTTTTACTATGATTGTTGTTACAGTTGTCAATTTTGTTGTGTATATATTAGAGACGCTTCTTCAACCAACTTATAGTTTAAGAAGAAGAGATAAAACAGAGACAAATACATCACCACGAAATTACTAGCAGTACAATAAAACATCATTTATATTTTTATATATGTTGTCCCCGCAGATAAAGCCCCAAACAACATCGTTTTTGTGTGTAAATCACATTACAAAAACTGCTTACCTTGATAAATGAATTAGGTATTGAAAATTCCTTTTGGAAACTCAACATATACCCCCACGACATTTACCAAGGAGGAAATCCTGGATAATCATAGGTCTGGTCAATGTTCCTTTGGAGTTTCAACCAAAGATGAAGAACTGGATCTTCCGTCACTGTATTTGATACCTAAATTACATACATGTCCTTACAAACAACGTTATATTTCTGGGTCGTCCAAGTGCTCCACGAAACCTCTTTTTAAATTATTAACATCAATTTTATCAGCAATCAACAGCCGGGCTTCAAAGTGATTGTAAAACGGCCTATTCTACAGGCGGCGTGACTCAGATGTGGATACTAAAAAATTCCAAAGATCTGTTAGAATTTATACAATCTAATAATACTCTTTCGTCCTGCAATAGTTTTAAAACACTTCTACACTTTACACAAGTATTCCCCATTCCAAATTAAAAAGACAAATTGAAAGAGTTGGCCATGCATTGTTTCATGATAAAGAATGACCATCGTAGATACAAGTATCTTGTCTTAGTGAGGGAGCAATCGTACTTTGTAAAATAATCACAGATTCAATAAAAAAAAAAAAAATCTCTAAAACTGATGCTTGATTTTTAGGTTGACAATATATTGGTACGTTTGACAGACGTGTTTTTCAATAATGGGAACCAAATGTCCCCCTCTTCTTGTCGACTTGTTCCTTTATTCATATGAGGCTGACACCATACAGGAGCTTCTTAGGAATAATGAAAATATGCTAGCATTATCCGTTAATTTCACTTTCCACTATAAAGATGATGTCCTCTCACTAGATAATTCAAAATTTGGTGACTATGTTGAATGCATCGATCCCATCGAAATTGAAATAAAGGATACAACGGATACAGTTAAGTCTGCCTAACATCTTGACTTACATCTAAAAATTGCCATGAGGGCCGGTTGAGAACAAACTTTACGACAAAAGAGATGATTTCAGCTTCCTAATTGTGAACTTTCCATTTCTAGGTAGCAACATTCCAGCAGCACCTATATATGGAGTATATATCTCCCAGTTGATACGATATTCCAGGGCTTGCGTTTTCTACCATGATTTCCTTGATAGAGGATTGCTGCTCACAAGAAAGCTTTTATACCAAGAGTTCCAAGTGGTGAAGTTCGAAAATTTTACGGACACCATCACGACATGGAATATCTGTTTCAAAGATGACGACGGATATGTTCCAATCGTCGTAACCACAATTCCGTCCTCCTTTTCCCCGAGTGTGACTACCAAACTAGATATATCACCTGGTTTGTACTTACATGAGCAACACTATGTGTGCGACATGTGGAGCAGGATATGCTTACCCTTCCGATGCACCTGAGATCACCCCGGTTTTTTGTGAGGTTCATGTTGCTCAGTCTTAAGTTTTCTATGTTGTGTTTTGTATACTGTTGTTTGTTGTTTGGTCATTTTCTTTTTTCCCATGGCGTTGTCAGTTTATTTTCGACTTATGAGTTTGAATGTACCTTTGGTATATTTCGCCTCTCTTGTATACTGTATAGACGGATATTTTTACCTCTCTCTCTTTGGCGCCAGTTTTATCTGGATTTTACCTTTCATTATAAGATAAAACACCCATGAAGTTAAACTCTTGTCATGCAAGCATTGGTAGGATCCAGTATCAGCTTTAGTTAAGTTATTTATCTTCAAATTAGATTCCCCTTTGTCCTCATTAACATCGACTGCAATGTTTGGTGGCAAATGGTTGTCTTTTCTTCTATGCCCTTGGTACAACGTTATTATAATATTTTTGGACACATTTCTCCTGAACCAACTAACCGTTTTATTTATACCAGCTGGGGGACATGACAATGTAACATCTTCTCCAACACAAACGTGAATCGTTGTAATATTTTTGGAAGACACACATGCTGAAATTAAATGTTAATATCATGATAATTGTTCGATTACATAAAGGACTATGCTTAAATCATCGAAAGAAGAAAAAGATTAGTGAATATTGTAACAATCTTTTAGAACAAGTAACGAAAGAGAAGTTTGGTCAGTTATTATTGAAAACAGTTTGCAAAGAAAACATTACACGAAGTCTATCGTATAAAGTTATTATATGATTCTCGGAAAAACTTCTCTTGAGCCGATTAACAGTTTTATTAAAGCCAGCTAGGGAACATGATAATGCAACGTCTTCTCCAAGACATGCTCTTATTGGAGAACTGTATTTGGAAAACAATCTTAAGCTTGCTGAAAAGAAATGTTAATGTTGTTACTTAAAGATAAAAGAATAATAGGTAACTAAGATTGGAGTAAAGGTAGCTAATTGAAAAACAAACTGAAACATTAAATTAGATTAACTTAATCTTACAAACTTGACTTAAACCTTTCACATTAGAAATTAACAAAATCCCTGAGAAATATTTCATATACAAGAAAAATAAAAATTTTACAAAATTATGTTACAAGTGTCCGAAAAATCTTAAAATCAAATTTTGTCCATTTTTCCACTGTGACAACATGCCTCTTCTCCCTCTGAAGCACGACCCCGTGCTTCGAATAGATTCACCGAAAATATCCGAATTGCGAATGAAAATTTCTGTTTTGGTTTTGGTATACGGCCCTTTGATTTAGCGGGGATAGCAATTGTTCCTTTTCTTCTCGGATGCTTTTAATTTAACATTCAATTCTCCAGTTTGTTTGTAATAATCGTCCATTTTGAAATGTAGAATGGAATTTTCATTAAAGAACTGTCTTTTTTCTGTAGCCACTTCTTCATATTTTTGTTGAATGTCGCATATGAAATCTATTTTTCTTTGAAGATCTAATTCTAAATCACTTGTCCGTTTTACGTGTTTTTGACAGTTGTCTACAGTGACGGATTGTCTTTTCTTATTGTCTTGTAAGCGTAGAATATCTGCACGTAACTTTTCATTTTCAGCTGAAACACTTTGTAAATGAAGTAACTGTTCTCGTAAATTCTGAATTTCGTCTGTCTGACTTGCACCTTTTTTCTGTTCTGATGAAAGTTTCTTTTTACCGCTTGTTAGTTCACATTTTATTATACTGGTAGAGTCCAAACAACTTTTGAATCCCGAATCACGTAAGTTGACGAATGGAAAACTGCGGATCAATGATTTTGAATCTAAATATTCCTTTATGCGTCTCAAATCTCGCTCCTTTTGTGATTTGGATTTTATTTTTGTCTGCGGTACATCTTTGCACTTTTGAATTTCCTGATTTGGACGAAGGACACACATTCGGGCGTAATGTCCTATGTGATGACACTTAAAACATTTCTTCCTTGCTGCAAAACAAAACGTTTGTCTATGCTGATTACCACATCTGGCGCACGCTAGAATCTGACGCATCTGGAAAAACCATGGTCTCCACTGAGGCCTGAAGTTGTATTCCATCGCTGCAACTCTGCTACATGTATATGTACACCTCTTGGGAACTGGTACTCGCTTGCTGCTTGAGGTATCAGGAAAGCGTGGGGAGCTGAAGAGTCAACACGACCCGGACCTGGCACCAAATGTTACAAAAATAAAAACTTGGTCTATCTTGTGACTGTGTTATGTGTGTTGGCCTGCAACCACACACACACACACAATAGACAAAACGACGAGTCTGCATGGACTCTGACTCTGGGACTAACTCTTGCAACAAATGACGACACTGGTTTCCGCGATATATAATTTAATAGTTCAGCATGGAATACAATTGTACAAAGTTGGAACTGCTCAGTGTAATACTAAATCCAATCTGCCTTATCGAAATAATCAAACAGTTTATATAACAAACTAAAAATTACTTGAATAGACTTGACAAATATTTCTCTAAATGAGTGACAAATACAATAAACGGATTATAGAAAAATAGGCACATAGCAAAATAATTAACAATAGAATTTACAGACTTATTTATCGAATTAATAGATAAAAGAATAATAGGTAAGATTGGAGTAAAGGTAGCTAATTGAAAACAAACTGAAACATTAAATTAGATTAGCTTAATCTTACCAAATTGACTTAAACCTTTCACATTACAAATTAACAAAATCCCTGAGAAATATTTCATATACAAGAAAAACAATGATTTTACAAAATTATGTTACAAATGTCCGAAAAATCTCAAAGTTTTAGTTCTCCGTATGTAACTAATTCTTTCATATAATATCATTCTTTCAACTGCCTCCTTAGGGCCTTAATGTTATAGCGTATAAATATAACGAAATGTGATTCGATTGCCAAACACCCAGGCAGGGTCCACTTGACAAGGATGTAAGTAGCTATAGATCACCACACGTCTCAAAAATGAGGAAAACCAATATGGTGTAGTCAGCTATAAGAAAGCTTGACATGACAAAATGTTACAAATCAAACGAAAACAACTATCTGAATTATGCTTCAACAATAAATATGACAGACAGCAACCAACGACAACAGATGAACTATAGGCTCGATATATGACTTGATCTTATCAAAGACTTTTATATAAGCCTGTCCTGCTTTTCCGACACACATAATCTAGTAAATAAGACTGGTTGATTCGGAGTTAGAAGTCTCTGTCAAATAAGAGTGACATTTTTTCGAAAAATTGAAAAATTGTTACCCAGATAGCTGAAGTTTTATAATCCGATAATTGTGCCAATGTGGAGTATATTGATAAGACATTTATTGTTGTCATGAATATTGTTGTAATATTTTCAAATGGAAGTGAGGCACTGATTAATCAACTAAACATATGAACGGATTTTGAAAATGAAAAGATATATATTCTTCCTTTTAGTCAATTCGAAAAATTAATGTCCTTTAAGTCAGTAACTGCAAAGCTCTTAATTGTGATGAAAAGATCTGTTTTAATGATTTTTAAAAGTAATTCTTTAATTCTATCATTTACCTACATGACCAATAATCTAAAGTAGAGTACATATTACATAACAAGTTCACTGTGTATAACCACATTGTTCCAATTTTTATCCTGAAAGTCAAGTACACATGAAAATAAGTAGATGTGGTAAACTGCAAATGAGACAACTCTCCACCAGAGACTAAATGACGTAGAAGTTAGCAACATGTTCTCTTCGTTTCATTCGAAAGCTTTAACTCTATTTTCTTTAAAAGTTGATAAACAACTAACTTAAATTTTGTTCTTACAGAACATATCTATTAAATCCTATATAAACTATTAGTGAGATATGATATGCAATATTTTTATTGGAGTAAGATATGAGTTCGAATCTTGCACATACCTTTGAATACACTCATGATTACAGCTATTTGTAGACATCTGAATTCCATTTCATTCCGCCTCTGCAAGCATAATGTTTTTTGTTGCGTAAAGGTTATGTTTAGTCAAACAATCTTTTAAAAACAATGCAGTTTACTAGAATATTAGTTATTCCCAAGAACAATGGTTTCTTTTCATTCTAAATATGACGATTTTAGATCTCGTCCTTTCAATAAAGATCTCAATTTACTTAATCGAGATCTTGATCAAACTATTCGAAGTCTAAATAAATTATATAGAGGTCTCGGATGAAAATAAATGCAGTGTGTTCATATGAGGCACACGTATTTCAACAGCAGTTGATGTGAAATCTTCACATTTTAATTATCTGCAGATGGATTTCTGCATGACAAATAATCGTAACTCAAAACCGAAAATCCTACCTGAATTCTTATTACTAGAATATAAACAATCACCCCGGTTTTGTGGTAAGGTTCGTGTTGTTCAGTCATTAGTTTTTTATGAAGTGTTTGTAGACCATTGTTTGTCTATTCGTCGTTTTACGTTTTTTGCTATACTGATTTTGTTGGTCTTATTCGACCAATGAGTTGTTATTCTCCGAAACCGACATTCGAACATGATAGCTAATTAAAATGTGCACTTATTTCAATCATTGAAAAACAATATTTCAATGTTTAAAATATTTCCTTAACTGTACAAATAGGACATTTATATTGACTAAACAAGAGCATACGTGTACAAAACCCATCATAGCTTACCTCGTTTTAGAACTAGACAAACCGTATAGCTATAATGGTCATACATTAAATTGAAAGTTTATATATTTCTAAATATACTCATGACCTTTTATTAAAATTAACAGAATAATTAAGGAAATTAAAAAATATATTCAAATTAATTCTTCTCCACAAAACTATTGAAATAGAATAGTTTAAAATAGTAGATAAGTCTGATACTTATATTTACCTCGATACACTGTGTCAACCCTTTTGAACTATTTCGAAGCCTTAATCTACAGATTTTTATTAAGAAATCTTTTTCTAATATCTTAGGTATCTTTTAATAACATATGTTTTAAGGCATATAGAAAGTATAATTCCTAGACAGATTCGAAGTATGTACTACCTAATTGTCAATTTGTGTCTTTGAAGGTTGTTTAAAAACGATAAATGCACAAAACTTTGCTGTCTTGCTGTTTTTCTTTCAAATGCCCGTCGACGTTCTTTATTAGTCCGTCCAACTTTTTCAGATTGTCCTTTCAGCAGTTTGATTCGAGTGCTGCTGATGAGTTTTATTTAGACGAAACATAAATCTTGTATTATAAAGCATAAGCCTTGAATCCTTTAAAATTTTTAATCAAAATAACTTCTAAGAGGGTAAATGTACAATAACTTAGGAACTCATGAATAATACCAACTATTGTTGAAGGCCACACGATGACCCATCGTTTCTAACTTCTGCGTCATTTGGTCTCTGGCAAAAAGTTGTCACTAACTTGTCTCATTGTCAATCATACCACATCTTCTTATTCTTATTATAAAAAAAAAAAAAAAAAAAAACAGTTTTAAACTTCTCCTGAAAAAAATCATCTTTTGTTCAAACTTTTCATATTCATTCAAGTTTCAGGGCAAGATATTTTACAATTGCTAATGGGAGGTGAATTGGTTTTGTCTAATGGTTTGACAAGAAGCATTCATGCACCCGCTACTGCCTGATGTTTAATTACCAGATATGACTAAATGTACCGTTACTTGTAACACGATGGGTGTCACTGGTGAAGCAGGAAACCCTGTCCCTTCCGGATCACCTGAGTTTATACCTGATTTTTTGTAGAATTCGTGTTGCTCTGTGTTTTCTGTGTAGAGTTTTGTGAATAAGTCGTCTTTTCTTCGTTTGTCGTTCGGCCATATTTAGCATTGTTTGGTTTCTCGACTTATAGTATTTTTTAAACTTAATCTATGAATAATTACAAGCAAATCATGCATTACAGAATTTGGGGATTTACAAAATTACGAAATAAATGATCTATCCCCAATAGGAACATAGGAAATAATTTCTAAAAAAACATTTGTTTTGTATTGTCATGTTCTGTCTCCAGAAAAGTGGGTGCTTTATATATTTGAGATGCTTGTTTCAAGAGGTTTTCCTAAATAATTTTCTATATCTCAGTCAACTATTTATATAATTGCGCTTTCAACGGTATATTCAATTTCTCAACTTTTAGAAAAAAGGGAAGTACATCATTAGTGTAAGCAATATTTCATAATGAAGTTAAATACATCTTATACAATATAAACTCACAGTGTAACAAATAGAATTCAGAAACAAGCAACAAGTGATTATATCAATCATCATTATGAAACTTACACGATGTTATATTGTAAGAAATGCTCATACTGTATTTACAGGACGGTCTCATTCTCACAATGGCTCAAATAAGAAAGCTAATTTCGAGAGAAAAGATTTAAAGTTCACAAAAGAAGACGAAAGATCAAAACGGTTGTAAAAAAAGATTCGTCCTCTAATTATATAAATATATAGATTGCTTTGTTAGCTGCGTCTCCGCTAAGTCCGCCGCGTATAGGAGTAAGATATTGAATGCTTGTGTAACCAACAGTTTTATTTATAAAAAAAAACATATTTGTTTGTTTCGTTTATTGGAGATATTTTGTGTCATGCTGTGTAGATCTCTTTGTCGATTTCGTCATTCGTATATGGCATACTTCAAACAGAGAAAAGCTAGCAATACCCATAAACAGGATGATTTCAACTTCAACACTTGGAACTCTTAGTTTAATTTGTGCCGTGTCAGCAGCGCTCTCTATCAAGAAAACCATGATAGGAAATGTAAGCTCTGAAATATCGTATCAACTGGAAGATATATACCCCATATGCAGGCGCTGCATGAATGTTGCTATATAGAAATGGAAAGTTCGTAAAGTGGAAAGCTGAAATCATCTCTTTTGTCGTAAAGTTTTGTTCTCAACCGACCTTCATTGTCAATTTCTAGATGTAAGTCAAGATATGAGGCATAATTAACTGTATCTGTTGTATTCTTTATTTCAAGTTCGATGGGATAGATGCGTTCAACATAGTCAACCAAACTTTGAATTATTTATTTAGATGACATCATCTTTAAAAATAATGCTAGCTTCGTTTCATTCGTGTATACATTCTTCATCCTATGAATAAAAGAACAAGTCGTCATTACAAAGGAGACTTAGATTGTATGTACTGTTGTTAATGGTATACCGGCTAAAATTGTCAAATGTAGTTAATATGTTGTTTCATCTCATGATTCAATAGATACAGGTGTTTTTCTTAATAAATGTGAAAGAGACTCTATTTACACTGCTAATTAAAAAAAAAAGCCAGTGAGACAAATCAAATTACAGACCAGTCAGTGTCCTGCCTATTTTTAAAAAAAAAAAATTTTAAAGGTTTTTGAGCTACAACTGGGTGATTACTTTGATTTTTTTTTCAATCCATATCTTTTTACTTTCCGTCATGGCCATGTAATTCAAATCCTTCTACTAAGACTTCCTGAAGATTGACGTTCTGCACTTGATAAAAACCTGTACAGTGTTGATGTTTTATTGGACATTTCAAAGGCATCTGACTGCCTATAAAATGAAATTTTGCTCGACAAATTGTCGGCATACAGCATTTCGACTCAATCGGTTTCTCTTCTACAATCGTACTTATCAGATAGAAAGCAACAGATACAATTAAACTTTGTTCTTCGTAGTTGGGGCGACATCCAAAGATCTATCCTTGTGCCCCTCCTTTTCAACATTTTTATGAATGATATATTAAGGGATCACTGTCCAATTATACAAATGATAATACCCTTTCCTTTTGTAACCCTGATTATAATCATTTAATATCAACATTGGAATCTGAGTCATTTCAACTGATTGGTTCAGGGTGAATAAGATGCAAGCAAACCCTGATAAATTTCAAATTTTGGCTGTTGGTAAAACCCGTATAGTACAAATCCTTGTATTCGTATTCAAAACACTGAACTTTCATGTGAAATTACTGTTAAACGTCTTAGTATAACTAAATTTTGATGTTCACATTAGTATGAGCAGGACGGCATCTCAACAACTGAATATCCTCAAACGTCCAGGCACCTTTAGAACCAAGTGAGTTTATTAACCATCATTCATATATTCATCTTGAGTAATTTTAACTTTTGCCCTTAGGAATGGCATTTCTGCACAGAGAACAATTCCCCAAAACACGGGAAAACGGAAAAGAGCACGAAAGAGCACTCCGTTTTGTATTGAGGATTTTTCTAATTCCTATGAGAATTTACTAGAAAAAGCGAAGATGCCAATTAACATTCAATTCTCCAGTTTGTTTGTAATAATCGTCCATTTTGAAATGTAGAATGGAATTTTCATTGAAGAACTGTCTTTTTTCTGTAGCCACTTCTTCATATTTTTGTTGAATGTCGCATAAGAAATCTATTTTTCTTTGAAGATCTAATTCTAAATCACTTGTCCGTTTTACGTGTTTTTGACAGTTGTCTACAGTGACGGATTGTCTTTTCTTATTGTCTTGTAAGCGTAGAATATCTGCACGTAACTTTTCATTTTCAGCTGAAACACTTTGTAAATGAAGTAACTGTTCTCGTAAATTCTGAATTTCGTCTGTCTGATTTGCACCTTTTTTCTGTTCTGATGAAAGTTTCTTTTTACCGCTTGTTAGTTCACATTTTATTATACTGGTAGAGTCCAAACAACTTTTGAATCCCGAATCACGTAAGTTGACGAATGGAAAACTGCGGATCAATGATTTTGAATCTAAATATTTCTTTATGCGTCTCAAATCTCGCTCCTTTTGTGATTTGGATTTTATTTTGTCTGCGGTACATCTTTGCACTTTGAATTTCCTGATTTGGACGAAGGACACACATTCGGGCGTAATGTCCTATGTGATGACACTTAAAACATTTCTTCCTTGCTGCAAAACAAAACGTTTGTCTATGCTGATTACCACATCTGCCGCACGCTAGAATCTGACGCATCTGGAAAAACCATGGTCTCCACTGAGGCCTGAAGTTGTATTCCATCGCTGCAACTCTGCTACATGTATATGTTCACCTCTTGGGAACTGGTACTCGCTTGCTGCATGAGGTATCAGGAAAGCGTGGGAAGCTAAAGAGTCAACACGACCCGGACCTGGCACCAAATGTCACAAAAATAAAAACTTGGTCTATCTTGTGACTGTGTTATGTGTGTTGGCCTGCAACCACACACACACACACAATAGACAAAACGACGAGTCTGCATGGACTCTGACTCTGAGACTAACTCTTGCAACAAATGACGACACTGGTTTCCGCGATATATAATTTAATAGTTCAGCATGGAATACAATTGTACAAAGTTGGAACTGCTCAGTGTAATACTAAATCCAATCTGCCTTATCGAAATAATCAAACAGTTTATATAACAAACTAAAATTACTTGAATAGACTTGACAAATATTTCTCTAAATGAGTGACAAATACAATAAACGGATTATAGAAAATAGGCACATAGCAAAATAATTAACAATAGAATTTACAGACTTATTTATCGAATTAATAGATAAAAGAATAATAGGTAAGATTGGAGTAAAGGTAGCTAATTGAAAACAAACTGAAACATTAAATTAGATTAGCTTAATCTTACGAAATTGACTTAAACCTTTCACATTACAAATTAACAAAATCCCTGAGAAATATTTCATATACAAGAAAACAATGATTTTACAAAATTATGTTACAAATGTCCGAAAAATCTCAAAGTTTTAGTTCTCCGTATGTAACTAATTCTTTCATATAATATCATTCTTTCAACTGCCTCCTTAGGGCCTTAATGTTATAGCGTATAAATATAACGAAATGTGATTCGATTGCCAAACACCCAGGCAGGGTCCACTTGACAAGGATGTAAGTAGCTATAGATCACCACACGTCTCAAAATGAGGAAAACCAATATGGTGTAGTCAGCTATAAGAAAGCTTGACATGACAAAATGTTACAAATCAAACGAAAACAACTACCTGAATTATGCTTCAACAATAAATATGACAGACAGCAACCAACGACAACAGATGAACTATAGGCTCGATATATGACTTGATCTTATCAAAGACTTTTATATAAGCCTGTCCTGCTTTTCCGACACACATAATCTAGTAAATAAGACTGGTTGATTCGGAGTCAGAAGTCTCTGTCAAATAAGAGTGACATTTTTTCGAAAAATTGTTACCCAGATAGCTGAAGTTTTATAATCCGATAATTGTGCCAATGTGGAGTATATTGATAAGACATTTATTGTTGTCATGAATATTGTTGTAATATTTTCAAATGGAAGTGAGGCACTGATTAATCAACTAAACATATGAACGGATTTTGAAAATGAAAAAGATATATATTCTTCCTTTTTAGTCAATTCGCAAAAATTAATGTCCTTTAAGTCAGTAACTGCAAAGCTCTTAATTGTGATGAAAAGATCTGTTATAATGATTTTTTAAAAAGTAATTCTTTAATTCTATCATTTACCTACATGACCAATAAACTAAAGTAGAGTACATATTACATAACAAGTTCACTGTGTATAACCACATTGTTCCAATTTTTATCCTGAAAGTCAAGTACACATGAAAATAAGTAGATGTGGTAAACTGCAAATGAGACAACTCTCCACCAGAGACTAAATGACGTAGAAGTTAGCAACATGTTCTCTTTGTTTCATTCGAAAGCTTTAACACTATTTTCTTTAAAAGTTGATAAACAACTAACTTAAATTTTGTTCTTACAGAACATATCTATTGAATCCTATATAAACTATTAGTGAGATATGATATGCAATATTTTTATTGGAGTAAGATATGAGTTCGAATCTTGCACATACCTTTGAATACACTCATGATTACAGCTATTTGTAGACATCTGAATTCCATTTCATTCCGCCTCTGCAAGCATAATGTTTTTTTGTTGCGTAAAGGTTATGTTTAGTCAAACAATCTTTTAAGAACAATGCAGTTTACTAGAATATTAGTTATTGCCAAGAACAATGGTTTCTTTTCATTCTAAATATGACGATTTTAGATCTCGTCCTTTCAATAAAGATCTCAATTTACTTAATCGAGATCTTGATCAAACTATTCGAAGTCTAAATAAATTATATAGAGGTCTCGGATGAAAATAAATGCAGTGTGTTCATATGAGGCACACGTATTTCAACAGCAGTTGATGTGAAATCTTCACATTTTAATTATCTGCAGATGGATTTCTGCATGACAAATAATCGTAACTCAAAACCGAAAATCCTACCTGAATTCTTATTACTAGAATATAAACAATCACCCCGGTTTTGTGGTAAGGTTCGTGTTGTTCAGTCATTAGTTTTTTATGAAGTGTTTGTAGACCATTGTTTGTCTTTTCGTCGTTTTACGTTTTTTGCTATACTGATTTTGTTGGTCTTATTCAACCAATGAGTTGTTATTCTCCCGAAACCGACATTCGAACATGATAGCTAATTAAAAATGTGCACTTATTTCAATCATTGAAAAAAAAAACAATATTTCAATGTTTAAAATATTTCCTTAACTGTACAAATAGAACATTTATATTGACTAAACAAGAGCATACGTGTACAAAAACCCATCATAGCTTACCTCGTTTTAGAACTAGACAAACCGTATAGCTATAATGGTCATACATTAAATTGAAAGTTTATATATTTCTAAATATACTCATGACCTTTTATTAAAATTAACAGAATAATTAAGGAAATTAAAAAATATATTCAAATTAATTCTTCTCCACAAAACTATTGAAATAGAATAGTTTAAAATAGTAGATAAGTCTGATACTTATATTTACCTCGATACACTGTGTCAACCCTTTTTGAACTATTTCGAAGCCTTAATCTACAGATTTTTTATTAAGAAATCTTTTTTTCTAATATCTTAGGTATCTTTTAATAACATATGTTTTAAGGCATATAGAAAGTATAATTCCTAGACAGATTCGAAGTATGTACTACCTAATTGTCAATTTGTGTCTTTGAAGGTTGTTTAAAAACGATAAATGCACAAAACTTTGCTGTCTTGCTGTTTTTCTTTCAAATGCCCGTCGACGTTCTTTATTAGCCCGTCCAACTTTTTCAGATTGTCCTTTCAGCAGTTTGATTCGAGTGCTGCTGATGAGTTTTATTTAGACGAAACATAAATCTTGTATTATAAAGCATAAGCCTTGAATCCTTTAAAATTTTTAATCAAAATAACTTCTAAGAGGGTAAATGTACAATAACTTAGGAACTCATGAATAATACCAACTATTGTTGAAGGCCACACGATGACCCATCGTTTCTAACTTCTGCGTCATTTGGTCTCTGGGAAAAAGTTGTCACTAACTTGTCTCATTGTCAATCATACCACATCTTCTTATTCTTATTATAAAAAAAAAAAAAAAAAAAAAACAGTTTTAAAATTCTCCTGAAAAAAATCATCTTTTGTTCAAACTTTTCATATTCATTCAAGTTTCAGGGCAAGATATTTTACAATTGCCAATGGGAGGTGAATTGGTTTTGTCTAATGGTTTGACAAGAAGCATTAATTCATCCGCTACTGCCTGATGTTTAATTACCAGATATGACTAAATGTACCGTTACTTGTAACACGATGGGTGTCACTGGTGAAGCAGGAAACCCTGTCCCTTCCGGATCACCTGAGTTTATACCTGATTTTTTGTAGAATTCGTGTTGCTCTGTGTTTTCTGTGTAGAGTTTTGTGAATAAGTCGTCTTTTCTTCGTTTGTCGTTCGGCCATATTTAGCATTGTTTGGTTTCTCGACTTATAGTATTTTTTTAAACTTAATCTATGAATAATTACAAGCAAATCATGCATTACAGAATTTGGGGATTTACAAAATTACGAAATAAATGATCTATCCCCAATAGGAACATAGGAAATAATTTCTAAAAAAACATTTGTTTTGTATTGTCATGTTCTGTCTCCAGAAAAGTGGGTGCTTTATATATTTGAGATGCTTGTTTCCAAGAGGTTTTCCTAAATAATTTTCTATATCTCAGTCAACTATTTATATAATTGCGCTTTCAACGGTATATTCAATTTCTCAACTTTTAGAAAAAAGGGAAATACATCATTAGTGTAAGCAATATTTCATAATGAAGTTAAATACATCTTATACAATATAAACTCACAGTGTAACAAAGAGAATTCAGAAACAAGCAACAAGTGATTATATCAATCATCATTATGAAACTTACACGATGTTATATTGTAAGAAATGCTCATACTGTATTTACAGGACGGTCTCATTCTCACAATGGCTCAAATAAGAAAGCTAATTTTGAGAGAAAAGATTCAAAGATCACAAAAGAAGACAAAAGATCAAAACGGTTGTAAAAAAAGATTCGTCCTCTAATTATATAAATATATAGATTGCTTTATTAGCTGCGTCTCCGCTAAGTCCGCCGCGTATAGGAGTAAGATATTGAATGCTTGTGTAACCACCAGTTTTAGTTATAAAAAACATATTTGTTTGTTTCGTTTATTGGAGATATTTTGTGTCATGCTGTGTACATCTCTTTGTCGATTTCGTCATTCGTATATGGCATACTTCAAACAGAGAAAAGCTAGCAATACCCATAAACAGGATGATTTCAACTTCGACACTTGGAACTCTTAGTTTGATTTGTGCCGTGTCAGCAGCGCTCTCTATCAAGAAAACCATGATAGGAAATGTAAGCTCTGAAATATCGTATCAACTGGAAGATATATACCCCATATGCAGGCGCTGCATGAATGTTGCTATATAGAAATGGAAAGTTCGTAAAGTGGAAAGCTGAAATCATCTCTTTTGTCGTAATGTTTTTTGTTCTCAACCGACCTTCATTGTCAATTTCTAGATGTAAGTCAAGATATGAGGCATAATTAACTGTATCTGTTGTATTCTTTATTTCAAGTTCGATGGGATAGATGCGTTCAACATAGTCAACCAAACTTTGAATTATTTATTTAGATGACATCATCTTTAAAAATAATGCTAGCTTCGTTTCATTCGTGTTTACATTCTTCATCCTATGAATAAAAGAACAAGTCGTCATTACAAAGGAGACTTAGATTGTATGTACTGTTGTTAATGGTATACCGGCTAAAATTGTCAAATGTAGTTAATATGTTGTTTCATCTCATGATTCAATAGATACAGGTGTTTTTCTTAATAAATGTGAAAGAGACTCTATTTACACTGCTAATTAAAAAAAAGCCAGTGAGACAAATCAAATTACAGACCAGTCAGTGTCCTGCCTATTTTAAAAAAAATTTTTTAAAGGTTTTGAGCTACAACTGGGTGATTACTTTGATTTTTTTCAATCCATATCTTTTTACTTTCCGTCATGGCCATGTAATTCAAATCCTTCTACTAAGACTTCCTGAAGATTGACGTTCTGCACTTGATAAAAACCTGTACAGTGTTGATGTTTTATTGACATTTCAAAGGCATCTGACTGCCTATAACATGAAATTTTGCTCGACAAATTGTCGGCATACAGCATTTCGACTCAATCGGTTTCTCTTCTACAATCGTACTTATCAGATAGAAAGCAACAGATACAATTAAACTTTGTTCTTCGTAGTTGGGGCGACATCCAAAGATCTATCCTTGGGCCCCTCCTTTTCAACATTTTTATGAATGATATATTAAGGGATCACTGTCCAATTATACAAATGATAATACCCTTTCCTTTTGTAACCCTGATTATAATCATTTAATATCAACATTGGAATCTGAGTCATTTCAACTGATAGGTTCAGGGTGAATAAGATGCAAGCAAACCCTGATAAATTTCAAATTTTGGCTGTTGGTAAAAACCCGTATAGTAAAAATCCTTGTATTCGTATTCAAAACACTGAACTTTCATGTGAAATTACTGTTAAACGTCTTAGTATAACTAAATTTTGATGTTCACATTAGTATGATTTGCAGGACGGCATCTCAACAACTGAATATCCTCAAACGTTCAGGCACCTTTAGAACCAAGTGAGTTTATTAACCATCATTCATATATTCATCTTGAGTAATTTTAACTTTTGCCCTTAGGAATGGCATTTCTGCACAGAGAACAATTCCCCAAAACACGGGAAAACGGAAAAGAGCACGAAAGAGCACTCCGTTTTGTATTGAGGATTTTTCTAATTCCTATGAGAATTTACTAGAAAAAGCGAAGATGCCTTCTTTGTAAGTCAGAAGAATGAGAACACAATGACAATTGAAACTATTAAAACTATAAATAACTTAGCACCTGTATGTTTACAAGACTTATAAAAGGTAAAACAATCGAAATATTCTTTAATATATAACAATGTATTATACATTCCATATATAAAAACTACTACTTACGGTAAGAACAGTTTCAAATTTACTGCTACTACAATGTGATACAATCTTCCAAATAAAAATAAGAAGATGCGGTATGATTGCCAATGAAACAACTCTCCACCAGAGAACAGTGACGTAGAAGGTTAGCAACTATGGGTCACCGTAAGGCCTTCAACAATGAGCAAAATCCATACCGCATAGCAAGCTATAAAAGGCGCCGAAATAACAAATGTAAAACAATTCAAACGAGAAAAATAACAGCTTGTTTTATGTTAAAAACAATAAACGAAATAAAAATTTGATAAAGAACAACAAACGACTACCACTGAATTACAGACTCCTTACTTTGGACAAATCATTTCAAGTTGGAGAACAGTTTTATCTCAGTTTAAGAGTCTTATACAGTCCTGGAATGGCTTGGAATGTCACTGTTCTGCATGTAGATAAGCTTTCATTTTACTTCGCTGTGCTTATTTTACATTACTTTGCTCTTTTATGATTATGTGATCATGTATAATTTGCTTTGCCAAGTTTGTGCTGTGCTTTCTCTTTTTTTAGTAAGCTTGTATGAATAGGTTGTTTACACTGTTGTATATGTTTGTATTTACAATGTATTCTGTTTAAAGCTCTCTAGAGCTTATGTTTTGTAACTATACTGAATCTAGATAAAACTTTTGTATTCGTATGAACTCTGAGATATCTTTGGATTTTTTTAGTATCCACATCTCATACTACCACATTGATATCGGAACTTTATTTGTTCTTTCAATATTTCTTGATTGAAAACTTACGCTCAGTTTACTAAGATGATTGGATCTTCTTTATTTTGATCTTATTGCGTCTATCATTAAATTCGTTTGATTTTTTTCTTTTATCTGTAACAATTGTTTTGATTTTATTTGTCATTAAACTTGTCAAAATGTATTTTATCTTAATACAAATAAATTAATCAAAACCTTGTCATTTTAATTTATGCACTTATTTTTTGCTTTCGATTGCATATTAAAATTTCCTCGTCTCCATTGTTTCCTGTTAAATATTAAACAATCGGCGAACACATCCTGAAAACTGAAGTTTATTCAGTGTATGTACATCCTGAATATTCTATTTTTACAAATATTTATTTAAATTTTCATTTCCGTATCGAAATGAACCCATCGAACATCCGACAGATCTAATGAATCATGTTTTTGGATGAGTGAATATCCTTTTTAAATCAAATAAATATTTTGACTTCATTTATAAAAATCAACACTAAGTACACAAAGAGCAAAAAGTAATTTCCTTATGTTGTATTGCAATACGAAATGTTATCGAAAATAGAGGATTGATGCTGCTGATGGATGGCTGTTTAACGTCAAGTGTCAAATCAAATGCATATTCAGGGCGAGAAAATGTTAATGTGAAGTACTAGTGATTATGAACAATGCTGTGTCATAGACCAACACGCTTAGCCGGATGTTTAGCCTGCTAGTTCATATTATTAATGTATGTGAAGTTAGCGGCCGGTTCGTTATTCGATATTCGATATTCAATATCCAACCGGCTGCTAGCAGTCGGTTCGATATTCAAATTTTATTGAAAATCATAAAAATTAAAATATTGTCATAGTTAAGAGGAGTGAAAGGATATGTAGGAAATCGTTTTATGACCCCTTCAAGCTGTCGTAAATTCATTTATTGTCAAATATAAACCCTTATGTACAGGGGCGGGTCCAGGCGAGGGCGTAATGGGCGTACGCCCCCCTTCCCCTTAAAAATATCGTAATCTGCTTATATTGTATTGAATATGGCAATTTATGCCTTTCACAATTATGTTATGTTTTTAGCAAAAAAAGGTCCAAAAATCTACGGAAGGCTTAAATTGTCACTTTTCAGCAAAAATTGTCGGAACTTCAGGACAAAGGGCACGGGGCGATATCGAAGATGACATCATTCTGGAAAATCCTTTTGACACCATCTTTATATATACATAGTCTAATATATGGCTGACTTTTATGGACATTGAAAGACCAGGGAGTCTCACCGTCATTTAAGCGGTCTCCATAGGTTTTCACTATACATTTCTCTTTTTGGGGCTTTCCATAAATATTTCTATTTATATTTTTAAATGTTTCTAGAGTAATCGGTTTATGTTTTATTTGAAGAAATATTCTATATGAAAGTACATCTTTAATGTCGTTTTATGGATAAAATCTATATTTCATAAAGACAAATATGCAACTTACAATAACATAAGGGTTTATAGTTGACAACGAGAATTTGCGACAGCTTGTAGGGATCATAAAACGATTTCCTACATATCTTTTCACTCCTCTTAACTATGACAATCATACTTTTAATGTTATCGAATATTTCAATTTTTTATGATTTTCAACTAAATTTGAATATCGAACCGACTGCTAGCAGCCGGTTAGATATTGAATATCGAATATCGAATAACGAACCGGCCGCTAACTTCACATACAGTACTCCGCCATAAGTATTCGTAAAAAAAAAAATGGCGGTCACGTCACGGAAGGGTAAACAAGTTTTTGCTGTCGTCTCCATGTCACAATCGGGATGACAATGAATCTATATATAGACGGTTCTGTAGAAAAACATGTGGTTGTCATGTGACACGTGCGTGATGACGTCAGAGTCGTCTGCATTTACATTGTAGCTAATGTAAACAAAATGGGTCGCAAGGGAAAAGAACTGACATCTGATCAGAAAAGTCGTCTCGCTGCATTAAATGATGCAGGTTACAGAAAAAGTGATATTGTCAAATTGACAGGCATCAAACAGAGTACCGTTTACAGTTTTTTGAAGAGGTATGAGCATCGGGGTGATATAGAAAACATTCGAAGATCAAGCAGACCAAAATCCTTTCATGAACGGGACATGATAAAACTTTCCCGTTGTGTGAAAAAACATCGCCGTAAATCTTTATCTGAAATTACTAATATTTTTAATGAGAGTATTGATCGACCTTTCTCAAAAAGAACTGTTGAACGTAAATTACATTCTGATGGGTTCCACAAGCGGTTAGAAAAGAAGAAAATTCGTATCCGTGAAGTCAACAAGAAAAAACGAGTGCCATATTGCATAGGAAATTTACATAAAACTGTTAATGCACACTGGAGCAAAGTAATTTTCAGCGATGAATGCAAGATAGTCATTGGGCAGGATTCTCGTGTCAGTATCTGGAGAAAGGTCGGAGAAGAGTGGTTGTATTTGTCCACCATCTTAGCGCAAGTATAGTTTAATGATCTGGGGATGTATTACTTACCATGGTGTCGGAACTATAACTGTTGTTGAAGGGAATGCCTTAAAATACATTGACATTATTGACAATAACGTGTGGCCAGTGGTTGTTCGTCATTTTCCAGATAATGACTACGTTTTTCAAGATGATAATGCCCCCGTCCATCGAGCCCGATCCGTTCAAGAGTTTCGAAGGGAAACGGGTTTAAAAAGCATGAACTGGCCAGCTCAGAGTCCTGACCTCAGTATGATTGAGAATTGTTGGTGGGTATTAAAAAGGGAACTGCAAAAACGAACTCAGAACATAAATAATACCAAAGACCTGGAATGTGAAATTCGTGACATATGGGACAATTTAACTGTAACTTACCTGAAATCGTTGTATCACAGCATTCCTAGGAGGATTTTACGAGTAATGAGGAACAAAGGAAACATTACAAAGTATTAAGGAAGGATTTTTTTTTATTTTGTTACTAGTTATCTAACATTATCTAACCATGACGAAAAACTTAAAAGATGGAAAGAACACTTTCAAGAAGTCTTGAACAGACCTGAACCTAAAATACCATTTAACATCAATTTAAACTATGAAATCGAGGAAAGAGAGATAGATACAGGTCCAATCAGGAAAGAGGAAATTTCAAAAGCCTTGAAAAGGTTAAAAAATGGGAAGTCAGGAGGCATAGATGGCATAACAGCTGAGATACTAAAAGCAGATACAATAACAACCACCAAGTATTTACATAAACTTTGCAATATGATATGGATTGGAGAGGAAATACCAAAAGAGTGGAATAAAGGTCTGATAGTTAAAATAGTAAAGAAAGGAGATCGAACATGCTCCTTTGTACATCAACTTTGTACTGTATGTGAAGTTAGCGGCCGGTTCGTTATTCGATATTCGATATTCAATATCTAACCGGCTGCTAGCAGTCGGTTCGATATTCAAATTTAGTTGAAAATCATAAAAAATTGAAATATTCGATAACATTAAAAGTATGATTGTCATAGTTAAGAGGAGTGAAAAGATATGTAGGAAATCGTTTTATGATCCCTACAAGCTGTCGCAAATTCTCGTTGTCAACTATAAACCCTTATGTTATTGTAAGTTGCATATTTGTCTTTATGAAATATAGATTTTTATCCATAAAACGACATTAAAGATGTACTTTCATATAGAATATTTCTTCAAATAAAAACATAAACCGATTACTCTAGAAACATTTAAAAATATAAATAGAAATATTTATGGAAAGCCCCAAAAAAAGAGAAATGTATAGTGAAAACCTATGGGAGACCGCTTAAATGACGGTGAGACTCCCCTGGTCTTTCAATGTCCATAAAAGTCAGCCATATATTAGACTATGTATATATAAAGATGGTGTCAAAAGGATTTTCCAGAATGATGTCATCTTCGATATCGCCCCGTGCCCTTTGTCCTGAAGTTCCGACAATTTTTTGCTGAAAAGTGACAATTTAAGCCTTCCGTAGATTTTTTGGACCTTTTTTTTTTTGCTAAAAAACATAACATAATTGTGAAATGCATAAATTGCCATATTCAATACAATATAAGCAGATTACGATATTTTTAAGGGGAGGGGGGGCGTACGCCCATTACGCCCTCGCCTGGACCCGCCCCTGTACATAAGGGTTTATATTTGACAATAAATGAATTTACGACAGCTTGAAGGGGTCATAAAACGATTTCCTACATATCCTTTCACTCCTCTTAACTATGACAATATTTTAATTTTTATGATTTTCAATAAAATTTGAATATCGAACCGACTGCTAGCAGCCGGTTGGATATTGAATATCGAATATCGAATAACGAACCGGCCGCTAACTTCACATACATAACTTTGTAGACTTTGAAAAGGCGTTTGATTCCATCCACAGGGAAAGCTTATGGTCCATCTTAAAAGCTTACCACATCCCAGACAAACTCATCACAGTTATAAAACTCTTTTACGACTCATTTGAGTGTGCAGTCATAGACGAAGGTATACAACCGGAATGGTTTAAAGTAAAAACGGGAGTAAAACAAGGATGTCTGATGTCTGGTTTCTTATTTCTGTTAGCCATTGACTATGTCATGAAACAAACGATTAAAGATCTTGAAACAGGAATCAGATGGAAATTCACCACCAAACTAGAAGACCTTGATTTTGCTGACGACCTAGCAATACTGTCTTCCAAATTCCAACACATACAACTGAAAACAGATAAACTTCAAGAGAATGCCAGCAAAATAGGACTTAAGATTAACACCTTTAAAACAAAAATAATGCGGATGAACACCACAAATAACAACCCTGTGAAGTTAAATGATAAAAACCTAGAGGATGTTGATACCTTCACTTACCTAGGAGGAATAGTAACAACGAAAGGTGGCTGTGACAGTAACATGGACAACAGGTTGAAGAAAGCTAAAGGCCAATTTAACAGGCTAAGAAAAATATGGAGATCATCGTTACTGTCATTTAAAACAAAGGTCAGGTTATTTAACAGCTTAGTCACATCAGTCCTACTATATGGATGTGAAACCAGGAAAACAACCGAACAAGACAAAAAGAAATTGAACACCTTCCAAAACAGATGTTTAAGACAGATACTGAAAATAAGATGGCCCGATACTATATCCAACGAAAACCTCCACAAAAAAGCTAGAACAAAGAAGCTAAGTGATGATATAATAGAACGGCGATGGAGATGGATTGGCCATGTACTAAGGATGGATACCAACAGAATATGCTCAGTTGCACTGACATGGAAACCTGAGGGAAAGAGGAATGTTGGACGTCCCAAAACCACCTGGAGACGGACTGTAGAGACTGAAAGAACATCACTTGGATGGAACAGCTGGGCTACAGCAAGAACAGCAGCTAAAGACCGTGTACAATGGAAAAAAAGAAAAAAAAAAATGTATCAGGGCCTTAAATGCCGACCGGCATGAAGAGGATAGGTGAGACGTGGGACATTAGGACAAGATTTGTTTCATATGTGAACACATTCTACTAAGGAAATGTCACCAGCAGTGCAGTCTCTCATCATAAAGAATAATGTTCATGTGATTAGGTCTCGGATACAGTAAAAACTGTAATTTTACCATAAAGACGGACTATTTTCCAAACATTATCATTTCCATTCATCTATACTGATCGAAAACTTAAAAAAAACCACTGAGAGCTACGGAAATGATAATGTTGATAATATACTCGAAAATTGGCGAGTTTAAGTTTATAACATCGATAGTAAAATTGTGCAGGATGTATAATTTTCAACAAATGTGAGATTGGTCACGTTTGATCCGATGCCTGGTATAGAAAGAGAGTACCATGATCTCTGCAGGTTAAGAACCATTGCATTAACTCTTTGAGGGGCCGTCGGTGGCCTTTTGTCTGAACCTGCAGCAGGGCAAATTCCTGTCCCTATTCAATATGCTTTCATTGTCCAGTGGCAGTCCGAGTTTCATTGACCTTCTTTCATCCCAGATGGCATCTATTACATGACCTACCTATTGTGTATAGATATAAGAAGATGTGGTATGAGTGCCAATGAGACAACTCTCCATCCAAGTCAAAATTTATAAATGTAAACCATTATAGGTCAAAGTACGGTCTTCAACACGGAGCCTAGGCTCACACCGAACAGTAAGCTATAAAGGGCCCCAAAAATTACTAGTGTAAAACCATTCAAACGGGAAAACCAACGGTCTAATCTATATAAAAACGAGAAACGAGAAACACTTATGAACCACATCAACAAACGATGTGTGTATTGTTAAATTGTTCTGAACATGCATGTAATATTTGCCACTGGACATTAAGCACATTTTTAATACATGTACTTTATGAATATGTTATTATTTTGAGGACTCTCAGTAGGATTATTTTTAACTAATGGGATTATCCTCTTGAAATAAAAATTATTTATACAAAATATTGTTGTTAAATAATTATGTGTCGGATTATTAGGGTGTCGGTCCATTGGGTCGTCGTAATTTTGGGGTGTCGGACTAATAGGGCGTCGGGCTATTGGGGTGTCGGACCAATGTGGTGTCGGACTAAAGGGGCGTCGGAATAACGGTGCTGCCCACATAGCTCTATGGAGCTTTGAACCGAAATAAATTCAATCATTGACTAATAAAATAAATATAATTATATATCTACAAAGTCACCGTTTCAAAGAGTATGTACATGATCTCTTCAAATAAATTTCACATGCAGTTTCCCTTGTAGTAAGAAAACCAGAACAGGACCGGATCAAACAGAAAGATTTAGAAAGCAAAAAAACTGTGCACCTTATAAAAGGGTCTGGATGGGGTTTCTTCATTTCTGTATTCTTTAATATTCTATACCATTTTTCACTATTTATTATAAATTTTGCCTGTTATTCTCTTTTCTTTATATTTAAGCACCACTTATTCTCTTTTCTTCATTGCTACTTTCTACTTTATAAAGACAACAATGGGACTGATATGAAAGCCTGCCATTCTGAAGTTGCATTAATTCCGTGAAAAAAAGGACATTGGAAAATTGTCTGTTTTCTGTTTCTTGGTCTGTTCTCGCTTTCCGTTGGAGGCAAAATTTATGTCTTTCTGTCTCTTTAGTTTGTATCTTATTATTAAAGAATATAGGTGAAAAATATAACACAAATTAGCCGTCTTAAAACAAATATGTTGAACATTATGTCTGTTATTTTATCTCTTAAACAGAGGGAAAAAACTAAGATTAAATATAATCTACAGAAGTATAAAAAATAATGAACTTAGTCTTAGATGCATGATGTTTTTATTAGTTGTTAGTGGCTTTGAACTAGCTGTCAGTAACTGCAAGTACTCTCAGATCTGTACTTAGTGACTTTTTGTTGTTGGGATATACAAGTACCCGGCCACGTCCACTCTGTTTTTGTTAGATGTATTTCTATTGGTATTCATCTGAATAGTTAAGCCTTTTTGAACTGAATTTTATAGTTCGTTGTTATTTTGTACTGTTACACCACTGTCTCAGGTTAGGAGGAGGGTTGGGATCCCACTAACATGTTTAACCCCGCCACATTATGTATATATGTGCCTGTCCCAAGTCCGGAGCCTGTAATTCAGTGGTTGTCGTTTGTTGGTGTGTTACGTATTTATGTTTCGTTCATTTTTTGGTGTGTTACGTATTTATGTTTCGTTCATTTTTTGTACATATATTAGGCCGTTAGTTTTCTCGTTTGAATTGTTTTACATTTGTCATTTCGGGGCCTTTTATAGCTGACTATGCGGTATGGGCTTTGGTCATTGTTGAAGGCCGTACGGCGACCTATAGTTGTTAATTTCTGTGTCATTTGGTCTCTTGTGGAGAGTTGTCTCATTGACAGTAATACCACATCTTCTTTTTTATAAACAAATATATATATATGTAAATATAATGTTCTGTTTCCCCTTATGGAACCCCGTTTGAAATAAATTCCAAAGGAAAGACATTTTTTGACATAGTATTTCTTTTTGTCTTACACATAAATGTCAACATGCATGTGAACCATATGTACACACATTTATTGTTTGTTTGAAAAAGCAATTTTGGTGAATACAGTTGTGAATTTGACTGCTTGTAGTAAAACGTCTGACGTTTACATATGTTTATGGAAAATTGTCTGTTTTCTGTTTCTTGGTCTGTTCTCGCTTTCCGTTGGAGGCAAAATTTATGTCTTTCTGTCTCTTTAGTTTGTATCTTATTATTAAAGAATATAGGTGAAAAATATAACACAAATTAGCAAATTAGCCTTTTTTTCACGGAATTAATGCAACTTCAGAATGGCAGGCTTTCATATCAGTCCCATTGTATGTAATATGCATGTAATATTTGCCACTGGACATTAAGCACATTTTTAATACATGTACTTTATGAATATGTTATTATTTTGAGGACTCTCAGTAGGATTATTTTTAACTAATGGGATTATCCTCTTGAAATAAAGATTATTTATACAAAATATTGTTCAATAATTATGTGTCGGATTATTAACGATATATTACATAAATCCCCAGTTTTTGGTGGGGTTCGTGTTGCTTAGTCTTTAGTTTTCTATGTTGTGTCATCTGTACTATTATTTGTCTGTTTGTCTTTTTATTTTTGGCCATGGCGTTGTCAGTTTGTTTTCGATCAATGAGTTTGACTGTCCCTCTGGTATCTTTCGTCCCTCTTTTACAGAATCAAAAAGGTAAGGTTATTGTATATTGTATGTGCTATACCGTTATAACAGCCAGATGACACTGAGGAAAAAATCATTCATTGACATTGTTAATATTCTTTTTGTGATGAAGCCCGAAGGGCTAGGGGCCTGTAAAAGTTAATACAAATATTCCATGTTCATGGAGAGATAAAAGTATATATTATCCTTTGAACTTTTAAGCAATCTCTATTCGACTTGCATTTTAATCGTTTTTATTGAATGTATTTTCTTAATAATTACATGAAAGAGGGACGAAAGATACCAGAGGGACAGTCAAACTCATAGATCGAAAACAAACTGACAACGCCATGGCCAAAAATAAAAAGACAAACAGACAAGTTTGAAGTGTGTATTTGTGTTCCGAAAAATAGTTATTGATTTAGCACTCAAAAAAATGCATTGAAATAGGCCTATTTTTTTTTCAAAATAGAAGACAAAATATATGATCAGGATGTTCACAAAATAAAATGATGAAAGAAGACATTTGTAAAACATACATGAACAATAGCAATCCGTAGATGATTCGAAAAGGACCCTCCATCTCGGACTTGTCGTGGAAATCCTCTGTTTCTGTAACTTTAAGACTTGCTGCAAGTGGCTGGTAGAACAATATTTTCTCTGCTGTTGTCTCAAAATCTTGCCGTTGATGTTATTATCGTAATCACAAAAGCGCGTCAATGTGGAACATATAATTGCCTATTGTAAAACGTTTATGTGATTGGATTTAAGACATGACGTCATTCATTGTTTACAAACGTTATTTTTGCACTCGCACTAACATTTCAACAGTACAAAGTACAAAGGACTGGGAGAAACTACATAAGTGATTATAATTTTACAAGAGAGGATAATTTACAAGAGAGATTACCCTGTCATTACGACAAAGATTGAAGATTGAAGATCAACAGTTCAACATTTCAAACTTCTTCTGGACAAAAGGTATGGTAATTGAATATTTTAAAACTGAGAAAATTGTCGCATGGCTAATTTAAAACATATAACGTTAGCTTAAGTAGGAGAATACGCGTTAAACAGTGGTTGGAACCCCCTTTTTTGGACGTTCAATAAATTTGATTGGGGACATTTAGTTGGACACCCCACCCAACCCCTTTATCCAGTATTGGGAACCCTCTTTTAAAAAACAGAACTTTCTGTAAATGTCAAAATTATTGCCATTGGTCAAATATAAATGGAGACGCTAAATCGTGGGTTGTTTGAATATTCATATTATTACTACTTGACCAAACGTTATGAAATAGTATCAATACTTGATACTTGAGAATGATTGGGAAAAGGGGGGGGTGGGGGTACTCCCATCAACGGATCCAGGGGGTTGGTCCGAGGGTTGGAACCCCCCTTTTTTTGACGATTAACGCATTTGAAAAGGGAAATATATTTGGAAACCCTATCTCAAGATTTTGAACCCCCTTTTAAAAATGGCTGGATCCGACCGACACAATGTCACACATGCCCATTTCCTCAAATCCTGTGTTTTTTGTCACACAGTATTTTCTCCCCACTTCCCACTTCTTTCTCTTCTGCCCCGATCCCACTTGTTCCTATTTTGACCGGTTTTTATACGCCCGTTTACGGGACGTACTATAGTATACCGTTGTCCGTCTGTCCATCCGTCTGTCCGTCCGTCCGTCGTCAATATGTCGGACATTAACTCAAAAACGCTTTAACCAATTTGCATAAAACTTTGGTGAATTGTTTATATCTATTGACGTGAGCTCCCTTTCGTTTTTTTTTTTAAATTTTAGATTTTACGTTTCCGAGTTATGGGGTTTCAGGGTTAGACACTAACATTAGAGGATATGTAGTCCACAGGACTACCAAGAAAAATTTTGGGGTAGTCCTGGTAGGCCACCTCTATCACCGGTGAGGGCCGCAACGCGGCCCGAATTAGCTAGGGGGGTTTGGGGGCATGCCCCCCCAAGAAAATTTTTCAAAATAAGATGCAATTTCCTGCCATCTGAGCACCTCAAAAGCACACAAATGTTCATTTGAGTTTTGAAAATATTTTGGTTTTTTTCAGATAAAAGTTAACATTCAGTGAATCAATTTCATTCTTCCTGAACTTTCCCCCGCAAGAAAATTTTGAAAAATGAGATGCAAAATCCTGCAATCTGAGACAATTTCTAAGGCCATGTTTGGAGGAGTTATTTGACCTTTTATTCCAGAATTATTTAGAAAAAAAGGATAAAAATCAGTCAATGTTTTAATTTTTCATTAATTCTTCAAACAGTTTATAAGATTTTTGTTGAAGTGATACAATGTCTTTGTTTGTGTAGTAGAGGCCATCTTCATCATCACTATTGAAATCCATTTAGTGGATAAGTTCCTGAAACAAAATGCCTTTAATACTATTTTGAATGGCATACATATGGTTTTTTTTTTTTAACAGGAAAGCCTCCAAAAAAAAAAATCAGTGATATTGTTGTCTTTTTTCAAAAGTACCTCTACCGTTTTTTTTTTTTTTTTTTGGGGGAATGAAATTTGTTTATCCAAATTGGGATGTTTTTTTAACACATGTACGTTTTTATTGCTGACCTTTGCTGTCTTTTTTGCAGTTTTTTCACGTATATTTTGGTTGCCAGACATTTTCAACCGGAAAGGTACTTTTCGGGGAGGGGAAAGAAACGGAAACAATGATGGTACTTATTACATTGAAAACCACATGCGTTACAAACACTGTGATGATTCTAATCAGAAATCTGGATCTCAAAAGTGCTTTTATAGTATCAAAACATAAATATGAAAAAATTTACGTACATTACTACCAATAACATCACTGTTTTGGAAAAATGTAAAAATTAATAGGAGGACTTTTATGCCATTTTTTAGCATTGAAATAGCCAGATCATACACAAAATTTCAGGTGGTCCACAGGACTACTGATTTACAATGTTTGGGTAGTCCTCCTAGATTTTAGGGGGGCACCGGACTACCGGACTACCGTTAGTGTCGAACCCTGCGTTTTATTCATTACAAAAGGGGATTTTCCAGTTTTCAGACAATAACTCAAGAATGCTTTCACCAACTTGCAAGACATTTTGGTGAATTGTTTATATCTATTGACATGAGCTCCTTTCGATTTTTATAAATTTTAGATTTTACGTTTCCGAGTTACAGGGTTTTATTCATAAAAAAGGGGGATTTTCCAGTTTTCGGACAATAACTCATAAATGCTTCCAGCAGTTCTCATGAAACTTTGGTGAATTGTTTATATCTATTGATTTAAGCTCCCTTTTGATTTTCATAAATTTCTAATATGACATTGAGAAAAAATTGAACTTTATTGTTTGAAAATGTGTTGGCGTATCATGCGCTCATGGCGCAGCTGTTTATTTTTTTACCGATGCTTCATTTATTTTGGAAACATTTTGATATTAGTCCACCATTGTCCCAGGTGCCAACAAACTTATTTCATCCCGCCACATTGACTGCTGTGTGTAATTAGGTGGTTGCTGTTTGTTGCTGTATATAATATTTGTTTTTTTTATATTTTTTTTTATTAGTGTTCTCGTTTGAAATGTTTTTACAAGAACATTTTTCTTACTTCGGGGTTGTTTTTTTTTTTTAAGCTTACTATGCGATCTGGGCTATGCGATATATGAGTTTGCTCATTGTGGTAAAAATCATCCCACAGTCTTCTTATTTTTATATTGTAAAGATGGATGTCTGTGACATATTTTAATTTCACATTTTGTTTTGGTACTGGCTACGGTTACATTGAAATGTAACAGTCATAAAAAAGTTATTGTTACATTGAAGCTAAGACTAATTGCCGGAATGCAGGGTAGGGTAAGGAACTGCATGATTAATTACGAATGTAACAATGATATTTATGTTTACGGTTACATTGTGTTATTGTTACGTTAATGTACTCCAATGTAGGCTGAAAACTTTTATTTGAATTTTACAATATTGTATCCTTTTTTTAATTTTAATTTAATTGACAGTTTCCACACATCCAGTATGTTGTTTCAGTCCGATGAATTTTTGGTGCACCACTCTAGGCAGCCATCACAAACGAGAGATCGCAGCAATGTGCACGTCAGTTTTGCAGACTTTATTAAACTCTGCAAATTGATATAAGAAGATGTGGTATAAGTGCCAATGAGAAAAGTCTCCAGTCTATCTAAGTCGCAATTTGTAAAAGTAAACCATTATAGGTCAAAGTACGGTCTTCAACACCGAGCCTTGGCTCAAACCGAACGGCAAGCTATAAAGGGCCCCCAAAATGACTAGTGTAAAACCATTCAAACGGGAAAACCAACGGTCTAATCTATATAAAAAATGAGAAACACTCATGAATCACATCAAAAAACGACAACTACTGAACATCAGATTCCTGACTTAGGACAATAACTTTTTTATTATTGTTATATTTCAATGTAACCGTAGACAGTGTCTTTTTTTCATTTACAAGCAATCATGGTTTCTTTTTTTCACATCCCCCAAACGTGTCCGATAATTTTAGAATGTGTCCAGTTAAAAACGCCAGCATATTTCAAAACTCATACCACCAATAATACTCTGTGAAGTAAAAAAAAATTACGGCAATTCAATATTAATGGTGTGGGATACGATAGAACCCGTATTGTTCGGTTGGATTATAAAAAAGAGTCGAATCAGCTACCAAAAGAAATCTGGAGGAAAAGTGTAGTAATCCGTATAGACAAATGTCCAAGATATGCTACACAGTGCACAATGACTTCTGCTTGCAGACATAGACACCTGGTCAAAAAAAATAATTGCACAATAAAAAGTTATTTTTATTTGAAGCGGTTTTATGATTTTTTTTTTTTTTTTATCAATATAATTATTATTGTTTTAAAGTTCAGATGGAGGTACTTCACAATTAAGAAAACTAATACATTTTATATTGTAATTTTTTTCCCGGTGCTTCACTGTTAAAAAAGTGATCATTAATAAGCATTAGTTTGTTCAACATCGGTTATTCATAATAAGCATAATTGCCGGCTAAATTTGCAACACATAATTAACTATGGACTGTTGATTGCTGTCCAGTGGCAAATATGTCATGCGTATTTAGAAAAAGAAACATAAACATTGCATGAAATAAGTTTTGTAAAGTTTAAATCATCGTTTGATATTAAGTGAATTCTATTGTTCTAATATTATCGGGTGATGCCTAAATGTCTTTTTACAAAATGTATGACTATGAGGGTATTGCACGACCGGCTTCCCGCAGAAGTGGTTTCTGTGCTTTAAAAAGACACAATTGGACGTTCATAAACAGAACACATTTTGACGCCCTTGCAACTTGACATGTTTATCAGATCATTTACGTCACATGGACACGTTTGGGGGAATCGGACACGTTTCTGAGTACTACATATGTACTTTCAATTATCAATTAAATTGAATTTCCACTTCAATCTATTAAACATTAATGTACTTTTGTATAAAGTAATGAGTATATTTAAATGTCATTTTGTTATTGTTTCACGAACCTTATCATAAAGAGCACATAAATAGACTGATGGTTAAAGCTACACGTGCATGAAATACTTGCCACTGGCAAACACCAATACTTTGGGATGATGAATTAAATTATCATATTTTCCTTTTTTATTTAGGAATAAATTTCAACTTTGATTGATTATATATATACATAGTATCAGAAGTCCATTACTGGACTTCTGGTAGTATATAAAGTAATAAGTACATTTTGATGACCATTCTTTCATAGTTGTGCATTCTTTTTCTTTTTACATAACACAGAAATAAGAAAACATAAGAAAGTTTATACTATAGTAGCCTTCATAAAGTCATTTCATTTTCTTTCCTCAGAATGATTAACAGCATAGGATACAGGAGCTGAAATGAGAACGTTCGATGTGAAAATTAAAGACCTATATACAGAAGGATCTATTAATATGGCACTCATCAGAAAAAAAAACAACATTTAATCATGAACCATTTAATCCTGAGTTTCGTACAAGTACCAAAACATAAAAGATAGATGCTTATAATAAGCTCATATTAGATCTAAAGTGTCCTCTGGAATTACCACTCTACATGTATATCAAGACACAACATATGCGGGACTGAATTGAGGAAAAGAGCCAGGAAACTGACATTCTACGAAGCATTCCAAAGAAAAGATGGCAAAGGGGGAGAGCAATAAAACATGATACAAGCAAAATTAAGTGTTTCTTTGATTGTTTTATTTATGAACCTTAAAGGGTCATAAAATAATCAAGGGGCATGAAAATCATTGAGATTTTTGTCACAAACTTCATTTGTTTATATGACATTAAAGATTATTATATTAAAACAATGGTTATGATGAATAAAAGAAATTCCAGTTATGATTAAAAAAAGTAAATGAGACATTGTTTTGTGTTAATTATAATACATTGCCTAACTTATTAACATATGAAAGCATTAATGGCAACATGTTTTAAGCAATAGCAAAATACCAAAAATGAACAGTATTGAAGATTCTTATCTTGTTAGATAAATGTATAAATTGTCCGCTTTTATACACATTGATATTGTAAAATATCAGCCTCGAACCACAATGTGAATCTCTCTGATGTCGAGTGCGTATGTTTTTTTTATACACAGAAAGACAGTCACAATCAAAATCAAGGAGTAAACAAAGACTCATAAAACCAAAGGGCATTTACAACAACAGTTTAAAAAATACATAAAAAAACAACACGAACTCCACTAAAAACCGGGAGTGAATTCAGGTGCTCCTAAAGGGTAAACAATTCCCTTGAGAAAATCCGATGAACTGCTTATCTTGCTTTATTTCTGTTGTTTTTTCATTCACTTCAATAGTTTTTCGATAGACGAAAGTAAGCTTGATACTTTTCCTTAGTCATTTTCAAGTCGCTAAAAAATTCTGCTCAGCAGGGTGATATAGTCGAAGAGAAAAACGATAAGTTTTAATATGTACATGTAACCAGCTAAACAAGGATAATAATAATATTGTCACAGAATTATCAAACCTATATTTGGATACCAATTGTACTCATATGCACATGTGTCAAAATTTCTCTAATGATAGAGGCCAACACTGAATCAGAGATGTCTATACAAGATACAAAATATAAAAAAAAAAAAAAAAGAGTCATCAACATGTCACAATATGTACCATACTAATTACTTACCTAGTTTATAAGTTTTCAGTTCCCAAATTTTGTTTGAAACAATATGCATTCAAATTAAAAAGATTAACCACACCAAATCGGCTGCTACAACTATACCTAAAGAAACAACTATTTTTGATATGGATAAGGTGCGCACTAAAAAGTAAGTATTTACTAAAACAGTGAATGAAAAAATCAGTACAATCATAGTACTAATAAAATCGGTACACTTACAGTACAAAATAAGTGCTGAAACATTACTGACAAAATCAGTACTGAAACATTACTGACGAAATCAGTACTGAAACAGTACTGACAAAATCAGTACTGAAACAATACTGACAAAATCAGTACTAAAACAGTACTGACGAAATCAGTATTGAAACAGTACTGAAAAAATCAGTACTGAATTTATAGAATTAGTAATTGTACCGTTTTTGTATAATAATAAACTGTAGCCCTTTTCACAAAAAATCTTAAGTGTAAAATTTATCGTAAGTCTAAAATATTCCTTAACAATTCAACTAAATATTTTTATCGTAAGATTAATTTTACACTTAAGATTTTTTGTGAAAAGGGCTACAGTACTGAATTAATAGAAAGTATAACATTACAAGTTTTCAGTCTTGCCGAACAGTACTGATATGTACGAGGGTAGAAATGTACCAAAAAAACGTGGGTAAATTCTTTGTAGTGTAATAGAATAAAGTAGGGTAAACTAATAGTCTATAGCAATTTGGGAAGGTTACCGTATAACTTGAACTCTTGTTTAATACCATTTTTCTATATGTAAATATAATTTTCATGGTTTATTTGTTAACAAAGTAGCCAATTACTATTTAATTCCTCTCTTTTTAAATAAAAGAGTCAGGCTCATTTTATTTAGATTCATGCTCTTTTTGGTCATTCATGCCATCTATTAAAAAAGCACAAAACATCAATGAAAGATTATTGCAAATGCTGAGAAAATGTTTATATTTCAAATATATATCAATTTCTTTTAGATTACAAAAGTCATTTATTGCAAGTTTTACAAATTTTATTAATTCAACAAATTTCTCTTACACAGCAATGTATACCGCTGAATGACATATTCATTTATGAATAATTCCTAAATTGTTTGAATTTCATGCATTATATTGTTTTAGCCTTTTTAATTTAGAATATAACTTGGTTGCATCAACAGTTAGATGCTGATTCCATGATTGAAGAAAGTTCTTAGTTAATTGATCAGACCGAATTTGTTATCAACCTCCTATCATACCCTTTGACATAATTGTGATATGCCTGCATCATAAATCTCATATCTCAAATCCTTCTAGCTGGTTTCAAACCACATGAATTACTTTGATTTAGTTGGTTTTATTATATTTCTATTGGGGGCCTCGGTGGTCGAGTGATCTAAGTAGTTCAACTACTGTATCACTAGCTTGTGAACACTGAGGTTGAGAGTTGGAACCTTGCAAGTGGTAGGTCCTCTCGACTCTAATCTTATTTGACAAGGATTGACAGTTTTCATGCCAAAAGGTTGGTGGTTCTCTCCAAGCACTCTTTGCTTCTTCCACCAATAAAAACTTACCACCACGAAATAGCTAATATTGCTGAAGTGCTGAAGTGGCATTAAACACCAATCAATCAATGTATTTCCATCATTTGTTTTTCTTATGATGAAGTTCTCTATTATATAAGTGTAGGAGTTTAGAAGAATCGTTATTCCATGAAGAAAAAAATGGTTTTGTTTTGGTCTTATTGTTCTGTCAAAAGAGTATTTCATCTGCTTTAAAACGTTAGTAGAAAAAGAAAAATGAAATCAATGATATTGAATTCAACGGAATATAGTTTTAATAAGCGCTTTAAGTCGAAGTGAAAACAGAAAAGCATTAACGGTACAAATTTTTCTGCACCAGATGAGCATTTCGACAATAAATGTCTCTTCAGTGATGCTCGAGGCAAAAATATTTGAAAATCCAGAGCTTACAAAGCTACGGCAAAAAACGAAAACCGGCTAAAATCCGAAAAACTCGTATTCTTTTTAATCGACGTCGTTTACGTGCAACATATGTAAGATGTTTCTTAGAATACAAAAACAAATGAACAAATGAATTTTCCACCCAAACAATCTTGTACAAACGTGATCTTTTGATTAACATAAAATGGTTCAAATCTAAAAGACAGAAAAATCCTCAATATTTCAGTTGCAAGCAATGTTCTTAGTTAACAATCACACAGGATGGAAAGATAGGTTACGGCTTACAAACCACACAAAATCTCGTTCTCCCGTTTTCTGATGAATATGTTAATAGTGTAGTCAAAAGCAGTTTTTAATTCGTAGACAATGATGAAGCTGCTGTCGCCTATAGAAATTCTAGTTTTAAAGCAAGGAACACACAAATCAAGTAAACAAACCATACATTTGTGTGACGCACAGTTCATTATTCTATTGTGCTGTATTTGTGTTCTGTCGTAAATTAATTTTAGGTGTTCGTTGTTATTCTTTGGTTTACATGTTGAAATGGACTATTATATTAATTATTTTCGTATTTCTCTGTCCTGAATGTTCTTGCATTTATTTGTACTGTATTTCTGACACGTAATGTTGTCATTTTAGCGGTATTTTTAGCATTGCCATATAAGCGGGAGGTTTGGCTAGCCATAAAACCAGGTTCAACCTACCATTTTTTCTTGTCCTGTACCAAGTCAGGATATGGCAGTTGTTATCACATAGTCCGTTTCTATGTATGTTTGCGTTTGTTTTTTTTTTTAGCAGCTCAGTGTTTCTGTTGTTCCGTTTTGTTTCCTCTTATAGTTGATGCGTTTCCCTCAGTTTTGGTTTGTGACCCGGATTTGTTTCAGTTAAAACGATATATGACTATTGAACAGCGGTATACTACTATTGCCTTTATTCATTAAATGAAAGGAAATCTTTTATAGATAAATTTGTGCTTTTATTCTGCCAAAATCTGCCATGATATTTTAATTCAAAGAAAGAATGTTTTATATAGATAAAAAAAAAAGTGTTTTTTATTTTTATCGATTTGTCCATTTTTATGTAAAAGTCTCTCATAACTCTTTTGAGAGTGGCTCTCGAATGTTTTAAGATTGTTTTGTACTTTTAATTAAAACATGCTGTTTTTTATATAGATTAGACCGTTGGTTTTCACGTTTGAATGGTTTTACACTAGTAATTTTTGGGGCCCTTTATAGCTTACTGTTCGGTGTGAGCCTAGGCTCCGTGTTGAAGACCGTACTTTGACCTATAATGGTTTACATTTATAAATTTTGACTTGGATGGAGAGTTGTCTCATTGGCACTCATACCACATCTTCTTATATCTATGTAGATATTGTATTCATGTTTGTATTGTACATGTAGAGAAGTGAGACTATAATAAAATATTTGATTTGATTTGATTTTGATTTTAGATACGTTTCTATAACAAATACCTTATTGTGAACATAAGTAGCATATGATTGTTTTTTTATGGCCGAGAAACAGATTTCACAAACAGAAATTCCTCTCAACTTTACACTTTCAAACGGAAATTTCTTAACAGGCTTGACAATTTCAGAAACTGCATAAAGCTTGGTTTCAATAAGTTAAATATTTTCGAATGACTGTTATTTGATAGTAAAATACCTTAAACAAACAAATTTCTTTAATTTGATCAACTAGTCCTTTTTGTAGAAACAGAACGCAGATAATTGACATTTTAACATGATTTACCATGATGCCACATGTAAAGCAGGATTTGATTACCCTGCTAGGGCACCCAAGAGATCATCAAAGTTTTTTTGTGGTTCTAATTCAGTTTTATATGTGGAGGTTTGTAGACTATGATTTATCTTTTCGTTTGTTTGTTTGTTTTTTTTTTGGGGCATGACTTTGTCAGTTTATCTTCGTCTGATGAGTTTTATGTCGCTTTGGCCTTCCGCCTATATTTTATTAAGTATTTCAATACCAGACTTGGCGCTGATAATGGAATCTTCGCTGAAATTCTGATTGTAGAAGACATTATTCCTGACACGATTGGATACTAAATAGTAATAATTTAGAATACTGTGTCAACATTTAGAAAGAATAAACAAAACATTCATGTAATTACAATAAGTCAGTTGACCTGTATTTGTTTACCTCCTTGTCCGTTTGTCTTTGCTAAAGAGAGGGTATCAAACGGCCTTTCATAATTTTTATGTTTAAAATTGTTCAGCTTTGAAATGCAGTGTCAATGACGCATTTGTAAATAGCAAGTGTACTACTACTTGGAGTTCGGTATTTTTAATATTTTTCTTTCCAATAAGTCCAGCAAAATAAGCATCAAATGGACAAACAAGGATCTGCTTATAAATGTGTTGCTAAATTGTATATAGACTTTTAATTTAATAGTATAATAAAACAAAGCACAAGCTTAAAGATGACATCCCTACCGAAATGAATTTAAATTAAAAAAAAAAAAAAAAACAGATGTGTCATGGTTATAATTCCATCCAAACTTTGTAATGTTTGTTATGGTTTTCCCTTCCCAGCTATCATCCAATTAATTAAAAGTTCCACAACATTCAATGTGCAACAGTGTATGCTTAGATGACCTACGATTTGGAATATTTTCTGTGGTTAATCGTACTATTGATTAGTATTGAAAATTATCAATATTTATCTATTATATTCCAACAATATCAGTTTCACATATTATAAAATGAACAATGTCAAAAACATTACCACTATGTTTATAACTTACAGTCTATGGTGATCAACGAAACAAGTATATGGTTAACACAGTAGGAGAGAACATGGATAAAGGTAATACAAGTTAGATACCAAATTTTAATCCGTTGTGCGACACTGCATTCCTCTGGATTTATATTCAGAAGTTAACAATTCTGCAAATAAGGTCTTCAATCAACTTTCATTGAACTTTTAAAAAATAGATCAATCAGCAAATATATATAAAAGGTGCACATAAGTTGATGCGAAAGGAAATAAAATACCATAAGATACCAAGTCGAGGCTAACGACCACAATAAAAAGACGAGCAACAGTAAGCCACAATGTTCTACTGAGATAACTAAAGATTTAACAAAACGAACCTTACCAAATTATATTTTTTTGTTTTATCTTATTTTATGTTTGAATTCCTATATACAATTATGAATTGAATATTCAATTTTTTATTCTTTTTGTTCTTCAATAATGATTGGATGACCATATAGCCTACTGTTTGTGTTAAAAGTCAATTGACACTTATGACTTTGACCTTTGACCTTTTACCTTGAACACATGTTTTTTTATTACATGAATCATAAAAGATTTGTCTAACCTTAAGAATGGAAACTGTTCTCAGAGTCAAGACAAATGAAATATAGGGTTAGTCCCCATTGACCTATTTCGACCTCCGTCCTTTTGAAAAATATCTTTTGAGATCCCTATCTCCTAACCATATATTTTTTTGTTTGTTATGATTAAATCATATATCAAATGAGTCGCAATGGGTATATGTTTATGAGGCCTTTGTAACAGAATCATTTTATAATCATTACTTGTTTAGAAAAGAGGCGGAAGAGGGAGGGACATTCAAAACTCATAAGTAGAATAGAAACAGACAACGCCATACCAAAAATGAAAGACGACGGTAAGACAATTAAATCTACAAACGATATAGAAAACGACAAACACAAACCCCAGCAAAAACTGGTATTTTATTTGTTATTTTAGTTTATTTTGTAACTTGTAATGAAAGAAATGTTATAGATTTTTCAACAAATTTACATACATATATTCAATTACTGAATCTTTTCGTTGCGTTTTCTTAAGTTTCAATCAATTTCTTCATGTGTATATAATTTGTTAGTGGCATATATATATATATATATATATATAGATTCTTACATTGATACCAGTGGATTATCGGATCTATCCAATCTCGATAGTTAAATTATCAATTTTAAAGTCCGAGCCTCGGCGAGGACTTTAAAATTTATAATTTAACTATCGAGATTGGATAAATCCGATAATCCACGAGTAATTATGTAAGAATCTGTTTCTCTAATGATTAAAACATTAATTTTCATTTTTTGTTAAACAAAAATCCCCTTCGAGTGCCTTCTACATTTCAAAAAGATGTCAATTTCATTAACACCTGTTAGCATATTTTGATACATTCAATGAGCTGTCAAAGGTTATGACCCTTAAATCATCCAATCATCTTCTGAGATCACTGGCAACTACATGTTGATTAAATTTTTTTATACAATGAGTGCAGAAAGGTATAAATTGTCAAAGAATTAGAGAAATATATATATATTTGTATATAGGTCTAGTGGTCTAGCGCGTCGGGGATAGTGCAAGGCGATTTGGTGCCACGATATCTCAGTAGCATGAGTTCGAATCCTGGCCAGGGAAGAACAAAAAAAAAATAATTACAGATCTAACATTGTTGGGCTGTTGTTTAGACGAATTATGTATACAGAATGTATTTTCAGCCTTGTATCACCATCACTGCTGGTGATCCGATGTATAAAATCTGTTGTAGAGTCGTCACTGGTTCAGACGTACTTATAATATAATTATTTCTGTGACTGCATCTTACATTAATTTGTAGGATCCTTTACGATAAATAATTCAGCTGATGTGTAACAATTCCATCTTCATGCCTTATATATCATGTACTGTGTTACGACGCTAGATAAAAACTGACGAGGAAAGGTAACACCCGGCCACCGAAAGCTTTATTATTATAGAGCCTAGGTGGTTGAGTGGTCTAACGCATCGGTCAGAGTGCAAGGCGATTTGGTGCCACGATATCTCAGTAGCATGAGTTCGAATCCCGGCCAAGGAAGAACAAAAAAAAATTGCTTCCGCAAATTTACAGATCTAACATTGTTGGGCTGTTGTTTAGACGAATTATATATATATATACCATCTTTTCCACAGGTTTAATGTTTTCTGTTTGGTAATAAATTAATGATAAGATCTATTTTGTTACATCTTGTGATCCGTTTATTTGGCAATCGCCAATGGCAGTCAGCAGGGTTTAAGAACATCAGTTGTTTGACCTGCTAGTCAAATGCGTTTTGTTAAAATATACTTTTTCACTCATTTGGTCTTTTGGAAAATGTTGTTTTGTGCTGTATTTAGACCCTCTAAAAAGAATCAGAGTTTTCGATGAAGGATTATTTGAGAAATAAATGTATGTTCATTTATGAATAAACACAGTCTGTGGTGAGTAAAATACTAGTACAAAAAGTAATACAATTATATAGTATGTAATATAAATATGTATTTAATATAAAGTATAAAATTAACTTATATAAATAATGGCGGTTGTTTGTAAATGAAGGTGAAGGTGTAAACCATATACTAGTTCAAAGTGTGCTATTTTGTATTCAAATGATAAATATAGCTATAATACCGGGGCACAGGTTCTTTCATAATTTTATATATAATTCTGCATAATGAGCAAAGAATAAACAAGATGTCAAATTCGACTATTAATAGTGATTACAATATTTGACATAAATGTTCAAGTTTGTCTAAGCAAAGACTATACTTTATTTCAAAACTTGTGTCTAATCCATTTGTCGTTTTGAGCACTCAAATGTTTGAACTATAAGTGTATATCCCCTTTCAATACAAAACTATGACTTTCTGGTTTGATGATCAATATATTTTATACTTATTGACTGGGCATGAGTGGAATAGTAAGTTTGTGTCCCCCGAGGGGTGCAAGACAAGTCGGCCCGGACACAACTCGGACCGTCTCCCAAAAAGACAACTCGGACCGTCTATGAAGACCACTCGGACCGTCAATAAGACAACTCGGACCGTCTATAATAACAACTGAGACTAAGTATAAAAATAGACTTTTGACGAAATGATTTATGGGAATATGTCCGATGAGAAGTCTCTAATAAAGATTTGAAGCCGATTTTGAGTATATAGATAACGACAACTCGGACCGTCTATGAAGAGACATCTATAAAGACAACTGAGTGTTGTTCCCAAGTATTTTTATTTCTGTTGTTTGAAAGCTGTGTGAGAAAATACTGTTTGTAATGTTTTGATGAAGTCTCTTTATATATATATATATATGTAACCAAGCGGGCAAGACATAAAAGGCTGATACAGATGTTGATATTTTAATTGTAAACTAAAAGGTGGTAGCTATGTACATCTAGATACATTTAAATTGGCGCTAGGTACAACAATAATAATGTTCTTTGTCTTTGTCAACAACTTGACACGTTTCGTTTGTCTTCCGGTCAGTATAAAATATGTACCGACAAACCGGTTACAGTTACGACAAAAACCCGGAAGTGTAAAGTCACTTGCTCACATTCTCCCCTGCTTAAGGCAGTAATGTCCCCATTTACTGAAAACTTAATAACTGAAGTTATAATCAAAACCTTCTCATAGATATGTACAAACAATCAAAAATTGTAAAAACTAATCCAAATCATATCAGAAATTGAAAAAAAACTAATCTAAATCATATCAAAAATTGAAAAAAACTAATCTCAATCATATCAAAAATGTAAAGTACATACAAGCAAAAAAACAAACAAAAAAATACATTGAGTATGTTTTCAAAAATAATACTGACTCATTGGTAGCACAATTCTATGTAAAAACTTGACTAGAACAACTATTTCATACAATAAAAAGTTAACACACAATTTTATATATTGCTGTAAAGTCAATATAAACCTACACTGTCTTAGAAGTTCTTATCTTGGTAAGTGATGAACATTTGAATGAGTTCCAGCATTTGAACGTGCACTGCGACGGAGGGGTTGAGAACCTTCATATCCAATAGCAATTGGATCATCTCCATCTGATTCATTGTCACTTTCCTCATTACTAGAACATTGTATCGAGTTTCTTAATCTCTGTCCCTTAGACTCTCTTCTTTCATTCTCAAAAGCATTGTTAACTAATACACACGGCTTAATGTTCATTCGGTTTTCAATCCGTCTTTCACCTCCTTCTAATGGCTCCACAAGATACACATGTTTGTTAGGATCAATTCTTTTAATTATAATATATTTTCTCGCGTCCCAGGCATCTTGAATTTTATTTCGACCAATTACTCTGTTGCGTAAGAGAACATTTGACCCTTCCAATAGTACAGGATTGGGAGTATATTTCTGTTCGGAAGATCTCTTAACTGCCTCAGCACGGAGTTTCTCCCCTGCTTTTTCATAAGCAAGTTTCATTTTACTTAAATGTAATTGAATGTATTCATGTTTACTAAGATTTTCAAACTGATCCTCTTCATTACTTTGCAAATTCATCAATAAATCGATCGGTAATTTTGGGTGTCTTCCAAGCATCAAATAAAACGGACTGAAACCGGTGGACGAATGCAAGGTAGCAATATACATAAACACAACTTCTGGCAGATGATCAGGCCAACGTCGTTTTTGCCTTGGTGTAAGAGAACGTAATAAGTCGTGCATGGTGCGGTTAAAACGCTCGCACTGGCCATTTCCTTGCGGATGATATGGTGTAGTTCTGCTTTTTTTTCACTTGATAAATTTTTCAAAGTTCAGAGATTAAGTCACTTTCGAAGTTTCTACCTTGGTCTGAATGTAGTTTTTCCGGTACTCCATATTTCATGAACCATCCATATACTATCGCTTTAGCAGTAGTTGCTGCCGTCTGATTTCTTGTCGGTATGGCAACAGTAAATTTTAAGAAAACATCAGGGAGTACAAGCACATTTTCACGTCCATCAGATGATTGTTCCAAAAGAGTGAAATCCATCGCCAAAATTTCATTCGGACTTGAAGCTAACAAATGGTTCATAGCTGGACGAACTTTGGGAATGGGCATCTTTGAAACATTGCAACGCTCACAATCTTTACAAAAGTTTTCAATATCAGAAAACATGCCAGTCCAATAAAATCTTGATCTTACTAAGTTGATAGTTCGTTCTATCCCCTGATGTCCTGCTTGTGAATGAAACATCATTAAGACTTGCTCTTAAAGTACTTCTGGCAAAACTAGTTGTGACAATTGTCCTTGTTGTGGGTCCGACACATTGCGATACAAAATTCCATCGACTAATTTAATTCGTTCTGCCTGACGCAACATTGAAATTACCTTATTAGACTCACATTTCCTCTCCAATCTAGACGGTTTACGCCCTTGAGAATAATACATAAAAAATCGTTTTATTATAGGATCTTGCATTTGAGTATTCTTTATATCCTCTGGTGTGTACTTTGGTAGAACAGAAATAGAATTACAGCTAATATCATTACTTTCGGACTGAGATATGTCATTATCCAGGCTGTCTTCAATCACTCCAATACAAGCTTGCAAAGCGGTGACTTGCAAGTCTTTTGGAATTTCAGTGGTGTTTGTAGACAAAATGTCACTATTCGGCATACGTGATAGGGCATCAGCTGCCTTATTCAATCGTCCAGGACGGTAAATGATTGAAAAATTAAACTGTGCTAGCTGGGCTGCCCAACGTTGTTCAACGGCACCAAGCTTTCCACTAGTTTGAATGTAAGACAAAGGGTTATTATCTGTCAAAATTTGGAATTGCGCACCTAAAAGATAGTCTTTGAACTTTTCAGTCACGGCCCACTTTACAGCTAAAAGTTCTAATTTGGCAGAGCTATAGTTGGCATCGTTACGCTCTGGCGGTCGTAAAGTTCTACTTGCATAAGCAATGACCCTTTTCTTATTCTCTTGCTCCTGCATCAAAACAGCACCTAAGCCTTGAAAACTAGCATCTGTTTCCAAAATAAATGGCAAACTGAAATCAGCATAGGCCAAAATTGAGTTGAAGTAAATTTCTCTTTAAATGTCTAAATGCAACTGCACAACTTCCGTCCCAATATTCTTGTAATTTCCTGTTCGATTTCGGTGTTGTTTTCTCACGATTACAAACACCAATCAGATTGTATAACGGTTTAGCAATTTGAGCAAAATTTGGAACAAAACGTCTGTAATAACTAGCAAATCCTAGAAATGATCTTAATTCCTTTACTGTTTGAGGTTGTGGCCACTTCTCAACTACTTCAATTTTTCCTTTATCAGTTGCAATACCATTAGCTGAGATGACATATCCAAGATACTTAACTTCCTCTTTAAAAAAATGACATTTCTTTCCCTTGAGTTTAAGACCGTGCTCTTTAAGTCGTGTAAATGTTTTGTCTAAACGTTCAAGATGTTCTTCTAATGTTGACGAGTATATGATGATATCGTCCAGATAAATGAGAAAGATCTGAAACACCAAATCATTGAAGATATGTTGCATTAACCTCTGAAATGTTGCAGGACTGTTGCATAGTCCCATAGGCATTCTTGTGTATTCAAACAGTCCAAAAGGTGTGCTAAAAGCAGTTTTGTGTTGGTCGGCAGGATCCATAGCGATCTGATGAAATCCTGAAGCCATGTCTAGTGTACTGAAAACTTAGCACCATTCAAGGCGTCCAACGACTCATCGATGCGAGGCAAAGGAAATGCATCTCTTACCGTCTTAATGTTTAATTTTCTATAGTCTACACATAGCCTTATTGATTGATCTTTCTTTCTTACAATTACAATTGGTGCTGCGTAAGGACTGACGCTGTCTTTTATTATCTTCTTATTTAATAATTCTTGAATATGTTCCTTTACTTCTTGATATTGGCTCGGTGGAATACGGCGGTATGGCTGAGATATAGCTGTGTCATCAGTCAGTTGTACTTTGTGTTTTATAGTAGTGGTGTAACCTATATCTGTGTCATCCTTGGTAAAAACATCACTGTGTTTTTCAAACAGAGCCTTAACTTTCACCTTCTCTGCTTCGGTAAATTTGTCATTGAAAAAGTCTTGTGGTAGGTATTGCTTATCATTTTCATCATCCAGTATTACCTCTTGTTTATAAACAATTGTTTCTTCATCAGTTTCTGTGCTAAAAAATTCAATTTCATTGTTGATTTCTGGCAAAACATTCACTTCTCTAATAATCCCAATTTTTCGGTTCCGTTTAAGCCAAATGTCAGTGTTTTAAGGTTTGCTATTCGGACTGGGTATGTGTGCTGCTACTCTCTGACAATGAGTTTACTACAATAAAATCAGTGTCGTTTGTTAACGGTTCAACAATAATTGGTCTTTCAGCTGCTAGTTTCTGTGTGGGTCCTATAACACTAACAGAGTTGGCTGGAATGCAAACATCCATATTTCCTGAAATCCGTGCAAACCCAGTAATGTTATTGTTGGTGCATTCTCTAAATGCCCTAACCCAATTAACCATTGCCTCATTTTTCTTAAGTTCTTTTATATACAACGGTCCAATCTCTGACTGAAGTAATCCCATGCATTGGTTTACAACGTTCATCCCAAGGATGCCTGATATATTATCATTACTATCGTGGACATCTTTAACAATTAAAATGCCTCGATCCTCAATCGTCTTCTTCAACGAAGGTACAAAAATATCAGTCTCTATGTAACCAATATATGGGATATCAAGTCCATTGGCTGCTCTTAGTTTAAGGTATTTTGTGCTTTCGTACAGTTCATACTTATTCATAAGATTTTCTCGAAAAAATTTCTCTGTTATTGTACTAACCATCGAACCAGTGTCAAGTAAACAATTCAATTTATTTCCTCCAATTTCAATTTCAACAGTGGGACATCTACCGATAGTCTTTGTAAATATTGTCTTTGAGCCATCAGACGACACACCTACTCCCTGACTCCTGGAAGTAGGCTGTTCTTGTTTAAACCATTTTCTGTCCTCCTCTCAGATCGACAATTTCTCTTTATGTGTCCAATTTTATTGCAGTTGTAGCATCTTGGTGGTGGTTTTGTGCCCTGTCTAGTGTCTCCCGAACTTTTAAGGTTGTTAATTTCAACTTTGAGGTTTGAGACTTCCTGTGTTAAGTCAGCCACAGCTTTTGTCAGCTCCAATGTATTCGATGTAGCCTGCTCAGCAAATATAGAAATATCTGAATATCACGTTCAACCTTAATATTCTTAGGTTTTACTGTAAAGGAGGCATCTGCATCTTGAACAAGGAGGGTTGCTTTTTCTCTTATATCGTTAAAAGCAAGATCAGGATGATCTCTTAATCTCTTCTTAAGGTCTCGTTTAAGCCATGGCTCTCTTACATTTTCAGCAAACTGACTTCGAATAGCTTTATCCCTATCTTGTACAGCTTTTGGGTCTCTTTTACATACTTTGCTCAGTTTATTCATAAGATCATGTGAATATTCTTGAAGAGACTGTCCTTCTTTTTGCCTACATTGGTAAAAGTCTGAAAGTAATTCTGATATTGTGGATCTTTCTCCAAAGACCTCCCTTAAAATGCCCAATACAGTTGCTGGAGTCTTTTTTCCCGAAGCTGAACGGTATCTCAACTCTTCTCTAGCTGGTCCTTCCACATGACTTAAAATAAAATCAACTTTTTCCTCACTGGAAGTCGGTCTAGTACGTAGCAAAAGTTCAACTTCATCGATAAATTCTTCAAAAGTTTGTTCACCATCTTTCTGTCCGGAAAATTTGGTAAGCTTACGTTCCCTCGGTGTGAAGACCACCTTCGGCTCCATCGCTGATTTTTCTTTCGCTATAACTGTTGCAAGATGTTTTTTTCACTTCGTCCAGTTCTTTTTTAGTGCCTCCATGTCTTCTTTGTTTCCTTCCTTACTCATCCTCCTAACTACCACCTTTTATCTTATACATGTATCAATCCTGTCGACGACGCCATTTGTAACCAAGCGGTCAAGACATAAAAAGGCTGATACAGATGTTGATATTTTAATTGTAAACTAAAAGGTGGTAGCTATGTACATCTAGATACATTTAAATTGGCGCTAGGTACAACAATAATAATGTTCTTTGTCTTTGTCAACAACTTGACACGTTTCGTTTGTCTTCCGGTCAGTATAAAATATGTACCGACAAACCGGTTACAGTTACGACAAAAACCCGGAAGTGTAAAGTCACTTGCTCACATATATATATGTTGAACGGAGTATTTTAAAGTACTGTCGTATTAATCCAAGCATACTCCGATTTCAAAATAAAACTATAACTGCAATATATACATACATATCTTTATTCATCAAAGAAATAATTTCAAGTCAAGTATAGCAGGTAGGTCATTTACATAAAAACATATCATTTAAGCACTAATTTAAACATAAGAGGTTCACAAAATCAAGACTAGTAAGTCATTCACATAAGATACATATGATTTGAGCACTAAGTATCTTTGGAGTAAGTCGGTCTTTATGAGTAATTTCTCGACGACCTGTAATGAGCTTGTGTAATTGGATTATCACTTTCTTGATCATTTAATTAGAATAGTTAAATTTACATTACTGGTTGTTGATTTAATTTAATGATTATGACAAAATGAATAATTTTATTAACGGATTAATTAAGTTTATTGAATTGATGAAGATTTTATTCAAAATGTGGAATCACTATGATGAAGTAGAAATAAGAATCTACGCGTTAATATAATAAAGAATTCAAAAATAAATAAAGTAAATTCAACCCAGACTTATTTTTGCATCATTTAAGTTTTATAATAAATTAAGAAAGATAAGTAAAATTTGTATTCACGTAAGACAATATTTATTTTTTATGTTTGTAAATTCAGTAGCATGCCGAAATGATGTTGCCATTTAAAATATATCGTTTAATAATTTATATACTTCAAATTCTCTTTTAATACTTTGTCTGAGTTGTCCTTATAGACGATCCGAGTTGGCTTATTGACGGTCCGAGTTGTCTTAATGACAGTCCAAGTTGTCTTAATGACGGTCCGAGTTGTCTTCTTAGACGGTCCGAGTGGACTCGCTCCGACTTGTCTCCGGGCCGAGTTGTCCTACATTCCCCACGAGGTGCAACTGTTGCCTTGAGGCGTAGCCGAGGGCAATAGTTGTATCCGAGGGGACAATAAACTTACCATTCCAAGAATATCCAGTCATTAAGTGTTTTATTATACCGAAAGAGACAACAGACAATAAATGTCGGGCTAAATTAACTATCGTAATATAAAAAGCAGAAACACAACCATACAGTTACCTTTTCGCTGCCAAAATTTTTCAAATTCCAAATACGCCTATGACGTTGTTTAATTTTACTACGACGTCGACTAATGCCATTGAAAACCTTATGCCACCGTTAACGGAATAATAAAAATCCTCCAGAGTTTTCACGTAAACGAATCAGCCCTTCTGAAGGAAGACCTTTGTCACAAAGATTACATTATGTTTTACTCATTGACATGTACCACCATGTACGCATTAAGAATATACACAACAGTCCCTCAATACGCTTAATAAAGATAGAGCGCATCGTGTACACTATTGTCGTCTTCGTCGTTGTTGTTGCCGGACAAATTCTCTACAATATCCTGCATAAAATGTATATAGAACAATAAATCTCTGATAAAAACGAGGATGCAAGCAACTACTGATCATCGTTTATCATTTAACAATGAACAAAACAGATACTGTGGTGTAAACTACAACAAGCCCCCGAATAGCAAAACTGACAGGGACTTCAAGGATTGTAAACAAGGTGTAACAATATTTGAACGAACAACCTCACTTGCCTTGTACTGTGTTACAGCATTACACAATATTGTAAAAATTAGGTGAAAAGTCTTGACTAATCGAACAACTAATACAATGACAAAAGTCACAAACTACTGATCTGAGAGCATCGAGAGTTTGATTTAAATAAACAAAACAAAAAAAAAAAAAACAAAAGATTTTATTGATGTATTAACTTTTTCTCAGGTTTAAGATTTCATTTGATTATTATTATCATCAGGTTCTTTGCTCTAGTTTTGGAGTACTTTAATTTTAGGATTGAGAGAACATGTGTCTATTATTGTTGGTTCAAGTGGCGGAGCACTAGCGTGTGTACTTGTTATCTCAATTGGCTATGCAATATATAAAAGAAACAGAAATAAAGAAGGTGAAGTAAAAATCAAAGGAAATGTGAAAATATATTTACCCTGCCCGGATTACTATCAATATAGAAAATTATATATCACATTAATGAAATCAAAGAGATTGACATAACAAGATTAATTTCATTCAGTTTAAATTTAACTTTATTTTATTTAATTCAAGTTTTAAATTATAAATTTTAGCATTTTTGGTGTTATACTGAGTCAGCAGAAGTAGCATTCGTTTGCATTTGCACATTATGGATAAGCAATAACACAAATATTTTAAAGTTAACAAATTAGGGTTAAACTTGTCCAAGATTAATATGTCATCACTTTAAGTGATCTTTCCCAGTATGATATTTTAACTAGGATAATCGACGTTTGCGTTAGTTAAAATTATGCCTGAAAAAGAAACAATATTGATGTATAGCTATTACCCCATGTTTACACGTAACACATGTGTTTATACATGTAATGAAATGCTTCGTAGACAATGTCATATCATTTCTATGTCAGCCCCGGTAAAAACCTGAAACAGTTAATTCCAATATGAAAAATTGATAACAATCATAACAAGTCCGTTATCTTATTAATAAATTGTATTATTCGTCTATCTTTGATGAATTTTTACATAATATGAATTGACTTGTATATTTTATCGCTATTTAAAAATTTTATGAGCGAATTTTATTTTTATTTTAGCAGGATCAAATCACACAAACAAAGCCAACCATGAAAATCAAATGTTCCTGTAAAGTATCAACTCAAGAAAAGCAACAAGGATATAGAAATATGAAAAAAACTGAAAATTGTGAAGTTTCAATAAAGAAAAAAACAAACTTTTACTGTGTTATGCACAAATTTAACACTTCTAAACAGTGTTGACCTTTCAATATAAAAAGGCAATATGACAATATTTACCAAATATTACAATCTAGCACATAATGTGTAAATCTCTGTTCTGAAGATGTTCAGAGCTTTTGCGCTTTGTACATTCCTTACATAAATTTTGTTATGCATGCTATTGGTGTAATTGTGCATGTCGGTCGCTTGTTCTGAGATGTTTTTCCTTCTTACCTCTTATGTTGGACATTTAACAGGGCAAACAACTTTAAACAAGCTTTACCTTTCCAAATAGTTCTTGAGTTTTCTGGAGTATCTAGTAAAGTAAGATAACAAAAATACCAAACTCCAATGAAAATTCAAAACGAAAAGTTCCTTATCAAATGGCAAAATCAAAAGCTCTAACACATCAAACGAATTGAAAATAACTGTCATATTCCTGAATTGGTACAGGCATTTCCTTATGCAGAAAATAGTGGATTAAACCAGATTTTATAGCTAGCTAAACCTCTCACTTTTATGACAGTTGTTTGTACTTCCGTTATATTGACAAAATTAAATGAGCAACCCAAACAGACATAATAGGTTAATGTGACGATTGAATTGTCCTGTATGATCAGTCCCCATTTGACAATGAAATAGTTGTTAATGTGCAAAGAAATGTGAACTTGGTATAGTAAATATTGTAATGTACGTTCTAAAGGTTAGAATCAAGGTGTACTTGTAGTAATATCATAGTTAGATAAAAAAAAAAAAACATCTAAACTCATAAATTTTCGTCATTTTTATTTTTTTTTTGGGATTTTCAGTGCACTGAGAAAATACTCTTTTCCTTCAGATATACTTTTTAGTTTGGTTTCGGTTTCATAATAAGTAGTAATAAGATAAAAAAAAGTGAGACCTAATAGGGAAAAGGCTGAACATGCTAGGGAAAATGAAAAAATCTGAACATATTTACAAAACATTTCAGCTATCATTTCGTATATTATCAATAGCCGTTGAAACGATATCAACATCATACATGAAATATAATGTGAAGAAAATTAATCGTTTGATGCAGACTAAGTCAAGAAAATGTATAATTAAACGAAATAATTTTGACTATCATCGCTCATCCAACAATATGTGATCCTATCACCATAGTCATAGATCGGGTCTATCATATATTTCTTTAAGATTTTATTGACTTCCCCCTTTTTGAATTTACCTTGAAGTTCGGTATTTTTGTTATACTTTTTTGGATTGGTTCAAAATGGTTTATACTTATGAATGTAATTTGAATATGTATAAAAGTAGATGTGTGTAGACATGACGTGTAATTTGTAACTTTGAGATCTTTCTGCTCCTTATAAAAATTTAATATATATTGAAATACAGTCAGTCAATTCATTTGTTTTTTATCCGTTTTGTCTTAAAAATGATAAAAATTGGTCAAAAGCTTAGTATATCAAACTATCGAAAAACTTACATGTGCTCTCGTTACTAATAAATAATGCCATTACTATACAAAACTTAGACCACACATATAAGATAGGTAAATAGTACATTAGATAAACAGATCTGATGAAAAGGACCAACGAAAATCCCATTTTGACGTCAAATAGTTTGTTTCTCATTTTATTATTTTCCGTTGGAAACTGGCTTAGTCATCGCAAACGGGTTCTGTTTAGTTTAAAAGTGAGATACAAAAAGGTTTAAGTAAAAAACAAAACTCATCATAGATACCAAGATTGAAATTGTGTACGCCGGACACGCGTTTTGTCTACAAAAGACTCACCAGTGACGCTCAAATCAATAAAGTAAAAAAGCCAAATAAAGTGCGAAGTTGAAGAGCATTGACGACCCAAAATACCTAAAAGTTTTGCCAAATACAGCTAAGGTAAAGTATTGAACGCAGTTATTAGAAAAATGTCGAACATAAATCCGACAAAATTAGATTTATTTTTAACACAGTATTTAAAGTAGGTTGTTAACATAACCTTTAACAATAGATTAAAAATTCAGTCAGTGGCGCGCGGAAGTAGTCAAGAAGACAGTATTATTTTTTTAGGGGTTGACAGGATACACGTAATCTTTCGTAGTTTCAACTTCAAGGTTCTTATGCAAGCAAATTAATAAACGATGATTCATTCAGGTGTTTATTGGTTTTCGCTTTACATTGGGCTTTATCTCTAATCAAACTTCTTTGTGCACAGTTCTGAATCTTCCTATTTCACCTTTATAAATATTAGGAAACCTGATTCGGACGATTCCATATACCATTATATTTTAGGGGTTTTTAGATTCAGAGTCAAGTTAATGTATATTATTTAGCGTTGTTTGATAAAGTGACTACATTCAAAACCATTATATATATAGTTGACATTTATATTTCATTTTACTGTGCAAAATAACCTAGATATGAACGACAGTATAGCCCTAACGATGGCATACCCCTTTAACGAATGACATTTACGCGGGAAAGATTTCCATTAACCTTGCATTCACCATTGCAATTAATTTGTTTCTGGATTATAATTTACTGACAGTCATCTAATTTACTATCCTACAATCATTGAGGTAGAACAGTATCAACATTTGACGTCGGGTTTGTACACATTTTGGAATATTCATGGACTTCAATCGTCTTTTTTATTGAAAATAAGTGTATCCCTCTTTAAGTTTTAGAAAAATTGTTCCAAATATAATGACATCAACACACAACAGTTGAAAAAAACAAGGTATAATGTATATTTTATGAAATGAAAGAAACTCATTGAGACAGTAATACAGTTTGATGGAATATATGGACAACAATTATCAATTAAGCGCTTTAGTAAATTTATCAAATATTGCATGACAGCAGTCGAGGTCGAATTATATCATACACGTACATCAGATTATGATGATTATTGAAGAAAAAAATGAAGTGCAAAGATAAGTAATTCTTATTTGAGGGACAGGCAAATTATGCCCTTCTATTTTGATTCTATACAATTTATTTCATTTTCTAAATTAAACATTCGACAGTGATTCAAGGTACTTAAAGTGCTCAAGATTTCATTTCATACAAAAATTACCAAAATATTTGACATATGTTGAAAGTAACAGGATCTGCTTATCGATAATCAATCCACTATATATTGCCTGCTGCCTTACAACTGTTTATAACGTATCAGCATAACGTATATGAGTAACACGACGGGTGTCACATGTGTAGCAGGATCTGCTTATCACACCAGAGCACCTGAGATCACCCCAGGTTTTGTTGGGTCCGTATTGCTCAGTCTTTAGTTTGCATATGTGTTTTGTGTACTGTTATTTGTCTTTTCGTTTTTTTTCTCGTGTTTTTGCCATTGCATTGTCAGTTTGTTTTGTGTGAAAATTAGTTATTTTCTTCCTAGCCTGGCTCCTATTAATGGATCTATACCTACAACAGAGCTAAAATTGTTGTTTTTAATTCTGTTTTACCTAGTTTTTTTCTATGATCCTTTTCTAGCAAAGAAAAATACAAAAAGCCTTAGATAAAACGCTGTTTTACTAAATTCAGGTTCAAACTGTGTTGGTAACAACATACGTGAAATAAAAAAAAAAAAAAAAAAATGAACATGGATATAAGTAGGTGAAAATATGAAGTTTTTTCCCCAGAAAAAGCACTGCATATTTGTGAATTCCTATTCAAACCACAATGTTCTTACCTATTTACCACTTCTTAACAGACAGTATTTATTTAATAAAAATACAGTTGTCCAAACATAAAATATACTGAGAATTTTGCTCCCCTTTTTTCTGCAAGTTTGAAAAGGGTCGGTTTTGGTATATACAATACTTCTGTGGTATCACTTGGATATAGATAACCAATCCATTTGAATTTCTGAAAGCTGGACAATTTGCTTAACTTGTTGAAAATAGCATTAAATTTGTATTCTTTTGTAATAGACAAAAGTAAAATCACAAAAATACCGAACTCCAAGGAAAATTCAAAAGGGAAAGTCCCTAATCAAATGGCAAAATCAAAAGCTCAAACACATCAAACGAATGGATAACAACTGTCGCATTCCTGACTTGGTACAGTTATATACTTAAAAAGAATAAAATTGATTTACCTCAAAATAGATATGAATAAACCTATCATAAATACCAGGATTAAAATTTGTAAACTTGTAATAATCTTTTCTCAATCAAAAATAAAATAGGCATGACCTTCAATCTTAACTGAAATTCAAAACTTTGAGGTTTTAACAACACTTTAGTGGCATGAAACTTTCTTCTCATTGAATAAATAAGCAGCAGGGAAATGAACAGTCTGTTCATCAACCTTATTGCAATGTACCAAAAGGTCGTTCTCTAAGCCATTTAAAAAGACTTTCGCGTAAGTTTATGTTTATGTAACAGCTTTTCTTTGTAATGCTATATCGATAGTGGCATTTTATTATCATTTATTTTGTTTTTGTTTTTATCAGTATCACTATAAAATATTAAAAAAATAAATCCAGCACAATACAGAGTCATACTAACTATCATTTTTAGTATTATCCTGGATCCTACTTGAAACTTAGTTCAATCCAGAATCATCCTAGTATAAATCTGAATGTCCCAATTTCTACTAGTAGATATTGAAATTCTGGTTTGTACTGGATTTTAATAAGTATAAATCAGACTTCCAGGTTCTACTTGTACAATGTGTACTAGGAGAATTATGGATCCCCCTATATTCCAGTTTGGACTATGAAAGAGAGGCGAAAGATACCAAATGGCTATAACATACACATTGTACATTTATGTTAAAGACAATTTTATATTTTTTTAAATAATCTTAATGTACTGTTTTAATCAGATATGCTAATTATTTGTTATGCATTATATAAACAAATGAATGTGATTACCTACCTTTGTCATTTAACAAAAACAAATCGTAGTTGATGACATTCGAAGTGATGACCTTAAAAGCTCCTTCCACAATCGAAAGCTGAAAGCATCTTCTTGTCAGAAAATGCTAGTTCTTAACCGGAACTAATTGTCAATTTTCAGATGTATGTCAAGACATGAAGCATATAATTTGAACATAAATGGCCGTTGTATACATCAGTTTTGGTAAAAATGATTATGAGCAACAGCTTTACAAACCATTATATACTCACATCGACTTCTTGAATTAACAATTACACCAGTAAAAAAAAAAAGAAAATGACAAGATTTCCGTTGCTAAGTTTGGCTGTTATTTTTGGAAGAGATTTTAAAAAATATAAAAATTACTATTGATATCTGACAGATTGGTGCCTTTTAAACACCTGGATGTTTTGTTAAATAGGTTTATCATGAACTGTGACATCTGAATGCAATGGACCTAAAGTTGGCGTCATCTTTTGAAGGGATACAGTCAAAATTGTATGTGTATCTGAATAAAACGAAGGGTACACACAGCACAATACAATTTGGAAATATTTCATTTAAAAAAACTAGATTTTGTTTGATCTATATTTATAGCTGAATGCATGATTATATTCAACATATTTGGACAACAGTATTGTACCGATGTTTAAATCTCGTAAATCGATTAGGCAGAGACAAACCCATGCGACAAAGAAAAAAAAAAAAAAAACAACAACATCTGAGGATTTGCATAGAAAAAGCAAAAATTTTTCAATGATTAGAAAAAACGTAGAGAAAACAACTGAGGATTTGCATGGAAAAAGCAAAATCATTCAATGATTAGAGAAAAACGTAGAGTAATAGAAATGAGAAATTAAAAATTCATGTCAATGAAAAACAAAAAAAAAAACAATTTGTTTTAAAAAGACAATGCAAAAATCACATCACAAAACCCAAAAGCAAAACATAATGATGGAGCAACATAATCCCTACTGACTTATTAGTGATAAAAGTAAGGTAACTCTTATGAAATGCTTTATAAAACAATCTGATCAAAATGAAAACAATTCCTCTGGAAAAAGTATCAGGAATTAAACCGTTAACGAAAGAAACAATACAATATGGACATTGAACATGGCACCTAATCAAGACAGAAAACATGAACAAATGCAATACGAACCCTTTTGAAAAAAAATGAACTGAGGGCATTAATTGACTGCAATCATTCCGACAATATTCGTCAAGATTTTCTGGAAAGCGACCATAAATTATCTGAATCTATAAACACATAATTGTGTTTGCTGGTCTATCCTAATCTGAGCATTTTGTACTTACATTTAACCTGTGAGTTCCTTTCATACCTTTTAGCAGCCCTGTTTCTTGCCACCAATGCAGATTTTACTGCTACATTTGATATGAAATTGCAAACAGACACGGTCACAGCTAAGACTCCTGTTTTATGCGTTAGTCCACGACGGTTTCATTCCTTTTAGAGTGCATGATTTTCCATCAGTTTTTGTTTTTACCTTATTTTAGATATATGGAATGGCTCCAGTACTTCGGACATGTCGGTTTGGTTAACTTTGAACTATTTTCTGAATGCATAGTCATATGCAAAAGCATCCAATAATGAGAAAGATAGAAAATGAATTAGAGTTAAACTTAAATACTCCAGAAAAGAGACAGTACCTACTCATGGGAGTGAATGATGCTAGCAAGTATGTAACATATATTAAGTCAAGCAATGCCACAGCCCACTTGCAACAATTATATTAGAAAAGAGGCGCACAGATATATTCATAATTTGTGAATGATAACTTAATGCTTGCATTTTAAAATTTCGTGAATAAGGCGGCGAAACTTTTAGGATATCGATAGAATGATCGAAAGGTTACATGCGTCATATTCAATATGATTTCAGATAGTTTTGTCCATTTAAATAGAACATCTGTAATCCAATGATGTGTCACTTGTGTTTTTAGCATTACTATATAAATAACAACGTTTGGTATGATTGCCATTGAGACTCTTCACCACCAAATGACATAGAAGTTAACAACTATAGGTCACCATAAGGCCTTCGACAATGAGCAAAACCCATACCGCATAGTAGGCTATAAAGAACCGAAATGACTGAATGCGTTATGATTTACATTTGTTACATTTAATGTCTAAGATAATATTTTTCGTTTAAAATTTATTCATTAAAATAAATAGCCTGATTTGGATGATATGGTCTGTGTACATCCTTTGGTTCTATTTTGTGGTAACTAATTTAACGTTTAAGAGCAGGTGTTGATAAATCATCTCCTGAAAAGATCCTTACATCTTGTTAAACCACTATGATATCCTGGAAATAAAGAACGACATTTATATTCAATGCAATGGAAGACTTAAACATCTCCAGTACCAGTTTCATAGTTTGCCGCATTTACTGATAACAAATCAACACAATCTTAAAAAATACAAATATGATTGAAAGTCTATTTTATCATCATTAGGATCATATTCTGACAAATAGATTTAAATTGTTAAGCAGAAAATTTAAACATTACATTTTATGTTCTATCAGTGAATGTTTTAGGTAAGACCATTGTAAGTACAATCTGTGATCCATGTGAACCGAAAAAGGTAAATGCTCATTACCTTTAAAAACCAGCGACAAGTATTGTTTAGATTTTGGGTTAACAGTGGGGTTGGCACAGAGAGAGAAACATGAAGACATAAGTACCCGAAAAATCATCTAGGTACAACATGCAGTCTTGAAAATAGACTTATGGTTATATAATATGTTAAGATCTAAATTTCTTAATCTTATGATATAAGATAATCACTAGCGAGCTTCAGCTCTTTTCATAGGCATATGAACATTTGGCGGTGTTAGAATATTTATCAGAAGTTTGAGCTCTCAAACCTTTACCCTTTTGATATCTTTGTAAACTAATAAAAGGAACATAGTACAAAGTACACAGTTGACTTAGTATACATGTGATGAACAAGAACTCGTGTCATAATTTAATGTTACTAAAATATAGGTGACAACGACATAAACAAACTGATTTGAATTCTTTATAGTATCGCGGTTAATGTTATATGCATTGTTAGCTTCAATTTATTTAACATAAAAACAGTACTGAAATTTAGCTAAAATTATCTAAACCGTTACATAATATTGCTTATAATTGATTTTCAGGTATTTTCACTTTGAGGACAAATTTGAAATATATCAGTAGGGAGAAATGCCAGCCATAGAAAAACATGAAAACAAGAGTCATTCGGGCAATTATTTAAGTCAAACGACCCATATAAAATTTTCGAAAAAGTTGTTTTCATGAAAAAGATGAAAATTCACCCTCTTACTTTATTGTATATTTGGGATCGGCATGTTTGTACGTTATCACACTTTACATCATAAAACATACAAACTTTTTTTTTTCTCCAGAAATTGCATAATTGTTTGTTCAAATTCTAAAGACAATTGATTGATGATTGATAATCTATGATGATCTATCGTTTATGTTTAACACTATATTCAGCACTATTGACTATATCGTGGAGGTTAGTTTTTATATGTGGAGGAAACCGGAGTGCCCGGAGAGAAACACAGACTTTTGTTAGAAAATAATTGACAATCCTAGCAAGTTAGAACTTCCAATCTCAGTGTTGTTAACAGGCGAGTGATCAGAAGATAAAGTACTTCCACCACTCGGCAACCGAGGCCCCCGTAGTTGTCATACCCCAACTGACATTTCCGTTGTCGTTATTGAACACCCTTGTGAAATAATACACTAGTATCGAATTATAAAAAATGAACCTGTTCATAATTCCATGTATTATAAAGGATGGTTCATTCATTATTCATTATTTAGCAATGAGACATAACAGATGAAGAACGAAGGCCGTTTTGGTTTCTGTGCTCTCAAATTATTTTTATTCCTTTAGTTTATGGAATGGGTGTCGCATCAGATGAAGGATATTTTTGTATATGCTTCGGTACATGTTTTCGAAGTCCAATCTTAAATAACTTTGCTAAGATTATTCAAAGTTATTTTGTAAAGCTACTTAACTTTTTAACACCAAGGCTTTTGGCGGTATAATGAAACAGAATATTCAGACGAAAGATGTGTTTTTCAAATTATAGTTATACTGTAAGTCTTAATATACATTGAGGTGTTAAAATAATTGCGTGATTACAAATACAAATAATTTTTGTATGGAATATATTTCCATTATAATACTTTTTTAATTTGTGATTGCTCCAGCTTCTTGGTTTCAACTATCACGTCAATTAAGGTAAAAGCTAAAGACAAAGTAGCTCCGGGACTAAAGAACTTTTCCACAAAGGACAAATCAGTGGTGCTAAAATCTCAACCACTGGAAAGCAAAATCAATTACGAAGTTAAAAAATTTAAAAGAAGTGCGAAATATCATAAGGACATCTTTACCAGATGATAGAAAAACTTGAGTGGTTCCAAACAAGTTCACATTTTATAACAAATAATGTACACAAATTACTTCATCAATGATATTTCATCTTCATAAATGCGTGTTTACTACTGATCACCACTTGGCTGATGATAACTACTGGGACAAAACATCCAGTAGCAGTGGGATCAACCAAATGGTTGTTAAAACTCATCAAGGATACCCGGCTTATAATTCAGTTCGCATGACGCGCGTTGTCTCTACCTAAGACTCAACAGAAACACTCGAATCAGAAGAGTTAGAAATTCAGTTACAAAAATGGAGAACATTAACCAAATATTCAAAATTTTAAACTTAGCATTTCCTTTCACTAGTAATTTCATTTAATATGTTATATGTGCATTGTTTTAGTATTATGACTGGTTCATCGGAAAGCTGGTACGTGCTTTTTGATGAAATTGGACAAAAATAATTGTAATGACATTAATTCTAAAGTATATTAAGAGAATGGTAATAAGTATCCATATTTCATCGGGTTAATCATGTATTTGATTAGTGACTCGAAAACAATTATAATCATGTAATATCTACCTTTTTTGGTCTATTGCCACCGTTCCGCCCTGAAATATTATTAAAAGATCCATGAGAATGCTGATTTGACGTGTATAATACGAAATGCACGCGGACCAGAAGATACAAAAGTTCATGTTTCTGGACATTTCTGACCTTAATATTCCGAAAATTATTTTCATAAATAACTTATTTCTTCATTCATTCAATTTGCTGTTTATCTCAAGGTCTTTTTTGGCATCGACTCAAACTGTATATGTTCTTTATTATTGTCTCAGAAAGTGTTTGTTTTAATCATAAATGGATTATGAAATATCACTACATTAATAATAAAAGGGAGAAATAATTTTATTACTTGAAATAAAAGATCAGAACATATAAGTCTAATAATTTCAATATATCTTTCATTTCTTTCTTTTATACTTTGAGACATCCAAATAACGCAACAAAGAAAGAGAAATTGTAGTAAAATTGGTACCGTTCATGTAAATACCCTTCTTGCAAATTAGGTCAGCACTGAAACATCAGCAACTTTGAATTCAAATGACAAACATATAAAGCGTTAATTACCTTTATCAGGTGTCGGATATTTGAAAGATACAATTGCTAATCCAGCAGCTGCTAATCCACAACACATTACATACCACCACATCATGTTTGGGACATCATCTGCCAAAGATTCAACTGTATGTTCAAGAATTTTTTTGTGGTATCAACAGAAAGGATGATTATCATCAAATTAAAAAAAAAATCAAAATATATCCATTGTAACATCTTAGAAAGTTTCTTAAGTCTACCGACGAGAAACGACCATTCGTAAAGAAAGATAATACCAGCACACAAGTGTTTTTTTTTTTAATCTAATGAGAACTAGGAAAAATATTTTAGTAGTATCACCATAAATAATGATTATCATCAAATAAAAAAAAAATAAAAATATATCCATTGTAACAACTTAGAAAATTTCTTAAATCTACCGACGAGAAACGACCATTCGCGAAGAAAGATAAATACCAGCACACAAGCGTTTTTTTTAATCTAATGAGATCTAGGAAAAATATTTTAAAATCGTAGGCGTAAACATTAAAGTTGCAATTGCAAAAGTATGTCATATTCAAAAAATATTCGACAGATAATGTCAGGTCATATCCATGGAGGTACCCCATTTGATTAGAACCTTACTGTCATCAGCCTATCCTAAGACGCGGATTGATCACAAATAAAGAGTAACTTAAATATTTGGCAACAACAGAATTAACTAAATCTTAGAAAATACGAATTTTCACAAATATCCGGATGTCTTTTTGTCTAGTCTAGAATTGAAAGGATACCTTGTTTTGAATAGGATACAATGCGTATGGTCTACGTGGCCATACCATACTTTTATTTGAGAGACCGTTTCATAAAGTGTTTATTTATTTTTTTATTCTATTGCTATGTTAAACCTTTTCACCTTCAAATTATTATCATTCTAAACGAAAAACCAATTTGTTAATGATAAGTAAAACCTAGTAGTGTTCAGTCTAATTGTCAAGCTAAGGTTTATAGTAATTATTACAAACTGACTCACCATTATTTTCATATACATCCCTATCAGTTATACATACATCTACAAATGCAAATGAAAAGTTTAACGAAATATAATTTAGAAAAAGAAAACATCATACACATTGAGGTGTTCTTTTAGAAATGTTGCTGTACACATGTTTTCATGTGTAAAAAAGGAGAAGGTGGATATAGGTCAAATAGTCATTATCAAACGGCCGAAAAAAAAGGACATACGGGGGTCAGTATGCAGTTTTCTAGTAGAAACAAGTGTTCATATAGTATGACATATCAAAATCGTCCCGATTCTTAAATATTTGGGTGAAAATCTTTACAGAAACAACAAAAGATCTGTTATCAAAACTTAATTCAAAATAATGCGCATAAGCAGTAATGGAAAAAAAACCCGTCTGATGTCAACATTGGGTATGCGAGTTTTAAAGTTTGATTTACCGCAATTACTTAATTTTTACATATAAGAAATTATCAATGGGCAATCAAAACTCATTAGTCCTAAACGAAGAGACAACACGATGACCAAAATAGTTAAATAAACAAAACGCAGAAAGAAAACTTAGGATTAAGGAACACGACATTCATGCCCTCGTGATAACTAGGGTGACTTATTTCCTGATGTAGGGTTATAATATTTTTCAACAAGTTTTAACGATCAGATGATCATGATATATAAAATTCAGATCACGAATAAGGTTGACAGAACTCGTTAAGAGGTAACAAAGTCACCCACTATGCCCGTCTAGGCTATCAATCCACTTATGACCATCTCGGATAAATAAAGGCAACAGTAGTATACCGCTGTTCATAAATCGATAGAGATAAAAACAAATCCGGGTTACAAACTAAAACTGAGGGAAACGCATTAAATATAAGAGGAGAACAACGACTCAACAAAAACACAACGTTAAAATATAACACACACAGAAACGAACTATAATATAACAATGGCCATTTTCCTGACTTGGTACAGGACATTTTAAGAAAAAAAATGGTGGGTTGAACCTGGTTTTGTGGCATGCCAAACCTCCCGGATAAGTCTGGAAAAGATAGCTGTCGCACTCATATATTTATTTTTTTCTATATGTGTTTTTTTAACATATTTTTAATGTAAAACAATTGATAACGTACTGAATAAAAAAAAAAAAAAAAAAAACACAAGATAATAAAAGTAATATATAAAATTATACCTGATTTGTATGTAGATACATTAATAGAACAAGACATATTGTTTCTGTTGGTTTGACTTCCCGAGTTGTCGTGTCTATGATCTGGATCTATAAACAATAAATATATGAACATATATCAGTGATTAACCACTTCATCTGCATCTTCGGAATGATATATAAAGTAATATGACACTTCACTTCCATCTTTGAACATGTTTAAGTAGACCTTAGACCAAAGAAGAAGTTTTTACAATTTTAAAAATTTTTTATCCTACCAAACAGTATAATGAGGTAATCTTATATGTATATAAAAACACATCAAAGATACAAAAGCATGAAAGAGATTCTTTGGTAGTCAACTACAACAACAATAAGAAAATACGGAGATTGCCAATGAGACAACTTTTTATCAGATACCAGATGACGTGGATGTAGGCAACTATAAGTCACCCCCTTTCACAATGAGCTGAACCATACCATGTAGTAAGTTATAAAAGGCTTTACATATTCCCGTGAAGATTTATACGCGGGAAGAATAAATTCACAATACTTATGTGCGTTGAGAGCGTAAGTAATTTTACAAAAATAAGGAACTTCCAAAACTTTTGGAGCTTTTGTGCTCATCGCGGTGTAAAGTGCGGTTCATACTGCTCAGTCCTTAGACTTCTGTGTAATGTATATAAGACTGTTGTTTTTTGGTTTTTCTTTGTTTTTTGTTTTTGTTTTTATTTTGCTATGGTGTTGTCTGCCATTCTTTTGAGTTTTATTTCAACCATCAGTATCGTCGTCATTGGAAACAAAAAGATCCATGAACGTTTTTAATTGTGTGTTCAAATGAACTATGTGTATTTCGGTTTTCAAATATTATTTCACATGCTTATTTGTAGAAAAGAGTTGACAAAAAACACTTTGATTGTAGACAATATTGATATCAATGATTGCTCAGTCACTTTCATCGCTTCCAGCTAATTAAAAGGAAAAAGTATATATATTTTCGAAAACTTATTATTAATTGGTTCTAAAAATTATCTAATGGTATAAGTACAAATATATAAATACGAAAAACCAACCGAAAAGACAAACTACAGTATACAAAACACAACATAGAAAACTAAAATATGAGCAACAAGAACCAAATCAGAAGGGAAAGCAGATCCTGCTCCACATGGTGCACCGTCGTGTTGGTCTATCGCGTCGTATAAGACGGCTGATCATGGCCTAACGAATATGTATTATTTGCTTGTCCAAAAATCTTCAGGTCAGAGGTAAAGAGTTCTTATTTCGTAAAAGTCTTTTATAACGTTTAAACCCGCTGCATTTTTTGCACCTGTCCTAAGTCAGGAACCTGATGTTCAGTGGTTGTCGTTTGTTGATATGGTTCATAAGTGTTTCTCGTTTTTTATATAGATTAGACCGTTGGATTTCCTGTTTGAATGGTTTTACACTAGTCATTTTGGGGCCCTTTATAGCTTGCTGTTCGGTGTGAGCAAAGGTTCCGTGTTGAAGGCCGTACTTTGACCTACTTTTACATATTGTGACTTGGATGGAGAGTTGTCTCAATGGCACTCATACCATATCTTCTTATATCTATTTGTTATCGGACCTTTCAATGATACCACGCCGGAACGTGTTGATAGAACAAATAGCACAGTTACATCTCTGTCGAAGTTTTGATTCTAAACAGTTTTCTCTACTCTTTTCTACACCTTATTGTTATGTCAACCCTGTCTTTATTTGAAATTGACTATACAAGTTAATGCTTTAAACATTCCTGATGAAATGTTCCAGAGAAATTAATACTCTACGCTTTAAAAAAAAAAAAAAAGAAAAAAGAAAGCAAGGGGCAATAAAAAAAGATAAGTAGAAATGGCAATCAAAATGGAATAGAAGCAAATATGATACATTAAAAATTCACCAACATTAAAAACAAGTTATTATTTTCATTCTTCTTTTAACGCCAGTATTATCTGAATTTTACCTTTTAACTCGAGATGAAACAACCATGAAATCAAATTCTGGTCATGCAAGCATTTATAGGTTCCATTATCTGCCTCACTTAAGTTATTTACTGTCAAATTAGATTCTCCTTTTTCCACATTAACATCGACCGCAATGTTTGATTGCAAATGGGTGTCCTTTCCTTTAAGTCCATACAACTTTATAATAGAATTATTAGACATATTTCTCATGAACCAACTAACAGTTTTATTAAATCCAGCTGGGGGACATGATAATGTGACGTCTTCTCCAACACATACGTGAAATGTTGTATTATTTTTGGAAGACACACATGCTGAAATATATTGTTAATCTTTATACTTTAAAAATAGTGCCATAAATTTTATTATTTAAAACAGTGTACAAAGAAACATTTCACAAACAAACATGGCACTACTACAAAATTCAGTATAAACAAGCTGTGCTAAAATAGCAATGTTATAATAATACATAAAAGTTCTATGTCACGACACAGTGGAATATGTATTTATATTTGATTTTACTTTTTTTATCATATTTTGAAAGCAATTTAGTATTGTTACGGATTAAAAAAGTTGCTTAAAACAAAAGTATGGAATAACAAAATCTCACCTTCTATCGTGAATAGAATGGTCATCATTTTGAAAGTGTTCTCCATGATGTTAGGATCTAATCAATGTTAATTATAATAATTTCCGTCAATCAATAAAAAAAAAAAAAAAAACAATCAGGAAAAAATCATTTATAAAAAATCTAGAATATTTAAGGAAAACAATGATTACGTCCTTTATTACTCATAATACGTTTTGCATTATGGTATTTTTTTTATTTGATCAGTTTGTGTCCACACTTAAAGTTTGGAATGTCAATAATGTAGCAACGTATATCAGTATAATGCATATAAACTCAAATAAACAAATGATATTTATATTGCATTATTTAGGAACAATAAAAGCGCGGCAATTCATATTGTCCCAATTTGACCATGCAAAAAAATTAGTAAAATATAAGCTGCCAGTCACAAGTTTGTTTTCATTGTCATACATGTAAAATAGGGTGTGAGTGCTACCCTATCCTATTTGTTCTATACGTTCTTTTTGTTAACTTTTTTACATTTCAGAGGAAAAAGAAGGAGATGTAGTCTGATTGCTAATGAGACAACTATCCACTAAACTTCAAATGAAATGGATGTAAGCAATTATAGGCAACCGCACCCTTCAACAATGAAAAATCCAGTACCGAAAAGTAGGCTTTAAGAGGCCGAAACATGAAAAATATGAAAGAATTCAATTGATTAAACTAACGGCCTAATTTATAATAAAACAATGTACGGAAAACAAATATGACAGACATGAAACAAAGACAACCACTACAATACAGGCTCCTGCCTTGGGATAGGTACAAACAGAATGAAGCGGGGTTTAACATGTTTGAAGGCGTCAACCTATCCCCTAACCTAGGAAAGTGGTATAACGGCACAACACAAGAACAAACTATACAAAACAATAAACGACAAACAAATATAAGAGACAGCAATAAACGATAACCTCTAAATTACTTCTGACTTGGGATAGGAACATATAGAATAAGTGAGGTTAAACATGTTCGAAGGCGCGAACCCTCCCTGGAACACTCCCTTTATCCTGGGTTGGAAACCCCCCCCCCCTTTTAAAAAATGGCTGGATCCGCCCCTGAACTTAAGAGTTAATGCAATAACTTACAAAATAAGACGATGTCGTATGATTGGCATTGAGACAACTTGTCACCAGAGACCAAAGAACGTGGTTGAAAGCAACTATAAGTTACTGTACAGCCTTCATCAATGAGCTAAACCCATATCGTATAGTAAGCTTTATAGGATAGAATTGAGAATGGAAACGGGAAATGTGTCAAAGAGACAACAACCCGACCAAAGAGCAGACAACAGTCAAAGGGTCTTCGACGCAGAGGGAAAATCCCGCATCCGGAAGCGGGCCTCAGCTGGCCCCTACACAATAATGTATACTAGTTCAGGAAAAAGGACGCCACACCAAACTCCGAAACATATAAATGAACCACAATTTTTAAAAAACACACAAGACTAAGAATTAAAAGGCTAGAGGTTCCTGACTTGGGACAGGCGCAAACATGCGGCGGGGTTAAAATGTTTTGTGAGATCTTATGTTAAACATCGAAACAATTCAAACGAAAAAAAAAAATAACGAACTGGTTTGTGCTAAAACAATAACAATCAGACAGCAACAAACGACAACCACATAATTACAAGTAATTTGTTCCTGACTTTAAACAGAAATATAAACCATGTTGCGGAGTGCTCAAAGCTATCTTAATCCCCCTCAACATGGGGCAGTGGTCTAACAGCACAACACAAGACTAAACTGTTGAAATTAGTAAGAAAAGGCTTCCTTGTCAGATGGGCACGAAACTTAAAAAAACTATCTACAGAAGACAAAAGATCTAAAGTACCGATCTGGAGATATATTATCCACTAGTACACATCGAATATACATATAAAAATATAGAGATGTGGTATGAGTGCCAATGAGACAACTATCCACCAAAGTTCAATTAAAGTGGATGTAAGCAATTATAGGCAACCGTACGGCATTCAACAATGAGAAAAACCCATACCGTATAGTCGGCTATAAAAGTCCCCAACATGAAAAATATGAAATAATTCAATTGTGAAAACTAACGGCCTAATTTATAACAAAACAATTTACGAAAACAAATATGACAGACATGAACTAACAACAGTTCACTTAACTCGAGTTAATGTGCTGTTATCCTCACTCAATGTATACTGTTCAAATCAATAATTATGAACTGTCAATGGATGTTTGAAATTAAATAATATGACAGACATTCCGAATTCTCGAGGTACCAGTTTTGTACATATATAAAAAAGACAACGGCTTTTCGGCCAATTATATGTGAAATAGTTTAACTAAAATTTCAATTACATTTCTATCAGTTTTATGCTCAATTCATGTTGAATAAGAATATCTATTTTTATTTATATGCATTTTTCATTTACTAATTTTGGTAAAACACCTCGCGCCGTTTCAATGTTTCAACAGGGAATAATACACTAATTTAGTAGTCCCAGGTTTCAACAAAGATCGAATAGGAACTCCGGCCTACAATTAATTTTACAAACTGCACCAAAATACAGAAAACGTGAATCTAAATTATGTTATCGATAACATCTGGTATTGGTTTTCAATGAAGTTATCTTTAAAGATCAGCGGGTGTTAAACCCCTTGATTGTGCGTCTTATCGTATATGTCAAATAAGCAAGGGACCCCATATGAAGCGAGGACGGGTTAACGTCCTTGTCGATACAAAGAATTGTTTTCAAATTGGGTTATCTCCCTTAAACCGGACAGATTCTTGGCAATGTACATCCTTCACAACAACAAAAAAAAACCACAAAGTACAGGTCTAATAGTACTAACAGCATGTTCAAAGCCAATAACAATAAAATTTATGTATCTTACACAAAACTACCAGTCAGTACACATCCAACATCAAATAGATTTAGTGTAAAGACGCCATTAACAGTCAGAGAAAACCATGACCTTGTGCAATGCCAAAATATAGGTATCGAAGGATTGTAGTACCGTGAATGTGAATATGTGTATACATTCTCAATTTTATTTTTATAACAATAATATTTAGTATGGTTTTAATTTACTGATAACAAAATCAATATTTATACCAACAAAAACAATATTCAAGAATCTATTTACAGTGATCAATTGGTTACCTTTTAGAATGGGTAAACAACACCACCGTAAAATCAAGGATGTGCTATTCCGTTTAAAGTTTTCTACACACACAGCCAAAATTCCAAACCAAATCTTTGTATCTATGGAAGATTTTAGTAAAGGTTTTAAGTAATTTGTGGGAACGAAATTCCTGACTTAATAATTCACCAGTAATACATAGATAATTCAAAATTTGGTGACTATGTTGAACGCATTTATCCCATCGAACTTGAGATAAAGGTTATAAGGTTATCGGATATGTTCCTTATGTCGTAACTACAATACCTCCCTTTTCACGAATGTGACTTACCGAATTAGACTATTTACCGGATTTGTAATAACATAAGCAACACGACGGGTGCCACATGTGGAGCAGGATCTGCTTACCCTTCCGGAGCACCTGAGATCACCCCAGATTTTGGTGGGTTCGTGTTGCTAGTCTTTGGTTTCTATGTTGTGTCATCTGTACTATTATTTGTCTGTGCTAAGCGGCCCAGTGGACCCTACGGAGTTTTTCTGAGCTCTTACGAAAATTAGATTTTTGAATCATTGGTAACGACAATTCTTCAAACTTTCTGACATAACAGTGCCTAAAACTATAAGTAACCATTATATGGTACAATAACTTTGCTATTTTGAGACTGGAATGACAAAATCATCGTATTTCGATAGTGCCAACCCAACTGTAAACAAAGACAAAATGGCGGAAACATATTCGAAGGTAGTCCAAAATGGTAATAACAACGACATGAGTGTAAAACCAATGTTCTTATTGAATCAGATATGTTTGGTCCCAAACACTCTGACAAAGATTTCCTTTACACCATGAACTTTACAAAATAATTGGTCGAATCATACCCTCTTCCCATCTTAGAGCGCTCCAAAAGTGCGAGGTATGTGGCGAATCTACACACAGGGCGAATTTCAGATAACAATAATGAACATGATGAAAATGAATCAACAAACACAGATGATGACAATACAGATTCAGAAACTGATGACAATAATGATGAGACTTCACATACTCAACAAAATGAAACTGAAAAAAGCAGAAAATGCCTAACCAGCAGTTGCAGGAAATGCCTAACCAGCAATTGCAGGAAGTGCTCACTTGCAATCCACTGAAGAAAACTCAAAACAAAAATCTGCCAGAGGGACCTATTGAACAATCTCAACCTCTATTTCAATCAATCACCAATGCAGAGCATGAGGAAAATACAGGACAAGATACAACATCAAGTCCTAAAAAGCTAAAAAAATCTGGTAAAAGAAGAAAGTAACTAGTCTCAATGATGCAAAAGATGAAAACAAAGTTCAATGCAACAATTTCTAGTTGAGAAACAGGCTTGTGCAACCACTCCAGGAAATAAAGTCTCAAAAAGGTCTGCAACAACACCCACTACTGACCTATTTGATAGAGAGAATCAAACCAGTAAACCAAAAACTCAAAGTTAAAAAGGAGAAATAAACTTGTATGAACAATTATGTAGTTAACTCCTTTTTTCTTTTCGTTTATCATCTCTATATTTTTTACAATGATATGTTTGTATATAGTTTTATTATTCATACATATACATGTATGTATGACAGGCATATTCCTAAGGGTAGATAAATACCTTGAAGACAAAGCTTTTTATGTAAATTCAAAAAAAACCAATAAAAATATAAAGACATGTAGCGATGATTGTGATGGAATATTAGATTTCATACTCTCAAGAAGTAATAGAAAGAAGAGTAAAATAGAAATGAACCGAAATGTTGTTTTTTATAACAAAATGTCAAAGATTAATAGAAAACAAAACATTAATGGTCTGTATGATCATATAAAGAATATACACATAATTAAAGAATGTTCTTTAATAAATATATCATTTATTTATCAGATCAATAAATATATACTTATATACTATAAATATCCAATAATATTCCACAAATGTGCAATATCAATTCCTGCATATAGGTTTTATTATATTCTGAAATACAGTTTGCAAAAAAAGTTCCTACTTCTCACAGATTAACTGGAGTAAGAATCTCAAAATTCCAATCCTATGCAGCTGGGGAAAAAATCTATGAATCAAACAGTAATCCAGCAACATCTAACTACAGTCCATATTTATACCTGGATAATACTACACTATTTTTTTTTCTTCACAACTTTAAGCTTCAATACGTTGTATTATTATACAAATGTTCACAAATATACATGTACATGTATAGATACTGGGAAAGATTTTTAGTCAAAATACAGCAATATTAATCCTCACACATAAATGTATTCTTGTTAAAATCTTCATAATCACCAAATTAAAACACTTTAGTCTTCATGTTAAACACGTAAAATCATCCTATTATCGAATCGTGTCGTTTGTATTCAAAGTCATAAATATATGCCGGTATATCTTGAATTGTGTAACTGTTAAGCCCATGTTGTTTTCGAACTTAATATCTCATCTACCTGCAAAAAAGGCCAAAATTATTACTATCAAGTAAAACTGAAACAAAACATAACATTAAAGACGCATTATTAGAATCAGTAGAATTTAACGGAACAAAACAATTATTAGAAAATACCTGGACAAATGACTGCTATTAATAGATACGGGAAAATCACTACATAGATTATTAAAACATGTACACCTTTCCCAAACCGGTGTCCAATTTTAAAGGTACATAAAACACGCTTAAAAGAGAATGTTTTCATTATATTTATAGTTAACATAAGCATGTTAAATACAATGTTCTTCTTAATGTATATATGTATATTTTTAAACTATGCATGCTATTGTTCCTGTATATGTTTGTCAATGTATTCAGTATTGTACATCAATTTGAAGAGCCAAATCCTCACAATTATGTATAGTCTCTTTTACATGTGTACTACTCATATTAAGAATGGTTGGCTACATCATATTAAAAAAAAAGGTTCAGAAAAAAATAAAATACAGTAGACATAGTAGAAAAGGTTTAGGTTTCATATCACTTGCTTTAAGCTACAAAGATTATAAGATTTATGAATAAAACTTTACACATCTGTTCCTTAAATTGTCAAGGACTAGGTCAAAAAGAAAAAAGAAATAGACTTTACACATGGTTGAAATATCAAAGAACAGACATACTTTTTATTCAAGAAACCCATTTTGTTGTAGAAATAGAAAATAAAGTAAATAATGAATATGCTGCAGATATTTTTCATAGTTTTGGCACCACTCAATCAAAAGGTGTAGCTATATTTATTAAAAAAACACTAAATTCAAAGATAATTAATACTTATACTGATCAAGAAGGTCGCATAATTTTAGTAAATGTTGAAATAAACAATAATATATTCTCTTTAATTAATTTATATGCACCAAATGAGAAGAAAAGAGAAATGTCTTCTTTAAAAATGTAAATAAAATAATTGAAGAGCACAGTCTTGGAATTTTAGTAGTAGGCGGAGATATGAATGAAACATTGAGTAGAGCAGATAGAAAGAGTAATAAAAAAAATAGAGAACAAAAAATTACAAATAGTTTGAAAACTTTAATAAAAACAAATAAATTAGAGGATATATGGAGACAACTACATCCAAAACTATATCAATATACATGGAAACGTAAAAATAAAGATGATGAGGCAAGTAGAATAGATTATTTTCTGACTGGTAAGGAATTGAGAACTATGATAAAGTCTACAGATATTAGACCTGCCCTGATTTCTACTACAGACCATCAGGCAATTTCACTGAAAATTAACATTTCTAATGATAATAAGGGTAAAGGGTTCTTTAAAATAAACAATAGTGTACTTACTGATAAATCTTATAAAGAAAAATAGAAAATGTAATTGACTACTTTATACTCAAAAGCAATAACACTGAAAACCTGTCACAATTATGGGATTTGTTTAAAATTGAGGTAAGAGAATTAACAATACAGTTTTGTAAAAATAAAGCTAAGCAAAGAAAAATGAAATCCAAGATTTAGAAAAAACTCCAAACATTACAGGAAAAAACGATAACAAAAAAATAAGTGAAGTGGAAAAGAATGAAATCAATTTATTAGAAAGTAAGATAGAATCTCTTTACAGTTATAAAGCAAAAGGTGCACAGATACGTTCTAGAATAAAATGGATAGAAAAAGGTGAAAAGAACACTAAATTTTTCTAGGATTAGAGAAAGTAGACAAACAAGAAAAATATAACAAGTTTAAAGAATGAGAAAGGGAGATAATTACAAAACAATCAGAAATACTAAATTTTGAAAAGAAATATTATGAAAAACTTTACACTAGCACTGAACCTGATAAAATTTTATAAAAAATATATAAAAATACAAATATTAAACAATCATTGAATAAAGAGGAAAGCAATTCTCTAAACGGACTTCTCACAACAGAAGAATGTACTAAATCAATCTTTCAAATGAAATTAAATAAATCCCCTGGCCTAGATGGACTTTCAGTAGAGTTTTACAGAGAATTTTGGCACAAGTTAAAGAACTATGCAATTCAAAGCTTCAATTATTGCTACAAAGAAGGGATGTTATCTGAATCACAAAAAATAGGCCTTATTTCTCTAATATTTAAAAAAGGAGACCCCACTGAATTAGGTAACTACAGACCAATAACACTATTGAATGTTGATGTTAAAATTATTGCATATACATTAGCCCAAAGATTAAAACCTCTAATGTCAAAAATTATCCACAGTGACCAAAATGGATACATCAAAAACCGTTATATAGGTTTTAATATACGTCAGATACAAGACATTATTGATCATGCAGAAAAGTTAAAATAGATGGAGCTATACTTTTTAGATTTCTCCAAAGCCTTTGATTCCCTAGAGTGGGAATTCATGTATCAATCACTAAGAAAATTTGGTATTGAAAATTCTATGTTAAGATGGGTTAAAACCTTGTATGCAGATATTAAGGCATGTATTTCAAATAATGGATGGATTTCAAGCCCACTGAAAATTTTTAGAGGAATTCGTCAAGGATGTCCTTTAAGCGCCATTTTATTTGTTTTTGCAGTCGAAATATTAGCCTGCAGAATAAGAACTGACAATAATCTTAAAGGTATAAACATAAAGTTAGATGGGAAAACACACAGCCTTATAATAAGCCAGTTAGCTGATGACACTACATTGTTTCTCAGCTCTAAAGATGAAATTACTCAATCACTTAATATAATTGAAGTATTTGGTTCGTTATCAGGACTAATTTTAAATCGAACTAAAACTGAAGGATTAGCTTTCGGTAAATTAAAACATATTTCCAACAATTTTGAAAATATAAACTGGAGTAAAGAGACTGTTAAAAGCTTAGGCATTTACTTTGGACATAATAAATCTCAATGTATGAATTTAAATATAGAAAAACAACTTCAAAAATCTGAAAAAATTCTTAATTCATGGAAGAAAAGAAAGTTAACAATGATGGGAAAAGTAGCAGTTGTAAAATCTCTAGTTATACCCAATATTACATATTTAGCTTCAGTTTCTAACATTGACAAAGATTCATTGTATAAGTTTAAAAAAATGATTTATGACTTCATTTGGGACTATAAACAAGAAAAATTAAAAGAAATACAATCAATATGAAAAAACTGAAGGAGGTCTTGGAATGATAGATATTGACAAGTTTATTGATGCAATAAAATTAAATGGGTGAAAAGATTATTGAGGGTGAACAGTCAAATTGGAAAATTATTCCAACATTTTACTTAAATCAGTATGGATCAAACTTTCTAATATTCCACATGAATCTGGATAATTTAAAATCCATTAATTACCAAAAGAACAAAATCCTTTATTTCTACTTTGAAATACTTAAAACATGGGTAAGATATGGCGGTGGACAAACAAGCAAACCAGAAAACTTTAGAACCATTAGACAACAAATAATATGGGGTAATAAATATATAAAGTTAAACGGGCACAGTTTAGTTTTTAATCATTGGATAAAAGACAATATAATCTATGTTAATGACATTATTGATGAGAAAGGTAGAATATCAAAAGAAAAAATCCTTAATAAGTTAAAATGTAAAAGAAATTGGATTGCTGAAATAATACAAATAAGAAAGAGTATACCAAATCACTGGAAATATATATTACAAAAGGATGACTCAACAAAACTATTGTTAAGTGCAAAAACTACTCTCCTTAAAGCAAGGCGCAATTATATATGATTTACAAAAAATAACAATAAAGATATCTATAAAATTCTATCAAATGTTATTAAAGATATACCTATAGGGTTTACAAGATGGTGGAAAGAACTAAATATAGATAAAACTCAACAAAATATTAAATACACATTAAATTTTATTTTTAATTATTTAGAAGACAATAAATTAAAAATGATTCGATGGAAGTTATTACATTATATATTACCTGTAGGTACACATCTTTTCACTTGGAAAATTAAGAACACCAATGTGTGTTCACTATGTGGGTACCAGATACTTATCAACACAATTTCATGGATTGTACTTATTTTAAAGTTTTTGGAATAAGATTTGTATTCTTTTAAATAAACTTCAAATTGATAAACATATAATTACTTTAAAACATTTGGTGGTAGGATATAAAATAGGAGATGACTCATTAAATGATATTAATTATCTCTTGACAGTTATCTTATTCACTCTTCACAAATGCAATTGCATTTCAAATAATAAGACAAATCAAGTTAATGTGTATGAAATATTTAAACAAGAATATAAATACAGATATTTTCTAATGCAGTATAGAAATAAAACAATAAGTCAGATGCTAAAAATATTCAAAAATATATGTAATTGAGATGTAAAGGTCATTGAACTAGACTTGATATTATTGTTGTTTGTTTTGTACTTTTCTATGTTAAAACCACAAAACAAGACACTTTATTTATTATACTTTGAGGCTAAAATGAACATATTTCAGTACTGTTTTGTTTCACACTAAGTATCCTCAATTAATCTTGTATATGTTGGTATCAAAACACATGTTGGTATCTTTTAATTTTTCTACTTAGAATAATCAATATATTTATTTTGTGTATCAAATCACAAGTTGATATCTTTGCAACCCTATAGTAAATTTCTAATATTTTCAAAACACCTTAATTCTATATAAATTTGTTTTTGTGGCAAAAGTACTAATGAAAAGTATATACTTACCAAACTAGTTTAATTCTAATCCAATAATTTGTAACTACTACAAACACGTGCTTTTCTGGCACTAGTTTTCGGACAATGAATAGCAAACAGGTAACTAATCCTGTATAAAAGGTCAAGTACAAAATAACTGTGTCAATGATTGATTATAAATATAGGAAAATGAATACAATCTCGGAAAACAAACTAATGTTCCGTAAACATGTGATTGATACCAAATGGAATTCTTTATTCTGCATGTGAAAGAATGTTTATGTTAACACTTTAATAATTAAAAAGAAGAAACGAATGTAATAAATTGTAAAACTAACACACGTATTTGTTTACTGAACTTTTATTCCTGGGAGTTCAGTAACTCATCACAGGGTATCCAGACTAACGCTGTAATCTGGATAAAATGTATGACAGCAGTTGTTTAATAAAGTTTTGTTTAATTGTAAAAAAAAAAAAAATCTGTTTGTCTTTTATTTTTGGCCATGGCGTTGTCAGTTTGTTTTCGATCTATGAGTTTGACTGTCCCTCTGGTATCTTTCGTCCCTCTTTTATAACAGATACAGTTAAGTCTGCCTCATATCTTGACTTACATCTAGATATTGACAATGAGGCTCGGTTGAAAACAAACCTTTACAACAAAAGAGATGATTTCAGCTTTCCAATCGTGAACTTTCCATTTCTATGTAGCAATATTCAAGCAGCGCCTGCATACGGAGTATATATCTCCCAGTTGATACGATGTTTCAGGGTTTGTATTTCCTATCACTATTTCCTTGATAGAAGGATGCTGCTCACTAGAAAGCTATTAAACCAAGAGTTCGAAGTGCGTATTTGCAATCATTCCTCCGTTAATTTTACTGACGCCATCACGAATTGGTTGACCGTTATGGAATATCTGTTTCACAGATGACGAAGGATATATTCTAATTATCGTAACTACAATCCCGTCCTCTTTTCCTGGAATGTGACCTACCGTATTAAAATTATCGCCGGGTTTGTGCTTGCATGAGCGACGCGATGGGTGCTATATGTGGAGCGGGATCTGCTTGCCCTTCTCGAGCACCTGAGATCACCCCCAGGTTTGGCGGGGTTCGTGTTCTTTGGTTTTCTATGTTGGGTTTATTGCACTATTGTTTGTTTGTCTTTTGTCTTTTCCTTTTTTGGCCATGGTGTTGTTAGTTTGTTTTCGACTTATGGGTTCGAATGTCCCTTTTGTGTCTTTCGCCTCTCTTTTACACTAATTTAAATCCGAAACGTAACTAAAAACAGAATAGCGAACGATTTGGGATACAACAACACGGTAAGACGGTGCCAAAGGAACATCACCGTCCAAAAAGGACAAGGGAAACAAAGGGAAACAAAAATCATCCCTTATGTCGTAGATTGTTGTGAAGAGTTTCTCGCGTGATCTGAAATATCTAAACCAGTTATTGCTGTCAGTGTTTGATTTATTTAAAGTAAGTTACTTTGGGTAAATTTTGGCAGTACAATGTTTTGAGAATTCTTGATTATTAAACGAAAAATATCACCAAGATAACGGTAAGTGTTATTGAATTTTTTCAATTAAATGGAATTTAGACGGGTTTTTACTGAGTTTGGTCATAAACTGAGATTCATAACAATACAGGAACAAGTCTGCTATAAAAGGCCCACAATTGGTGTCAATAAGAATACCTACAACCTGTCAATAAACTTTATTGCCGAAATAATAACTGGTCGAGATAATAAGGATTCATGACTTAAAAAGACATTTTAACTTTTTTACATGTTACTAATCATGATTTAGTCATTATCCAGGCTGTTTTGTTTTTTATATATTTTTGTTGTTTTCCCATTAAATAATCAAGGTTGAAATCATATACTCTGTTTAATTTACTCACAACGATGACCTTTATATGTCTTATACGGTCTTACTGTGTTGATGTTGCGGTCAACACGCCAAATCTTTTATCCAAAAGAGGCGGAAAATACCAAATGGATATTCAAACTCACAAGTCGATGACAAACCGACAAAAGCCATGGCCAAAACAAGATGTTACTAGTTTTTGATGTTTAGCTGAAACTAACATTGATTATAAAGGTGTATGAATTATGCACAATGGTTTTATTAAGTTTGTAGTTCTATTTGTTTTTTAATATTCATATAACGCAACATATCTGGTTTTTATTTTCTTTTTTGAGTAGCTATTTTTGCACATCTTCTGAATTAGCTATCGCCTGCAATTCTATCAATACAGCTTTTCAGTTATATTGTGAGTGTATTAGTGTGTTGTTGTTATAAATTTTACCTTTTACTGTTACCATTCCCATGTTTTATTCAAAATTTAAAGCTTTGGATAAAATCAAATGATTGAATTGGATAACATTGAGTTTCAAATTATACAGCAACTCTGTTAGAATGTTATAGATGGGATTCGTGTTGCTCAGTCTTTAGTTTTCTATGTTGTGTTTTGTGTACTGAGTTTTGTGCTTTGGTCGTTTTTCGTTGTTTTGCCAAAGCGTTGTCCGTTTGTCAACGACTTATGAGTTTGAATATCCCTTTGGTATCCTTTCCTCTCTTTTATAAGTTCTCAATGTATTGGAAGATTATTTCCTTATTTGTTTGACTGTCACATCCTAATTGCTTTTTATTCATAGACATGCTATTTTTATCCAAAAGACCATAATCTTTAGTTAAAGCTATTGGTAGTAAATGGTTTCTGTTCATTTGACACTGGCTGTGTGGGTTATATTTTGTTTTGTGTGAAAAATTCAACAGACGGACCCGTATCAAGCAGACATGAAGGTGGAAATATAGCTATATTGTCATGTGTATATGTCTGCATCAAATCCACAATATGATAGTCTCTGACTTTCATTCTATTGTTCAGCATTGATACGGATTTCCTGATTCTGCCATTTTTATTCTGTACTTTCCATTTTTTTTTATTTCCTCTTTGCCTTGTTTTTCTGCGAATTCAAAAATTATTTAAAACATATATATGTCATTGAGGTACACAGGTTAACAATAGAAAGCCGTACTTGTTCACCTCATTTTCTAATATGTAGCTTGAAATATATATCTCATAACTTGTACTAGCTAGAACCCAACGCTGAATTGGGTTTTTAAAACCATGGTTTGATCTGTAATTACATCCGTGATTTTTTACATGGTTGGGCTACCTCCGCTGAAATCGAATTACGTTGTGTAAAATGTTCCCAATCGGTAATCCTCGGGTGAATCAGCTTCTCTCCTTCTATCTAAAGGAAGTGTAAAGTTTCTGGATAGCACTAACTCGTGTATTCCTGCAGTGCATCAACATACCATATATGGTGCAAACTGTTGCTAGTTTTGATTCAGCTGTGATTTTTTCACCGGTATTAAGAACAACATAGTTTTACATTGTGTACATGTAATATTGGTAAGGAATAACCATGTGCAGTAATTCTAGTTTGTTTATTTTAACATATTATTATTTTTCATTTGAACTAGAAAAAATTGATTAGTTGATTTCAATAACTGAAAAGAAAGGTAACTGTTCATGACACAAAAATGTAACACCTGCTCATCTCTCACATTAAGTTCAAGATGGCCTAGCACTATGAGCACTGTCGAGTTAATCATTCGTTAAACATGGATCTCAATGACCTGTTTTATGATGGAGTTGCGCCTTCAATTAATTTTCTTGTGCCATGGATAAATTTCCGTGCTCCATACTAAAAAACGAAGTTATGATTTGTTCTCGTTTTAAGAGCTGTGACCATTTTGTTTGCAGATACAACCTATCAACTTGTGTTTCATAGCCCCTATTGTATTGTAATATTTTTTTATTCAGTATTATAAGGCTAATGATCGGCTATGTAAGCAATTTTTTTGCACAAGATCATGTGTTTTTAAAAGTGTTATAACAGATTTACACTTAATCCATAGGATATGTACTAAGAGAAAGTTTATAGTGGTACTATCAAGAAGAAAGATCAAGAGAGACATAATGCATTATGCAAACTGTTCATGAAAATATTTGATAAAAAACTCAAATATCTGACATCTTTATAGTTTTTTAATGTAATTTGTTAACCTTTATTTCAGAATGGTACTGTCATCATAACTGATCAGGAAAGATTCAACGTGGGGCCACTAGGCTATTTACCCGCTTTGCACCAGCTTAAAAGATTATGTACATATGTTACCTAGAGAGGGAATCGAACCCTCATACGTAGAATTATCCTGATCAGTTATGTTAACAAAATCACTCTAAAATAAAGATACATGTAGCGGAAACAGTTAATATTGGCTTTGAACAACATTTAGTTAGCTTTAAGTAAATGTCAGTACTCATATACGCTGTTTTGAAGACCCATTGGTGGTCTTTGGCTGTTTTCTGCTCTTTGGTCGGGTTGTTGTCTCTTTGACACATTCCCCATTTCCATTCTCAATTTTACTGTTACTTTGTATACTTGGTCTGTTTGTTAGTTGTTAGGTATTATGTCAAGCTAATGAGTTCAAACATGTGTTTCTTTTGTTTTGCTTTTTTTACCACTGGCACTTCCCTATTTGTAACCAGCTAACATAATATAAGTGCCTGTTCAAAGTCAGGAGACATTAATTCTATCATGTCTATGGTATACATTAAAGTTTGTTGCTATAAATATATTTTTCATTTAGCCTTGAGTCAAAGTGTGTGCCCAATATAGTTGTTGAGAAAAGTGTGACCATTATTTTTAAAACTGAAGAAGATGCAAGACAGTGGATAGTGATCCCTATATATCGAATCTGTATGCAGTCGGGCGACATAGAAAATACTAGTTACAATTGTATTAAATCAATTTACCTATTGCTGAAAGAAGAAATAACCGAAATTCTTGACAGTTTTGGAGAATTTCTCTTCCTATATCAAGAAACCAATTCCTTTCACTGAGGTCTTTAGCACTGGATTTAAACAATACACTTTTTGCCAATAGATATAAGAAGTTGTGGTATGAGTGCCAATGAGACAACTCTCCATCCAAGTCAAAATTTATAAAAGTAAACCAATATAGGTCAAAGTACGGTCTTCAAGACGGAGCATTGACTCACACCGAACAGCAAGCTATAAAGGGCCCCAAAAATACTAGTGTAAAACCATTCAAACGGGAAAACCAACGGTCTAATCTATATAAAAAACGAGAAACGAGAAACACTTATGAAGCTTACATACAGACGAAAGCTGCTTATCAAGACTGTTGTAAGAATTGATAGATGTATTTATTGACACAGCTTCCTTAATAAGATCTTCTGCCACTTTTATCTAAATTCAAGAGCTTTGTTTGGAATTGAAAATTCATGATCATTTAATAACTCTTGATCGTCTTCCTCATGTTGCAATTTGATGACATTATATTGAGAATATGCATGCTCTAACTCTGTACTAAAATTAAGTTGCTGTCTAGATTTTTTGCTACCCTAGCAACTGTTTCTTTTTCACATAAATATAAATTTCTCAGTTCTTCTACGGAATTTTCAATTTGATCAGCAGTACTGATTTTGATGGAAGAAGGGGTGTTTTAGGCATCCTTTTTGTTCTACAGTTACTTTGGTTTGATACAAAACAATCTAATTTTTTTTTAGTTATGTCTCTAAAATTATTAAAATGTCTACATGCATAAGCACATTTCTCACAAATTAACATAAATTTAAGCAGGCTTGGATCCAATTTATTATCTAATGCTGTTTCTATTGATTGAATATATCCTTCATTTGAAGATTTATGTTTGGTAAGGCAATGTAGTCTCTTTTCGGTGTCACCACACAACAAACAGCACTTGCTATTGAATACAGTTTTAATTGGTGAATCCATTATACAATATATTCGGGTAAACAAAATTAAAACGAGTAAATTATATACATAAGCACATTGTGTATATATATATAAGAGACATTAATTGTCGAAATCCGGATATGGTGTACAAAACCTTTGCACCTTTTGTTTGCGGTATATCATCTTTTCCGCAAGTTTATTGTTTTCTGTTTAGTATTAAATTTTAATTAAGATCTATTTATTACATCGGTGGTCCGTTTATTTGGCAATCGCCAATGGCAGTCAGCAGGGTTTAAGAACATTTGTTGTTCGACCTGTTAGTCAAATGCGTTTTGTTAAAATATACTTTTCACTTTTTGGTCTTTTGGAAAATGTTGTTTGTGCTGTATTTAGACCCTCTAACAAGAAATTTGTTTTGCATGCACACGTATAAAAATTGCGGTTTTATCCAACGCAGTCATAGGTTTGAACGTTGTTTTCAATTTAGACTTGTTTATATTTTTTCGTTTGGGCTTGTATTATATTTACCTTCGGGTTTATATGATCCGTTCATCCTATTTTGACTCCTCAAAATTCAAGAGTCTATCCTAAATTGAGGTAAATTGTATGGCTTTCCAAATACCGTTTCGATTCCTAACATCACTGAAGAGACATTAATTGTCGAAATCCGGATATGGTGTACAAAAGCCTTTGCACCTTTTGTTTGCGATATATCATCTTTTCCGCAAGTTTATTGTTTTCTGTTTATTATTAAATTTTTAATTAAGATCCATTTATTACATCGGTGGTCCGTTTATTTGGCAATCGCCAATGGCAGTCAGCAGGGTTTAAGAACATTTGTTGTTCGACCTGTTAGTCAAATGCGTTTTGTTAAAATATACTTTTCACTTTTTTGGTCTTTTGGAAAATGTTGTTTGTGCTGTATTTAGACCCCTCTAACAAGAAATTTGTTTTGCATGCACACGTATAAAAATTGCGGTTTTTATCCAACGCAATCATAGGTTTGAACGTTGTTTTCAATTTAGACTTGTTTATATTTTTTCGTTTGGGCTTGTATTATATTTACCTTCGGGTTTATATGATCCGTTCATCCTATTTTGACTCCTCAAAATTCAAGAGTCTATCCTAAATTGAGGTAAATTGTATGGTTTTCCAAATACCGTTTCGATTCCTAACATCACTGAAGAGACATTAATTGTCGAAATCCGGATATGGTGTACAAAAACCTTTGCACCTTTTGTTTGCGGTATATCATCTTTTCCGCAAGTTTATTGTTTTCTGTTTAGTATTAAATTTTAATTAAGATCCATTTATACATCGGTGGTCCGTTTATTTGGCAATCGCCAATGGCAGTCAGCAGGGTTTAAGAACATTTGTTGTTCGACCTGTTAGTCAAATGCGTTTTGTTAAAATATACTTTTCACTTTTTGGTCTTTTGGAAAATGTTGTTTGTGCTGTATTTAGACCCTCTAACAAGAAATTTGTTTTGCATGCACACGTATAAAAATTGCGGTTTTATCCAACGCAATCATAGGTTTGAACGTTGTTTTCAATTTAGACTTGTTTATATATATATATATATATATGTCTGCCTGTGTGTAGTGACAACTGCAAATTATACCTTGTCCATCGGTTTCTTATGATTAAGAAATACCAGGCCTTAGAATATGTATAAAGTGCCTAGAAAATCAACCTAACGATGTTAGAGTAGATTTGATTCGTAACTTCCTCCCCGGCGCCGGGGCTGGAACCTGTACTTTTATTTCTAACTTCTACGACAACACCGCCTAGCATTGCGCAGAGACCTTATCCCTCCTCTAACTCTAGCTTATAACAATAAGCTTTCGTTTCGGGAGGTGTTACCTTCTTGTAGGAATTAAATAAGGATCGCTGATACAATTTTAATTAAGATCCATTTATTACATCGGTGGTCCGTTTATTTGGCAATCGCCAATGGCAGTCAGCAGGGTTTAAGAACATTTGTTGTTCGACCTGTTAGTCAAATGCGTTTTGTTAAAATATACTTTTTCACTTTTTGGTCTTTTGGAAAATGTTGTTTGTGCTGTATTTAGACCCCTCTAACAAGAAATTTGTTTTGCATGCACACGTATAAAATTGCTGTTTTATCCAACGCAATCATAGGTTTGAACGTTGTTTTCAATTTAGACTTGTTGATATACAAATGTATATATATATATATATATACTATATATATGATATTTTGTGTGGGTAGTGTCCTCTATGTTTGATCATACCATTGTCATGATTGTAATATTTGTTACATTGTTAATTCACGAATACGGTGACAAAATGTCCATTGTCAATTTCAAAGGAATATTCACAAAGAATACAGTAAATGCTTGCAATAGCTCTTAATTTGACACAATTGTAAATTGAAAGCTATGTTGAGATATCATTTTTTGTACTCAAGACTTTTCTTTGATTTCCGTTTTTCTGTTTACTGCTCCTACGATGATTCACTTGTATTCATCTAATGTGAACACTTTTCGAAAACTTTGATTTACAAAACTGATATTTCGGCTTTTGTATTTAACTTTTACCGTATGTTTCAGTTGTTCCGCACTTTCCACAACTGAAACTAATTCGGCTTCTCATGATTCGTCTGTTCGGACCTTTCTTTGCGTAGCCTTCATTGCCTTTGATTTTGAGTTTTCCTCCTCAAAGCGTTACTAACGTTTTCATATTCTTCGTCGGCGCGACAAATACCAACAGCTTTGTCCAATTCAACCTATCCTCTCGTAAACGTTCTTTTACTCTGGAAGAGTTCGTGCCAGGAATGAGTCCATCCTTTAAGTGTTCAAACTCGCAGTTCTTGGCAATTAATTTCAGGTCTGTTAAATACTGATCAATACTTTCACTCGGATTTTGAACGCGTGTGTTGAAACGATGTCTGATTACTGTAACATTTTTCTTCGGGATGCAATAGTCCTCGAATTTTTCAGCAGTACTTCAAGTTTGTCAGCTTCATTTTCACCAAAATTGAATGTATTGTAAATTTCTCGACCTTCTAATCCAATGACATATAAGACAGCTCTACACTGTTCCTTTTCTGTTTTTCACCCATAGTTACTTCTAGGTATAAGTTCATTGTTTGTTTCACCTTTTCCATTTCTCGGATAGGTTGTCTTCATGGGAAAAATCCATTTCTGGCGGTTGCTTAAAATGACCATCCATTCTTTCTTTTATCTTTTCCCCACCAAACAATAACGATAGCATTAATACTATATATATGATATTTTTACCATTGTTAGAGGCCAATTGAGTTAATCCATATAATTAATACATGTTTATTGTGTGCCCATGATATAAAACCCCAGTGTGTAATATATAGATAAAGTCAATGAACTTTAAGCACGTGTAACTCTTCATATTGTCAATCAAGATAAGATAGGCGGAGTTTCTATAAATGTAAATAGATTGTTAAGATGATATAGCAATATCATTACAGAGATGAGTAGATGATCATTTCTGTACACTAATAAGAATACTTCGTGTATTGTATCAGCGATCCTTATTTAATTCCTACAAGAAGGTAACACCTCCCGAAACGAAAGCTTATTTTTATAAGCTAGAGTTAGAGGAGGATAAGGTCTCTGCGCAATGCTAGGCGGTGTTGTCGTAGAAGTTAGAAATAAAAGTACAGGTTCCAGCCCCGGCGCCGGGAGGAAGTTACGAATCAAATCTACTCTAACATCGTTAGGTTGATTTTCTATTTATACATATTCTAAGGCCTGGTATTTCTTAATCATAAGTATAATTTGCAGTTGTCACTACACACAGGTAGACATATACATATATTTATTTACAGTGATTGTATGCTTCTAAAATAGATTAGCATCCTGTAATACTGAAGAGATCAGTAGATGATCATTTCTGTACACTAATAAGAATACTTCGTGTATTGTATCAGCGATCCTTATTTAATTCCTACAAGAAGGTAACACCTCCCGAAACGAAAGCTTATTTTTATAAGCTAGAGTTAGAGGAGGATAAGGTCTCTGCGCAATGTACAGGTTCCAGCCCCGGCGCCGGGAGGAAGTTACGAATCAAATCTACTCTAACATCGTTAGGTTGATTTTCTAGGCACTTATATATATATATATATATATATATATATATATATATATATACTATATATATGATATTTTGTGTGGGTAATGTTTGATCATACCATTGTCATGATTGTAATATTTGTTACATTGTTAATTCACGAATACGGTGACAAAAATGTCCATTGTCAATTTCAAAGGAATATTCATATACTTGCAGCTCAATTCACATTGCTATAGATACATATTTTTCTCAAGGCTCACGACATGAACTAAGTCTAATGTCAGTAATGAATTATAAAATGTCAAGATAGGATATTATACCACCGGAATTTAAATATAAGTATTAAATGTTAACCAGGCTAACATATTTTCCTCACAAACGAAATATAACATGATAATATGGATATATTCAGTCATTCAAAGGGTCTATTTTTTTCTGATGGGCGCAGCCATGATGATTTGAAAATTGCAATATTTTTAATATTTTATTCCCCTCCTTTACAGGAGACCAGTAATGAAAACCTACGTATCACGGACGAGGTTAGATGAAGGTACGGATTCGGCCGAGTTGTGACGAATGATAGGTTCCTTGTAATTCCATTCCATTATCGGTACCGGTGTTGCTGCACTAGATGCGCATTTAGACAATCGATGTCTCTTCAGTGATGCTCGAGGCCAAAACATTTGAAATTTTAAAAACTGAAATGTTTTAAAGTATCCTAAGTAAGTTCATTTTTAAAATTTAATTAGAAAACTAAGTGTCAGGAATTACTTTACATGTAAAAATCAATCCATAGTTAATGCAATATGTTGCGCATTCCTTCTCTTTATAATTTTTTAATTATTTACTTACCTCATTTTCTATTAAAATTCAGAACATAGACTTGTTTGAATGAACTACTCAGAAAATGAAAAAAATCATAAAATATTTGATAAAAATGAACAATTAAAGTTTCCTTCTTCCAGAGTCCATGTTATATATTTTTTGTTGAAGTTTTTAGGAAAATTAGCCTATTGCCAAAAACGAAAACGACGAAAAGACACATAATAGTACACAAAACACTACACAGAAAACTAAAGATAGAACAACACGAACCCCTCAAAAACCGAGGTTAACTAGAAGAATCTGCAGTTCCTACTCCACAAGTAACACTTGTCGTGTAACTCCTGATGAGTTTTATCAAGTGATTAGGCATCACAAAATAACATATGGGTAAATGACTCTTATCTAAACCAAAGATATCATCATATTCATAAATAATCGGTCATGATATTTACTAACCCTAAAATAAAGAAAGTGAAAGTGTTTTAGAACAAATGATATGAGGTTCTTACCTTTTGCTAAACATATAAAAATACATAAAGTAAATCAATCCTATGGCACTTATAAATGTATCTTGTCACACATTTAATTTTGTGGTGTCGAATCGGTTTGTGCTGGTTCCTAAAGGTGCATATATAGAAAGATCATTTATCATTGTAAAAGTTGGCCTTTTTAATTTTTACACTCTGTTGCGGATTGACTATTAGTCCCCGTTGCTATCATCAACTCAGTTGTCAGTGTTTCGTTACTGACTGGATTTATCGTGGGTATCATCAACTCAGTTGTCGGTGTTTCGGTACTGACAGTATTTATCGTGGGATAATCCACTCAGTTTTCAGTGTATTGCAAATTAAGGAACTATCAAGAAACTAAAGTTTCAACTCAATATGGCAAATATGACCTTAGACGAATTTGTCAACTGTTTATGTCCCTCTTAGAAATTTGCTCTTTAAATTATTGAGCGTTCCTGATGAAGGTTAATCAAGAAAGTCCTTGTGACCCATGAAATTACAGTAATTTAATTATTTTTTTTTAAATTAGGTTTGCAAACCAATAAAAACATAAAACTCCAAGAAAAAATGATAATTACAGAATTAAGAAAATATTTGAAAGTTTGTAATTAAGGAATTCAATACAAACAGATATATACAAAAATGATATAAAATTGCTCTCAACAACATGTTTTTTTTTTTAATTTGGACACACTGACTTCAATTTTGAATTGATTGTTCCTTTCATCAACTCACTCAACAAGACATATTTAATAGAAAAACGAAGGCTATGGGGTATCATTGCATGATACAAAATCAGTACATGCACAGCAAAAAACACACAAAAAGCAAAGGAACAGCATAGCATTGCTGTTCTTCATCTCAAGCTCACAGTGAGGCCTTGAACACGGAAAAAAAAAAACCAAAACACTCCCACCTAACTGCAAGTTTAAGATGACTCCTAGTACTGGTTTTTGGTGGTATTCGTTGCAAACAAATAGGATAGACTTTGTAAGATGTAACAGCACCAAATCGGGCCCGATAAAAAAAAAAAATACTGGAAGGTAGTACAAATTTAAAACAAAATATGTGTAAATATCAAACTATGTAGAATATACTTTAGTAATTAATGTATCAAATGAAAGGTGAAGGACTGATGATCCTTGTAGAACACATAATGACTGATAATTCTTAATAATACAAAAATGTATGAATGAACTCTAAAATTAGGGCATATATTGGCTTTTTCTCAGATATGAAGAACCTGGTTTGGTGTATCCAAAGTTCCATTAACCAGTACGGTCTGATGTGTAAATGACGGAATATTGATCCAGCCTCCAAACCACCACCCCCCTCCCCGGCCATAAATGTTTGAAAGTGAAAATTTTACCGCGGATAGGAATGGGGGCCAAGAATAGTTGGTGTGCGTGTCTTATTAAATTTTTTCCAAAACTGGCCTTAAATTGAAAAAATGATGTGGCATACATACTAATAATAATAATCAATTCTTTATTTAAAGAGGATAAACACAGTTAGTTACTACAAAGTGATCTTCCCTGAGGCCCTCACATACAAATTACAATACAATCAAAAACAGATATTTACACATAGTTAATTTACAGTCAAGAAGAACATATGAGAAGTTATTTCAAGAATAAATATACCATAACTTTAAAAATACAGAAGAATATTTGCCTTTTTTCAGCTAACACCTTCTTTGAATTTTTCTCCCTAAAATCACCATGTTTTGTCAGTAACTGGTTTGTGAGTACATAAATAAGAATAATATAAATAGTCCTCCCTTTGAAGACCTACTTCTTATGTAAAATCTGTTTGATTTAAAATGTAAGCAGAATAATATGCAAGTTATATAACTTTTTAATTGTTACATTTAAACAGATTTGTATTATTGGTACATTAGATGAATTTGGCTATTTTTTTTAGGTATTATTGTCATATAGCTCTTCAACTGTTTCAGTACTTATACATCCCTCGGATTTCAAATGTTTGGCATTGAGCGTTCCTGATGAAGGTAAATCCAGAAAAGCGCTTCGGACGCATGAAATTATTAAACGTGTTGTTTTCAATTTGTTACTAATTTTAATTAACTGATTTAACATTTTCGTAAACTCTACTTTCGTTTTTAGAAATTTCAGTTATTTCTTCATATCTATACCGACGGTAGTGTATTCATGTACATCCATTCTACTGTGTACAAAACCATGGTACGGATGTAAATAATCTTCTTCGTTGATGTTTTGAGATCTGTTAGAAAGTGAAGAAGACGACTGACTAGTATTTGATTTGCTCAAATCGCTTTGTTTGTCATCGGAACCTGCATTCTGCAAAATTTCAGATAACAATGGTAGATTTCTTGATTCTTCGAGTGCCTCTTCTTCATAATTAGATACTTCCTGCATTTCGATTTGTATTGGTGAGTGTCTAACAACTTCTGTCTGGGACACAGGGAAATTATTTTTATATTGAATCCGGATATAAGCATGACCAATGAGTGAAACTATTATCAAAACTAGAACTACAACGATCACACCATAAATGATCTTCTCCCGAGTCAAAATTCTGAAATATAAAAGTCGATTGAATTTATTTACTTGCAACCATGCATGTAATTATTCTTTTTTAAATGAGTAACAGTATCTCGATAATAATGTTTCAATGTTATTAATTTGAGTTTGTAGTTTCGTTGATTGTGTATCTATTCACTTGTTTGTTTCCAACCTGTTGCAACAAACATGTAAATATTCACCTCGATTTGTGTTATTATAATAAGTTTTGATTATGAGATCGAAATCAAAACCATAATGGAAACGTATGAAGAAAAGTCTGTTAAAGATGAATGGCTGTTAACCTCCAGTGTCAAATTAAATGCATAATCAAGACGAGAACAAGTAAATGCGATATGATATTTTTAACATTTCGTTGTACAAGACTGACATGGTGAGTCGGATTTTAATGTACTAGTTCGCAAGGTAATAAATAGTCCACAGGAAGACATGTCACCCTAACTGTACACATAATTCTGATATCAAAATAAAAATTCAATAACTGGAACCTTTAATGTATTACTAGTATGTAAAATGAATCTAAACATCAATTTTGATTTAGTAGTCTTTATACATCGTAAATTAAGGGTATTAAATACTGTGCCTTAACCATAAAATTTTACCTTTAACAGCTTCTCCTGTGCACTGTGGTATAGCAGTTGCAATTGGTTGACTGTTGTGATTTGTGATGATACAGTCTATTGAATTATAGAATCAAAATGTAGAAAAATCATTTTTGCTGACGCAGTCAGTAATAATCGGTTTGAGATCTATTAATAAAAGACGCTTAGCTATGGCGACCGCATGCATGATATCACAAATGTTTGCTCTGATTGGACAAAATTATGGAATTGAACAAAAACCAACAAAAAACGATATAGGCTACAATAAAGAGAAACATTACGCACATAAAATAAAACTTAAAAATGAAATTATCCAGATAAATGAACGTAAATTCAGGTAAAGAAGGTGTCCGTATCACTACTGTCAAATTGTTTTGATTTTGTAGGCTTAGCCTTAAATACATGAGCAGGTAAATATTACTGACAGGTTCATTAGATCTACTAGGTCAATTAGGCTATTAATAGCTCGAGTGCTATAAATATATCTTATCGACTTTGTGTACTTGCAAGTGTATTCAAAAACTTCAAAGGAGTAATAATAATCCCAAAGAGTACAAAACATTATACTTAAAAATAAAGAATGTCAAAATACATATATTGCAAATTTAGTTATTTGTCAAAAGCTGTATTATATAGATCATCTCCCTTTGGCGTCCGTCCGTTCCCGATATACACACCGAAATAGGTTGTATCTGTAATTGTTAAAGTTGTGCTTGTCATATAGTTATAATTGACATATCTTCATGGTTCTAAACTGTTTCAAGTTTGTTATTCATTACTAATATCTTATGTTTATATAAATAAGAAGATGTGGTATGAGTGCCAATGAGACAACTTTCCATCCAAGTCACAATGTATAAAAATGTATGTCTATTTCACAGCTAGGTACGTCTTTATCTTTGAAAAATACCTATAAATGCATTTAGTTAAGAATCATGCAGTATTTGTTTTAATTCTTTAGAGAAAAACGCATATACTCAACTTTCAGAATCGGCAGGCTTTAGCCGTCAAATCGTGTACAATTATTTTAACTATGTTGAAAAATGAAAGAAAAATGATAAAGATTCGTGGTTTGTTTTAAACTCTATGCTCACACCTGAAAGCGTCAGATATCTTTTTAAAGATAATACTTGTTTTACTGTCAGTAAAATTTAAAACATTGACACACGAATAAAACAGTGAAATTAGATTTACTATTTGGATTATTATCATAAGTTTGATTATAAACTCGTAATAAAAACTGTAAAGAAATCGTATAAAGAAAACTAAGATGTAGATTTTTGTGATAGTGTGTCATAGTATTAGAAAAAAATCATATAAAAAATTTGAAATCATTTGTAATGAAGTTGATGCAGCTGAACCTGCATCATGGCAGCATTGCAGTCTTAACAAAAGTAAACAAAAATGATTTCTACTCTAAACATTACTTGGAATCAATAAAAACTTTTGAATATGCCAACATTCTAAATGATTGGGGTACTTTTCTTACTTTCAAGTTAACCTGGTTACTATTTACTGTACTATATATAAAAATAAATATTGTGGTGAACCTATTTGGGTCGGAAAATACCACCAGAAAATTCAAGAGTAGGGAGAGAAACCCAAATCATGTGTATACACAGAACCCCGATCCAATCCTTCTTTTACTAAAGGAGTTAATTATTCCCTGTTTTATATCTACTAAAGCATTCTATTTTTCTATAATTTCCATTTTAGTATGCGAAAATATGCAAAATCTGCTTCAAAAATAGTTCTTAAAATTCCGCTGATTGGTTGAACTACTGTGAAGAACTCAAAATTTCACAAAAAAAATGTCCTCCGCTCAAATATAATGACACTGTTAAGGTAATATATCAATCTTGACAAATATATATATATATATATATATATAACTTATGCCATGTTTATAAGTACCCTGCCACGTCCACTCTGTGTTTTTGTTAGATGTATTTCTATTTGTATCCATCTGATGAGTTAAGCCTTTTTCATCTGATTTTTATAGTTTGTTTTTATGTTGTACTGTAACACCACTGTCCCAGGTTAGGGGGAGGGTTGGGCGCCCGCTAACATGTTTAACCCCGCCACATTATGTAAGTGCATATCCCAAGTCAGGAGTCTGTATTTCAGTGGTTGTCGTTTGTTTCTGTGTATCATATTTGTTTTTCGTTCATTATTTTGAACATAAATTAGGCCGTTATTTTTTTTTTCGCTTGAATTGTTTTACATTTATCATTTCGGGGCCTTTTATGGCTGACTATTGGTATGGGTTTTGATCATTGTTGAAGGCTGTACGGTGACCTATAGTTGTTAATTTATGTGTCATTTGGTCTCTTTGTGGAGAGTTGTCTCATAGGCAATCATACCACATCTTTTTATTTTATATTAGGTATGTTTATATTTATTAACACTGAAATTCTTTACAATTTTGTTATGTGAAGCGAAAGTGAGTAAGGATCTATCGCGTTATCAAAAAAAAAAATCCATGAATGATACATGTCAATGATCTTCTTAGACAATTAAGAATATAACTTTTTGTTTTTGGTAATTTCGGTGAGCATTATTTACAATTGATTTGTAAATGTATTTGGGCTTCGTCGACCTTCCTGACAGTAAGTAACAATCCCATTTCTTAGAAATGTTAACAATGGACAAAAATGTGAACCATGACAATTTGGGTCATTGACATTTTCATTCTCTGATTTTCTGACAAACATAATTTCTGAATTATCTGTATTTGCACTATCTTTGTTTTTAATTTGCCGTGCATATCTTTTGCTTTTTGGTTTTTGCTCAAGTTTATACAAGATAAATGGCTTATGATGAGGTTATTGTGTATGTACACATAAAGATGGTGGACGACGTTCTAGAATAAAAGAGAATCTGACATCAATAATCTTGTGACATTATTATTTCAAACTCAGAAACATGTCCATCCCCTAAAAGTGTCCATATGTCAGACGTCAATGAACACCAAAAAGTGTCATTTTTATGAAGCCTAAAAGTGGCCAATCTCCCATAAAGTTCATATAAAGCCAAACACATACCCCTTTTATGAACGCTCAATCGTGTCCATTGTTATTAAATAGTGATTTGTAAATTAATCACATATAGTTTAAAAATAAATCAAATCGATATTATTACAGGATCCTTCCTTTTGTTTTGTTGTTAAAATGGAACAGTTACTCTTTAAATGCACAAAAACTACTCCTGCAAGAGGTTGTCTGTGCAATATCCTGATACGGTGAATAATAATTATATGACAAGTTTTGGAGAGTAAAAATCCGGACACATTTTGGCGAAGTAGATAATTGGACCATTCGGGGATGTGGAATAGACACGTCTGAGAGTGTTAAATATATGAGAAATCAATGGTCACAAAACTTGTGTCATTATTTTTGTTACAGGTTATCCACTGATTTGTTGGCCATGGATGGTCAAATAAAAGAATCATTCAGTCAACATATCCATTTATATAAATTTTCACATGACCTCGCAGTTGGTAACATTTGCCAAACTTCATGATAAGACTAAAGGTTGATGTAATCTTAATTGACTAGGATTGTCAGTCTTCCTACCGACGGTGGGTGGTTCTCTCCGACCACTCCTGCTTCCTCCACCTAAAAAAGCTGGCCACTACAAAATAGCTGATAGAGGTTAGATTAACGGGAACCACTTATGGGAACTCAATGATATGTGGTATGTACTTTAATAAAGTTGAGGAAGGAGCAATTGCATATCTCATTCTATGTTATTAAGGGGCCTGCCCCCAAACATCCAAAATTCATTGTCTATTGACTTTAAACATTTTATAAGTTCATATGCTAAATCTGCTTAGTTCAGTTTGAGGGGAACCAGTAATGGTAAGTTAATGATAGTTGGTGTGTTGTTGTACATGTATCAGCATGATAACATCTCATCCATAGATATTAGTTGGCCAAACCCTTAATCATGGTCTATTGACATTAAATCTTTGGCTTATTTACTTGTTACAGCTTATAAAAATATAAGGTCAAACATCAGAATATAAGACAACCATCAACATCATCTTACATGTACATGCATATTAATATTTTGGTGAAAGAAGTTCATCCTCTGGATCTATGTTCTCATATTCTTGTCCTATTCATATAAATAAATGCCACATGGATATATACAACAATAAGACGACAACCCAACACCAAAGATAATTTAAAGACATCTATAGGTCAATATACAGTCTCGAACAATAGACAAAATAAAAAAGTACAGCCAATTGCTGGCTAGTCTGTGAAAAGGATGTAAATTAGAGAAGCCAATAATTTTGGGGCATTGTTTTGAGAACAACAATAAAGACGTCTACATGTATTAGAGGGGTATATAATTGGTCGTAGATTTGGAATCTTATTTTATCATGACGTCAGATTTGGATGTTGACTTGAGGAATGGAGGTCGATAAGAGATCGGACCTCAATCTGAGTCTTACATATGTATATATATATATTGATTCAGTTGTGACGTAAATAGACACCGATAAGTCTGAAAACATTTTATAGTTTTGAATGTTTTTTTCACCTGTTGACTATATATGAGTAGGTGGAAGTATGTTCTTATTTCATAAATAGGGGCACTCGGCATATATTAATTTGTGCATGAAGCGACAACTTCTTGCTAGGTACCAAATGTTTTTACCACAAGTTTGTTTGAAGTTTTAACAGGGGTACGTACATATAATATAAAAAATTTACATGTCTTTTTCAGGACTTCTGATCCATGTAGTTTTGGTAGGTTGTTAGATCATAGATTTGGTTATGAAGGGCAGATGTTCATTGAGCTCTTTGTCTAAGTGTATTGTTAAAGTGCTCTGCTTTGAGCTCAGTTTATTGTCATGTAAATGCATTCTTTGTAAAATAAAGATTTGACAGACAGCTCACATCTGCACATGAACTGTAAAGTAAGATGATTAAAACTGTCAGCACAAGGAATTGTTGAAGTAGCATCCATTCAATGTAAGAATTTAAGAGGAGATTGAAGCGTTCTATTTACATTTGAACCAAACTTTTTTTGTCCAGAAGCCAAATAATAAAACCACAAATTTACCAAACAATGCTACTCGTGCTGCTAGCAATATGATGCTAGGTGGTTTTGTAACACTTTTTTTCAAACAGCTGTACTGCCTACTGATTATTCCTGAGTGTAAATGGTCATTCACTTATACATTATGTTTATTTATGTAAAAGAAAAGGACAAAATTCACAAGGCCTAATCGATTTCTAAAATTATTTTTCATTGTTCCACATTCATTCGTTAATTTCTTAATTTGTGTAAACGTTAATTACAGCACTGTTCACTTTTATACCACAAAACTGCATCTTACATTATATATTATATTATAATTACTGTACTGGTATCACTTATATTTTTATCCATATAACAAAAATCTTGAAACAAGAAAAAACTTTTGAATACCTTTTTTCCTTTTAAATACTAAAAAATCATAGTTGATTAATTCATATTTCTTTAAGTCTACACTATTTGTCATAATTTATTTCTAGAAATTAAGAATCATAAACAAATTCGTTGCATTTACCAGTTTATTATGCCTCATACAACAAAGTAAAAACGTTTTTGACCTGTCAGTCTGTTTGTCCATCAGTCCTGTTCTTTTTATTACAACTCCTCTGAAACCATACAACAGAATTTCAGGAAACTTTGTAGATAATTAGAACATATTATGTAGATGTTCATATCCATAAGACGTTTTATCAGTTGACTTTTGTAGGAGTTATGAGTCTTCGAAGCATGCTCACAAAGGTTTTTTAATTGATATCATTTTCATACTGGTTATTTTTTTACTTCCACCAGGCCTTGGAGAAGACATTTAAGAAAAAAGAACGAAAATAACACAGTAGTGTACTTTCTAGCTTATCTAGCCCCAAGCGTCATCCCAGGTATTGTCATTACCTTAAACTGTTAGATATCTTCTATGAAACAATTTAGTCATTTAAAAGAAATTTTTACCAATGATATTGGGAAGATCCTAAACTAATTTACAGTTTTTGTAGACAAACCCAAATAAGAAATGACCACCACAAAAGTACATAAATAGAACCATACAAATACTACATGCATGCAGGTTCTCATATACCATCTCGCATATTAAAATCACACCATGCAGAAATGTAACCAATGTGTTCCTCTGCTAATTTTGAGTTTTTGCTGCTATCCAAAATCAAAGTTGTGGAACATATTTCATCAGAATCATTTGGTAATCCATGCAATTAGTATCTCCTCCATTACCGTCTTGAACATTAAAACTAAATATTAAATAAACTACACTGCTAATTTTTTTAGTGTTTGGTACAGGTTGGCTGTCACTGTGCAACACAGTTTAACATAGAACCCTTTAGGAAAAACAGAACTCTTTTTGTCAGAACACACTGTCAAACATCCAAACATACTATCCACACTGATCTGTGTCCACACTTGTTTTATGAGGGAAAAAACCCATTGATAAATGATAAGTAAAACCTGGTAGTGTTTCGTCTTATTGTCAAGCTATGTTTTTAAGTAATTATAATAAATTGATTCGCCATTATTTTCATATACATCCCTATCAGTTATAAATACACCTACAATTGCAGATAAAACGTTTAATGAATTATAATTTAGAAAAAGAAAACATCATACACATCGCAGTTTTCTTTTAGAAAGTTGCCGTACACATATGTATTCATGTGTAAAAAAGGAGATGGTGGATATAAGTCTAACAGACATTAACAAATGGCCGGAAAAACCAAAGGACATACAGGGGTCAATAGGCAGGTTTCTAGTAGAGACAAGTGTTCATATAGTATGGCATATTGTAAATCGTCCCGATTCTTAAATATTTGGGGAAAATCTTTACAGAAACTACAAAAGATCTGTTATCAAAACTTAATTCTCCAATAATAAAAAAAAAAAAAAACAAACATGAGGATATGACACAATACAATTAGATTGAAAATAATGAGCATAAGCAGAAATGGAAAAAAACCGTCTGATGTCAACCTTGGGTATGCGAGTTTTAAAGTTTGATTTACCGCAATTACTAAATTTTTACATATAAGATATTTCCAATGAGCAATCAAAACTCATTAGTCCTAAACGAACAGATAACACGATGACCAAAATAGTTAAATAAACAAAGCGCAGAAAGAACTTAGGATTAAGGAACACGGCATTCTTGGCCTGGAATAACTGGGGTGGACTTATGTTATTGGGTTATAATATTTTTCCAACAAGTTGTAACGACGATTTGGTCATGATTTATAAGATTCAGATCACGAATAAGGTTGACAGAACCCGTTACGAGGTAACAAAGTCACCCACTAGACCCGTCTAGGCTATAAATCCACTTATGACTATCTGGGATAAGTCTGGAAAAGATAGCTGTCGCACTTATATAAGTTATAAAAGGCTATATATATTCCCGTGAAGATGTATACGCGGGAAGAATAAATTTTCAATACTTTTGTGCGGTGAGAGCGTACGTAATTTTACAAACATAAGGAACTTTCAAACTATTTTTAGGTTTAAAGTGCGGTTCATACCGCTCAGTCCTTAGACTTCTGTGTAATGTATATAAGACTGTATTTTGTTTTGTTTTTTTTGCTTTTTTTTTTTTTTTTTTTTTTTGTTTTGTTTTTGTTTTTGCTACGGTGTTGTTTGCCCATTCTTATGACTTTTATTTCAACCATCGGTATCGTCGTCGCTGGAAACAAATAGATCCATGGACGTTTTTAATTGTTTGTTTTATTGAATACTTCAAATGAACTATGTGTATTTCGGTTTTCAAATATTATTTCACATGCTTATTTGTTGAAAAGAGTTGACAGAAAACACTTTGATTGTAGACAATATTGATATCAATGATTGCTCAGTCACTTTCATCGCTTCCAGCTTATTAAAAGGAAAATGTATATATATTTTCGAAAACTTAGTATTAATTGGTTCTAAAAATTATCTAATGGTATAAGTACAAATATATAAATACGAAAAACCAACCGAAAAGACAAACTACAGTATTCAAAACACAATATAGAAAACTAAAATATGAGCAACAAGAACCCAATCAGAAGGGAAAGCAGATCCTGCTCCACATGGTGCACCGTCGTGTTGGTCTATCGCGTCGTATAAGACGGCTGATCATGGCCTAACGAATATGTATTATTTGCTTGTCCAAAAATCTTCAGGTCAGAGGTAAAGAGTTCTTATTTCGTAAATAGTCTTTTATAACGTTTAAACCCGCTGCATTTTTTGCACCTGTCCTGATGTTCAGTGGTTGTCGTTTGTTGATATGGTTCATAAGTGTTTCTCGTTTTTTTATATAGATTAGACCGTTGGATTTCCTGTTTGAATGGTTTTACACTAGTCATTTTGGGGCCCTTTATAGCTTGCTGTTCGGTGTGAGCAAAGGTTCCGTGTTGAAGGCCGTACTATGACCTACTTTTACATATTGTGACTTGGATGGAGAGTTGTCTCAATGGCACTCATACCACATCTTCTTATATCTATTTGTTATCTGACCTTTCAATGATACCACGCCGGAACGTGTTGATAGAACAAATAGCACAGTTACATTTCTGTCGAAGTTTTGATTCTAAACAGTTTTCTCTACTCTTTTCTACACCTTGTTGTTATGTCAACCCTGTCTTTATTTGAAATTGACTATACAAGTTAATGCTTTAAACATTTCTGATGAAATGTTCCAGAGAAAATAATACTCTACGCTTTGAGAAAAGAAAAAAAAAAAAAAGCAAGGGGCAATAAAAAAAGATAAGTAGAAATGGCAATCAAAATGGAATAGAAGCAGATATGATACATTAAAAATTCACCAACATTAAAAACAAGTTCATTTTTCATTCTTTTTTAACGCCAGTATTATCTGAATTTTACCTTTTAACTCGAGATGAAACAACCATGAAATCAAATTCTGGTCATGCAAGCATTTATAGGTTCCATTATCTGCCTTAGTTAAGTTATTTACTGTCAAATTAGATTCTCCTTTTTCCACATTAACATCGACCGCAATGTTTGATTGCAAATGGGTGTCCTTTCCTTTAAGTCCATACAACTTTATAATAGAATTTTTAGACATATTTCTCATGAACCAACTAACAGTTTTATTAAATCCAGCTGGGGGACATGATAATGTGACGTCTTCTCCAACACATACGTGAAATGTTGTATTATTTTTGGAAGACACACATGCTGAAATATATTGTTAATCTTTATACTTTAAAAATAGTGCCATCAATTTTATTATTTAAAAAAGTGTACAAAGAAACATTTCACAAACAAACATGGCACTACTACAAAATTCAGTATAAACAAGCTGTGCTAAAATAGCAATGTTATAATAATAAATAAAAGTTCTATGTCATGACACAGTGGAATATGTATTTATATTTGATTTTTACTTTTTTTTTTATCATATTTTGAAAGCAATTTAGTATTGTTACGGATTATAAAAATTGCTTAAAACAAAAGTATGGAATAACAAAATCTCACCTTCTATCGTGAATAGAATGGTCATCATTTTGAAAGTGTTCTCCATGATGTTAGTATCTAATAAATGTTAATTATAATAATTTCCGTCAATCAATAAAAAAAAAAAAAAAAAAATCAATCAGGAAAAAATCATTTATAAAAAATCTAGAATGATCAGTTTGTGTCCACACTTATAGTTTGGAATGTCAATAATGTAGCAACGTATATCAGTATAATGCATATAAACTCAAATAAACAAATGATATTTATATTGCATTATTCAGGAACAATAAAAGCGCGGCAATTCTTATTGTCCCAATTTGACCATGAAAAAAAATTAGTAAAATATAGGCTGCCAGTCACAAGTTTGTTTTCATTGTCATACATGTAAAATAGGGTGTGAGTGCTACCCTATCCTATTTGTTCTATACGTTCTTTTTGTTAACTTTTTACATTTCAGAGGAAAAAGAAGGAGATGTAGTCTGATTGCTAATGAGACAACTATCCACTAAACTTCAAATGAAATGGATGTAAGCAATTATAGGCAACCGCACCCTTCAACAATGAAAAATCCAATACCGTAAAGTAGGCTTTATAAGGCCGAAACATGAAAAATATGAAAGAATTCAATTGATTAAACTAACGGCCTAATTTATAATAAAACAATGTACGGAAAACAAATATGACAGACATGAAACAAAGACAACCACTACAATACAGGCTCCTGCCTTGGGATAGGTACAAACAGAATGAAGCGGGGTTTAACATGTTTGAAGGCGTCAACCTATCCCCTAACCTAGGAAAGTGGTATAACGGCACAACACAAGAACAAACTATACAAAACAATAAACGACAAACAAATATAAGAGACAGCAATAAACGATAACCTCTAAATTATTTCTGACTTGGGATAGGAACATATAGAATAAGTGAGGTTAAACATGTTCGAAGGCGCGAACCCTCCCTGGAACACTCCCTTTATCCTGGGTTGAAACCCCCTTTTAAAAAATGGCTGGATCCGCCCCTGAACTTAAGAGTTAATGCAATAACTTACAAAATAAGACGATGTGGTATGATTGGCATTGAGACAACTTGTCACCAGAGACCAAAGAACGTGGTTGAAAGCAACTATAAGTTACTGTACAGCCTTCATCAATGAGCTAAACCCATATCGTATAGTAAGCTTTATAGGATAGAATTGAGAATGGAAACAGGAAATGTGTCAAAGAGACAACAACCCGACCAAAGAGCAGACAACAGCCAAAGGGTCTTCGACGCAGAGGGAAAATCCCGCACCCGGAAGCGGGCCTCAGCTGGCCCCTACACAATAATGTATACTAGTTCAGGAAAAAAGACGCCACACCAAACACCGAAACATATAAATGAACCACAATTTTTAAAAAACACACAAGACTAAGAATTAAAAGGTTAGAGGTTCCTGACTTGGGACAGGCGCAAACATGCGGCGGGGTTAAAATGTTTTGTGAGATCTTATGTTAAACATCGAAACAATTAAAACGAAAAAAAAAAAACAAAAATAACGAACTGGTTTGTGCTAAAACAATAACAACAAGAAAATAAATATTTCAGACAGCAACAAACGACAACCACATAATTACAAGTAATTTGTTCCTGACTTTAAACAGAAATATAAACCATGTTGCGGAGTGCTCAAACCTATCTTAATCCCCCTCAACATGGGGCAGTGGTCTAACAGCACAACACAAGACTAAACTGTTGAAATTAGTAAGAAAAGGCTTCCTTGTCAGATGGGCACGAAACTTAAAAAAACTATCTACAGAAGACAAAAGATCTAAAGTACCGATCTGGAGATATATTATCCACTAGTACACATCGAACATACATATAAAAATATAGAGATGTGGTATGAGTGCCAATGAGACAACTATCCACCAAAGTTCAATTAAAGTGGATGTAAGCAATTATAGGCAACCGTACGGCATTCAACAATGAGAAAAACCCATACCGTATATAAAAGTCCCCAACATGAAAAATATGAAATAATTCAATTATGAAAACTAACTGCCTAATTTATAACAAAACAATTTACGAAAAACAAATATGACAGACATGAACCAACAACAGTTCACTTAACTCGAGTTAATGTGCTGTTATCCTCACTCAATGTATACTGTTCAAATCAATAATTATGAACTGTCAATGGATGTTTGAATTAAATAATATGACAGACATTCCGAATTCTCGAGGTACCAGTTTTTTACATATATAAAAAAGACAACGGCTTTTCGGCCAATTATATGTGAAATAGTTTAACTAAAATTTCAATTACATTTCTATCAGTTTTATGCTCAATTCATGTTGAATAAGAATATCTATTTTTATTTATATGCATTTTTCATTTACTAATTTTGGTAAAACACCTCGCGCCGTTTCAATGTTTCAACAGGGAATAATAAACTAATTTAGTAGTCCCAGGTTTCAACAAAGATCGAATAGGAACTCCGGCCTACAATTAATCTTACAAACTGCACCAAAATACAGAAAACATGAATCTAAATTATCTTATCGATAACATCTGGTATTGGTTTTCAATGAAGTTATCTTTACAGATCAGCGGGTGTTAAACCCCTTGATTGTGCGTCTTATCGTATATGTCAAATAAGCAAGGGACCCCATATGAAGCGAGGACGGATTATCGTCCTTGTCGATACAAAGAATTGTTTTCAAATTGGGTTATCTCCCTTAAACCGGACAGATTCTTGGCAATGTACATCCCTCACAACAACAACAAAAAAAAACACAAAGTACAGGTCTAATAGTACTAACAGCATGTTCAAAGCCAATAACAATAAAATTTATGTATCTTACACAAAAATACCAGTCAGGACACATCCAACATCAAATAGATTTAGTATAAAGACGCCATTAACAGTCAGAGAAAACCATGACCTTGTGCAATGCCAAAATATAGGTATCGACGGATTGTAGTACCGTGAATGTGAATATGTGTATACATTCTCATTTTTATTTTATATATATATATAACAATAATATTTAGTATGGTTTTAATTTACTGATAACAAAATCAATATTTATACCAACAAAAACAATATTCAAGAATCTATTTACAGTGATCAATTGGTTACCTTTTAGAATGGGTAAACAACATCACCGTAAAATCAAGGATGTGCTATTCCGTTTAAAGTTTTCTACAAACACAGCCAAAATTCCAAACCAAATCTTTGTATCTATGGAAGAATTTAGTAAAGGTTTTAAGTAATTTGTGGGAACGAAATTCCTGACTTAATAATTTACCAGTAATACATAGATAATTCAAAATTTGGTGACTATGTTGAACGCATTTATCCCATCGAACTTGAGATAAAGGTTATAACAGATACAGTTAAGTCTGCCTCATATTTTGATTTACATCTAGATATTGACAATGAGGCTCGGTTGAAAACAAACCTTTACAACAAAAGAGATGATTTCAGCTTTCCAATCGTGAACTTTCCATTTCTATGTAGCAATACTCAAGCAGTGCCTGCATACGGAGTATATATCTCCCAGTTGATACGATGTTTCAGGGTTTGTATTTCCTATCACGATTTCCTTGATAGAAGGATGCTGCTCACTAGAAAGCTATTAAACCAAGAGTTCGAAGTGCGTATTTGCAATCATTCCTCCGTTACTTTTACTGACGCCATCACGAATTGGTTGACCGTTATGGAATATCTGTTTCACAGATGACGAAGGATATATTCTAATTATCGTAACTACAATCCCGTCCTCTTTTCCTGGAATGTGACCTACCGTATTAAAATTATCGCCGGGTTTGTGCTTGCATGAGCGACGCGACGGGTGCTTTATGTGGTGCGGGATCTGCGTGCCCTTCTCGAGCACCTGAGATCACCCCCAGGTTTGGCGGGGTTCGTGTTCTTTGGTTTTCTATGTTGTGTTTATTGCACTATTGTTTGTTTGTCTTTTGTCTTTTCCTTTTTTGGCCATGGTGTTGTTAGTTTGTTTTCGACTTATGGGTTCGAATGTCCCTTTGGTGTCTTTCTCCTCTCTTTTACACTAATTTAAATCCAAAACGTAACTAAAAACAGAATAGCGAACGATTTGGGATACAACCACACGGTAAGACGGTGCCAAAGGAACATCACCGTCCAAAAAGGACAAGGGAAAGAAAGGGAAAGAAAAATCGTCCCTTATGTCGTAGATTGTTGTGTAGAGTTTCTCGTGTAATCTGAAATATCTAAACCAGTTATTGCTGTCAGTGTTTGATTTATTTAAAGTAAGTTACTTTGGGTAAATTTTGGCAGTATAATGTTTTGAGAATTCTTGATTATTAAACGAAAAATATCACCAAGATAACGGTAAGTGTTATTGAATTTTTTCAATTAAATGGAATTTAGACGGGTTTTTACTGAGTTTGGTCATAAACTGAGATTCATAACAATACAGGAACAAGTCTGCTATAAAAGGCCCACAGTTGATGTCAATAAGAATACCTACAACCTGTCAATAAACTTTATTGCCGAAATAATAACTGGTCGAGATAATAAGGATTCATGACTTAAAAAGACATTTTAACTTTTTTACATGTTACTAATCATGATTTAGTCATTATCCAGGCTGTTTTTTTTTATATATATTTTTGTTGTTTTCCCATTAACAGATTAAATAATTAGGGTTGAAATCATATACTCTGTTTAATTTACTCACAACGATGACCTTTATATGTCTTATACGGTCTTACTGTGTTGATGTTGCGGTCAACACGCCAAATCTTTTATCCAAAAGAGGCGGAAAATACCCAATGGATATTCAAACAAGTCGATGACAAACCGACAAAAGCCATGGCCAAAACAAGATGTTACTAGTTTTTGATGTTTAGCTGAAACTAACATTGATTATAAAGGTGTATGAATTATGCACAATGGTTTTATTAAGTTTGTAGTTCTATTTTTTTTTTTTAATATTTATATGACGCAACATATCTGGTTTTTATTTTCTTTTTTGAGTAGCTATTTTTGCACATCTTCTGAATTAGCTATCGCCTGCGATTCTATCAATACAGCTTTTCAGTTATATTGTGAGTGTATTTGTGTGTTGTTGTTATAAATTTTACCTTTTACTGTTACCATTCCCATGTTTTGTTCAAAATTTAAAGCTTTGGATAAAATCAAATGATTGAATTGGATAGCATTGGGTTCCAAATTATACAGCAACTCTGTTAGAATGTTATAGATGGGATTCGTGTTGCTCAGTCTTTAGTTTTCTATGTTGTGTTTTGTGTACTGAGTTTTGTGCTTTGGTCGTTTTTCGTTGTTTTGCCAAAGCGTTGTCCGTTTGTCAACGACTTATGAGTTTGAATATCCCTTTGGTATCCTTTCCTCTCTTTTATAAGTTCTCAATGTATTGGAAGATTATTTCCTTATTTGTTTGACTGTCACATCCTAATTGCTTTTTATCCATAGACATGCTATTTTTATCCAAAAGTCCATAACTCTTTAGTTAAAGCTATTGGTAGTAAATGGTTTCTGTTCATTTGACACTGGCTATGTAAGTTATATTTTGTTTTGTGTGAAAATTAAACAGACGGACCCGTATCAATGCAAGCAGACATGAAGGTGGAAATATAGCTATATTGTCATGTGTATATGTCTGCATCAAATCCACAATATGATAATCTCCGAATATTCATTCTATTGTTCAGCATTGATAAGGATTTCCTGATTCTGCCATTTTTATTCTGTACTTTCCATTTTTTTTTATTTCCTCTTTGCCTTGTTTTTCTGCGAATTCAAAAATTATTTAAAACATATATATGTCATTGAGGGACACAGGTTGACACATTTGATAGGTACTTGTCACCTCATTTTTCTAATATGTAGCTTGGAATATATATCTAATAACTTGTACCAGCTAGAACCCAACGCTGAATTGGGTTTTTAAAACCATGGTTTGATCTGTAAAAGGTGATTACGCTTTTCATGGAAATAAAATAAACTAAATGAAAAAATTCAATTATCGACACATTTGAAAAAAAAAAAAAAAAAAAAAATAAAATTTGCAGATCTTTCTCAGTATTTCGATCATTTTAATACTTAAGTACTTAAGTACATACATCCGTGATTTTGTACATGGTTGAGCTACCTCCGCTGAAATCGAATTACGTCGTGTAATACGTTCCTTGTAATTCCACCGGTACAGGTGTTACTGCACTAGATGCGCATTTAGACACTTGTTGACTCTTCAGTGATGCTCGAGGCCAAAAAATTTGAAAGTTCAAAAAATGAAATGTTTTAAAGTATCCTAAGTAAGTTCATGTTTAAAATTCAATTAGAAAACTAAGTGTCAGGAATTAATTTACATGAAAAAATCAATCGATAGTTAATGCAATATGTTGCGCATTCCTTCTCTTACGAAAATTATTTACTTACTTCATTTTCTATTAAAGTTCAGAACATGGACTTGTTTGGATGAACTCCTCAGAAAATGAAAAAAATCGTAAATATATTTGATAAAAAAATGAACAATTAAAGTTTCCTTCTTACAAAGTCCATGTTATATATTTTTTTCAAAAGTGTTAGGGAAAATAAGCCCATTGCCAAAAGCGAAAACGACGAAAAGACACATAATAGTACACAAAACACTACACAGAAAACTAAAGATAAAGCAACACGAACCCCTCCAAAACCGAGGTGAACTAGAAGGATCTGCAGTTCCTACTCCACAAGTAACACCCGTCGTCTGGTAAAATTCATTGATGAGTTATATCAAGTGTCATCACACAATAACATATGGATAAATGACTCTTACCTAAACCAAAGATATCATCGAATTCATAAATCATCGGACATGATATTTTCTAACCCTGAAACTTAACAGAATGTGAACGTTTTTTCAGAACAAATGATAGATATCACAAAAGACAAGAACCCGAATTAAGCAGAAACGAAAATAACCGAAACCCATTTGAAATTCTTTATAGAGAACGTGAAATGCAGCGCCAACACCAATGAGGTTCCTACCTTTTGCTAAACATATAAAAATGCATAAGGTAAAACAATCCTATGGCCCTTATGAATGTATCTTGTCACACATTTTGTGATGTCGAATTGGTTTGTGATGGTTCCTCAAGGAGCATTTGTGAAAGGATCATTTATTATTGTAAAAGTGGGACTTTTTAATTTTTACACTGCGTTGCGGATTGACTATTAGACCTCGTTGCTATCATCAGCTCAGTTGTCAGTGTTTCGTTATAACTGACTGGATTTATCGTGGGTATCATCAACTCAGTTCTCAGTGTTTCGCAAATTAAGGAATTATAAAGTGTTTCGCAAATTAAGGAATTATAAAGAAACTAAGGTTTCAACTCACTATGGCAAAGATGACCTTAGATGCATTTGTCAACTGTTTAAGTCACCCTAAGTCATATAGCTCTTTAAGTTATTGGTCTTATATATCCTTGGCTTAAAATGTTTGAATTTGAGCGTTCCTGATGAAGGTTAATCATGTAAACGCCTTATGACCCACAAAATTACAGTCATTTATTTTTTTTTTTAAATTAGGTTAGCAAACCAATAAAAACACAAAACTCCAAGAAACAATGATAATAACAGAATTAAGAAAATATATTAAAGGTTGTTATTAAGGAATTCAATACAAACAGATATATACAAAAATTATAAAAACTGCTCTCACAAACCTGTTTTTTTTTTTTTTTAATTTGGACACACTGGCATCATTTTTAAAATGATTGTTCATTACTTCAACTCACTCAACAAGACATATTTTATAGAAAAACGAAGGATATGGGGTATCATTGCATGACACAAAAGCAGTACATGCACAGCAAAAAACACACAAAAAGCAAAGAAACAGCGTTGTATTGCTGTTCTTCATCTCAAAGTCACAGTGAGGCTTTCATCACAGTGCAAAACAAAACTCCACCGCAAGTTTAAGACCACTCCTAGTACCGGTTTGGGTGGTATTCGTTGCAAAAGAGATAAGGATAGACTTTGTAAGATGTAGCACCACCAAATCGTGTCTGGTCAAAAAAATAACATACGGGAAAGTAGTACATATTTAAAACAAAATAGTTCCTAAACATAGGTGTAAATATCAAACTATGTTGAATATATATATATAGCATTCTGTTCTTCATCTCAAGGTCACAGTGAGGCCTTCAACACGGAAAAAAAAACTCCCACCTATCTGCACGTTTAAGACGACTCCTAGTACTGGTTTTGGTGGTATTCATTACAAAAAAATAGGATAGACTTTGTAAGATGTAACAACACCAAATCAGGCCCGATAAAAAAATAACATACTGGAAGGTAGTACATATTTAAAACAAAATAGGTGTTAATATGTTGAATATATTTTAGTTATTAAGGTATCAGTTGAAAACTGAAGGACTGGTGATCCTTGTAGAACACATATTGAATAATACAAAAATGTATAATTGAACTCTAAAATGGAGGGCATATATTGGCTTTTTCTCAGATATGAAGAACCTGGTTTGGTGAATCCAAAGTTCCATTAACCAATACGGTCTGATGTGTAAATAACGGAAGATCCCGCCCCCTCCACAGTTTGAAAGTGAAAATTTTAACGTGGATAGGAATGGGGGCTAAGAATAGGTGGTGTCCGTCTTATTAAACAATAAGTACACAAACTGGCTTAAAATTGAGAAACTGATGTAGCACACATACTAATAATTACAATTATACATTCTTTATTTAAAGAGGGTAAACACAGTTAGTTACTACAAACTTATTTTCCCTGAGGCCCTCACATACAAATTACAATACAATCAAAAACATATATTTACAAATAGTTAATTTACAGTCAAGTAGAGCATATGAGAAGTTATCTTAAGAATAAATATACCATCAATTTAAATATACTTAGAATAGTTGCCTTTTTCAGCTCACACCTCTGAATTTTTCTCCCTAAAGTCACCATGTTTTGTCAGTAACTGGTTTCTGAGTACATAACTAGGGATAATATAAATAGTCCTCCATTTGAAGACCTACTTCTTATTTAAAATCCGTTTGATTTAAAATGTATACAGAATAATATACGAGTTATATAACTTCTTAGTTGTTACAATCAAACAGACGTATTATTGGTGCATTTGTCACTAATTTCAATTAAATGATTTAACATTTTCATAAACTCTACCTTCGTTTTTTGAAGTTTCAGTTATTTCTTCACATTCCATACCGACGGTAGCGTATTCATGCACATCCATTCTACTATGTACAAAACCATGATACGGATGTAAATAATCTTCTTCGTTGATGTTTTGTGATCTGTTAGAAAGCGAAGAAGACGGCTCACTAGTATTTGCTTTGCTCAAATCGCTTTGTTCGTCATCGGAAGCTGTATTCTGTAAATCTTGTACAATTTCAGGTAACAATGCTAGACCTTGATTCTTCGAGTGCCTCTACTTCATAATTAGATACTTCCTGCATTTCGATTTGTATTGGTGAGTGTCTAACAACGTCTGTTTTGGACACTGGGAATTTTTTTTTATATTGAATCCGGATATAAGCATGACCAAAGAGTGAAACTATTATCAAAACAAGAACTAGTAGCACAACGATCACGCCATAAATGATCTTGTCCCGATTCCAAAATCCTGAAATATAATAGTCGATTGAATTTATTTATTTGCAACCATACGTGTAATTATTCTTTTAAAATGATTAACAGTATATCGATAATAATGTTAAAATATTATTAATTAGAGTTTGTAGTTTCGTTGATGGTGTATCTATTCATTTGTATGTTTCCAAACTGTTGCAACAAATATGTAAATATAATACCTCGATTTGTGTTATTATAATAAGTTTTGATTATGAGATCGAAATCATAACCGTAATGGAACCGTATAAAGAAAAGTATGATAAAGATTAAAATGGCCATTAATCTCCAGTGTCAAATTAAATGCATATTCAAGACGAGAACAAGTTAATGCGATATGAATTTTTTAACATTTCGTTGTACAAGACTGACACGGTGAGTCGGGTTTTGATGTGTTAGTTCGCAAGGTAATAGTCCACAGGACGACATGTCACCCTAACCGTAGACATAATTCTGATTCCAAGCTGAATAGTCTTTCTTTTGCTCATTAATTCCGCGTGCTTAGCCAAGAAGCAGCAAATACCAATGTTTAAGGCTTTTGTTTGACCAGGACGGGGTCGGAACCCAAGGTCTCCTATCCTCGAGGCGTGCATGCTACCGCGAGGCCATTCATTAAGAAATATAAATAACAATTCAATAACTCGAACCCTTTAATGTACTACTGGTATGTAAAATGAATCTTAACATCAATTTTGATTTAGCTGTCTTTATACATCGTAAATTAAGGATATTAAATACTGTGCCTTAACCATAAAATTTTACCTTTAACAGCTTCTCCTGAGCACTGTGGTATAACAGTTGCAATTGGTTGACTGTTGTGATTTGTGATGGTACAGTGTATTGAATTATAGAATCAAAATGTAGAAAAATCATTTTTACTGACGCAGTCAGTAATAATCGGTATGTGACCTATTAATAAAGGACGCTTAGCCTTAGCTATGGCGACGGCATGCATTATGTCACAAATCTTAAATCTGATTGACAAAATTATGGAATTGAACAAAACCAACAAAAAAAAGATATAGGCTACAATAAAAGGAAACATTACGGACATCAAATCAAATTAAAAATGAAATTATCCAGATAAATGAAAATAAATTCAGGTAAAGAAGGTGTCCGTATCACTACTGTCAAATCTTTTTGATTTTGTAGGCTAAGCCTTTAATACATGAGCAGGTAAATATAACTGACAGGTTCATTAGATATACCAGGTCAATTAGGCTATTGATAGCTCGAGTGCTATAAATATATCTTATCGACTTTGTGTACTTGCAAGTGTATTCTAAAACTTCCAAGGCGTAATAATAATCTCAAAGAGTACAAAACATTATACTTGAAATAAAGAATGTCAAAATACATATATCGCAAATTTAATTATTTGTCAAAAGCTGTATTATATAGATCATCTCCCTTTGGCGTCCGTCCGTCCCCGATATACACACCGAAAAAGGTTGTATCTCTAATTGTTAAAGTTGTGCTTGACATATAGTTATAACTGACATATCTTCATGGTTCTTAATTGTTTCAAGTTTGTTTTTCATTATAGATTAAAACCTACTAATATCTTATGTTTATATGAATAAGAAGATGTTGTATGAGTGCCAATGTATGAGAGACAACTTTCCATCCAAGTCACAATGTATAAAAAGTTATGTCTATTTCACAGCAAGGTACTTCTTTATCTTTGGAAAATACCTCTAAATACATTTAGTTAAGAACCATGCGGTATTTGTTTTAATTCTTTAGAGAAAACCGCATATACTAAACTTTCAGAATCGGCAGGCTTTAGCCGTCAATTTGTGTGCAATTATTTTAACTATGTTGAAAAATGAAAAAAAAAAAATTATAAAGGTTCGTGGTTTGTTTTAAACTCTATGCTAACATCTGAAAGCGTCAGATATCTTTTTAAAGATATTACTTATTTTACTGTCAGTAAAATTTAAAGCATTGACAAACGAATAGAACAGTGAAAATAATTTTACTATTTGGGTTATTATCATAAGTTTGATTATAAACTCGTAATAAAAACTGTAAAGGAATCGTATAAAGAAAACTAAGATGTAGATTTTTGTGATAGTGTGTCATAGTATTAGACAAATATCATATAAAAAATTTGAAAACTTTTGTTATTAAGTAGATACAGCTGAACCGGCACAAGTTTGCATCATGGCAGCATTGCAGTCTAAACAAAAGTAAATAATAATGATTTCTACTCTAAGCATTACTTGGAATCAATAAAAACTTTTAAACATGCCAACATTCTAAATGATTGGGGTACTTTTCTTCCTTTCATGTTAACCTGTTTACTATTTACTATACTATATATAAACATAAATATTGTGGTGAACCCATTTGGGTCGGAAAATGCCACCAGAAAATTCAAGAGTAGGGAGAGAAACCCAAATCATGTAAATACACAGAACCCCGATCCAATCCTTCTTTTACTAAAGGATTTAATTATTCCCTGTTTTATATCTACTAAAGCATTCCATTTTTCTATAATTGCCATTTTAGTATGCGAAAATATGCAAAATCTGCTTCAAAACTAGTTCTTAAAATTTCGTTGTTTGGTTGAATTACTGTGACGATCTCAAAATTTCCCCAAAAAAATTTCCATCGCTCAAATGTAATTTCTAAATGAAGTACACTGTTATGGTAATATATCAATCTTGACAAAAAAAAATATATATATATAAAACTTATGCCATGCTTATAAGTACCCTGCCACGTCCACTATGTGTTTTTGTTAGATGTATTTCTATTTGTATCCATCTGATGAGTTAAGCCTTTTTCAACTGATTTTGATAGTTTGTTCTTATGTTGTACGGTAACACCACTATCCCAAGTTAGGAGGATGGTTGGGCGCCCGCTAACATGTTTAACCCCGCCACATTCTGTATGTGCCTGTTCCAAGTCAGGAGCCTGTAAATCAGTGGTAGTTGTGTGTTTCTGTGTATCACATTTGTTTTTCGTTCGTTATTTTGTACATAAATTAGGCCGTTTGTTTTTTCGTTTGAATTGTTTTACATTTGTCATTTCGGGGCCTTTTACAGCTGACTATCGGTATGGGTTTTGATCATTGTTGAAGGCTGTACGGTGACCTATAGTTGTTAATTTATGTGTCATTTGGTCTCTTTGTTTAGAGTTGTCCCATTGGCAATCATACCACATCTTCTTATTTTTATATTAGGTATGTTTATATTTATTAACACTGAAATTCTTTACAATTTCGTTATGTAAAGTGAAAGTGAGTAAGGATCTGTCGCGTTGTTAAAAAAATCTATGAATGAGACATGTCAATGATCTTCTTAGACAATTAAGAATATAGTTTTATGTTTTCGGTAATTTCGGTGAGCATTATTTACAATTGATTTGTATTGTATTTGGGCTTCGTCGATCTTCGTGACAGTCAGTAACAATCCCATTTTCTTAGAAATGTAAACAATGGACAAAATATGAACCTTGACAATTTGGGTCACTGACATTTTCATTCTCTGATTTTTCTGACAAACATAATGTCTGAATTATCTGTATTTGCACTATCTTTGTTTTTAATTTGCAACCGTACATATCTTTTGCTTTATGGTTTTTCCTCAAGTTTATACAAGATAAATGGCTTATGATAAGGTTATTGTGTATGCACAAATAAAGATGGTGGACGACGTTCTAGAATAAAAGAGAATCTGACATCATTGAATAATCTTGTGACATTATTCTTTAAAACTCAGAAACATGTTCCCCCCTCAAAAGTGTCCATATGTCAGACGTAAATGAACACCAAAAAGTGTCCTTTTTATGAAGCCCAAAAGTGGCCAATCTTCCATAAAGTTCATATAAAGCCAAAAACATACCCCTTTTATGAACACTCAATTTTGTAAATTAATCACATATAGTTTAAAAATAAATCAAATCGATAGTATTGCAGGACCCTTCCTTTTGGTTTGTTGTAAAAATGGAACAGTTACTCTTTATAAGCACAGAAACCACTCCTGCAAGAAGTTGTCTGTGCAATACCCTGATACATTATTAAAATATTTTGGGATCACTGCAGTATAATAGTGAAAAAGAATTGACTTTGTAAACAATGAATTTAACTGTACAAAACTAATTATTTGCAATCCTTATGTTTGCTCTAAATATGTATGAAATATTTGCCACTGGACATTAAGAAATCAACAGTCAAGAGTTAATGTATGTGTTGCAAATTAAATTTGTTATTATGCTAAGTATAAACAACCGACTCTGAACAAACTATAAATGACCACTTAATCAACAGTTGAAGCACTGAGAAAACTTGCATGATAAAATTATAAGATTTTTTAAGTGTTTAATACCTTCATCTAAAATTATGACAATAATAATCATATTGATAAAACATTAATAAAGGCTGCAAGTGAAGATAAATTTTTATTGTGATATTCTTTTTCTTATCTGGTGTCTATTTATTTGAAGACGAATTACCATCTTTCACTGTGCATAGTGTACCACATCTTGGACTATACGGAATACTACACTTTTCCTCTAGATGTCCTTGGATAGTGGCTTTAATCTTTTTTATTTAGAATTGACCAAAACAAGACGTCTTCAGTCGTGTCCCCCGCCCATCATTGAATGACGTAAACATTATTGCATTAATACTGAGGACATATTTGAGCTACGTCTGAGAGTTTTAAATATATGAGAAATCAATGGTCACAACATTTGTGTCATTATTTTTGTTACATGTTATCCACTGATCTGATGGCCATGGGTGGTCAATGAAAAGAATCATTCAGTCAGCATATCCATTTATATAAATTTTCACATGACCTCGCAGTTGGTAACATTTGCCAAACTTCATGATAAGATTAACGGATGATGTAATCTTAATTGACTAGGATTGTCAGTCTTCCTACCGAAGGTCGTGGTTTACTCCTGCTTCTCCACCTATAAAAACTGGCCACTACAAAATAGCTGATAGTGCAGCAGCTACATGTACTGTACTGAAAGTGGCCTTAAAACAAAAAGTCAATCAATCATAAATTACATGAAGGTTAGATTAACGGGACCACTTATGGGAACTCAATGATATGTGGTATGTTCTTTAATGCAGTTGAGGAAGGAGCATTTGCATATCTCATTCTATGGCTATTAAGCGGGCTGCCCCCAGACATCCAAAATTCATTGTCTATTGACTTTAACATTTTATAAGTTCATATGCTAAATCTGCTTAGTTTAGTTTGAGGGGAACTAGTAATGGTAAGTCAATGATATTTGGTGTGTTGTTGTACATGTATCAGCATGATAACATCTCATCCATGGAGATTAGTTGGTCAAACCCTTAATCATGGTCTATTGACATTAAATCTTTGGCTTATTTTCATGTTACAGCTTAATAATATAAGTTCAAACATCAGAAAAAAAGACAACCATCAACATCATCTTACATATACATGCATATTAATATTTTGGTGAAAGAAGTTCCTTCTCTCGATCTATGTTGTTGTCATATTCTTGTCCTATTCATATAAATAAATGCCACATGGATATATACAACAATAAGACGACAACCCAACACAAAAGATGATTGAAAGACATCTAGAGGTCAATATACAGTCACAAACAATAGACAAAATAAAAAAAGTACAGCTAATTGCTGAAAACAATTATTTGATTTCATTGCGGCTAGTCTGTAAACAGGATGCAATTAGAGAAGCCAATAATATTGGGACATTGTTTTGAGAACAACAATAGAGACGTCTACATGTATTAGAGGGGTATATAATTGGTCGTAGATTTGTGGAATATTATTCTATTGTGACGTCAGATTTGGACGTTGACTTGAGGAATGGAGGTCGATAAGAGACCGGACCTCAATCTGAGTCTTACATAGGTATATATATTTTAATTCAGTTGTGACGTAAATAGTCACCGATAAGTCTGAAAACATTTTATAAATTTGAATGTTCGTTCACTGTTGACTATATATATGAACTGTAAAGTAAGATGATTAAAACTGTCAGCACAAGGAATTGTTGAAGTAGCATCCATTCAATGTAAGAATTTAAGTGGAGATTGAACCCTTCTTTTTACATTTGAGCCAAACCTTTTTTTGTCCAGAAACGAAATTAAAAAACCACAAATTTACCAAACAATGCTACTCGTGCTGTTGGCAATATGATGCTAGGTGGTTTTGTAACACTTTTTTCCAACAGCTGTACTGCCTACTGATTAGTCCTGAGTGTAAATGGTCATTCACTTATACATTATGTTTATTTATATTAAAGAAAAGGACCAAATTCACAAGGCCTAATCGATTTCCAAAAATTTCTTTCATTGTTCAACATTTATCATTCATTCGTTAATTTCTTAATTTGTGTAAACATTGATTACAGCACTGTTCACTTTTACACCACAAAACTGCATCTTACATATTATATTATATTATAATAACTGCACCGATATCACTTATATTTTTATTCATATAACAAAATCTTGAAACCAGAAAAATTTCAATACCTTTTTTCAATTTTAATAATAAAAAATCATAGTTGATTAGTTTATATGTCTTCAAGTCTATACTATTTATCATAATCTATTTCTAGAAATTAAGAATCATAAACAAATTCATTGCATTTAACAAATTATTGTACCCCATACAACAAAGTAAAAAGGTTTTGACCTGTCAGTCTGTTTGTCCATCAGTCATGTTCTTTTATTGCAACTCCTCTGAAACCATACAACAGAATTTCAGGACACTTTGTAGATAATTAGAACATATTATGTTGATGTTCATATCCATAAGAAGTTTTATCAGTTGACTTTTGCACGAGTGCCCAGGTAGCACAAAACATTTTCAAAACATTTTTATAAGGTTGTATAAATGTCTTCTCAAAACGTTGTCGAAAAAATATTTTGTGATGTTATGTAGATATTTTTTCGGTATTTTAAAACATTTATTTAAAACATTTTTGAAAATGTTTTACAATGATGTAAAATATTCATGAAAATGTTTTCAATAACTTTTTAAGATATTTTGTTTGAATGTTTTATAAATGTTCAGAAGATATGTAGGCTCTACCTCTGAAAAACATTTTAAAAGCATATGGGTAAAACATTCTTAACAATGTTGTTCCTATGTTTTTAAACATTTTCTAAAATGTTTCATGAAATGTTTTAATAACATGCCTTTTGATATTTTAACAACATTTCTTTATAATATTTGATGAAAACATTTTAAAATGTTACGCATTTAATATTGAGAAAATGTATTTACAAATCATTTTGTTGCTAATATTTTAACAACATTTTAAAATAATATTATGAAAACATTTACGCAAAAACATTTAATAGAAAATGTTTAAACAATATTATGCAAACATTCATTTAGGTTATTGAATAAAAACTTTATTTTATCAAATGACAGAAACGTAAAGGTGATATGAAGCGGTACTTCCATATATAGCTTTATATAGTGCACGTATTGCTATTTTCCGGATTTTCTGTTCCAGTGCCGACAACAAACGTTTACAAATTTAAAATTTAACTGTTCCCGATGACCAACGAACATGATCCGATGCAATTTTGGAACCAGTAACCGGAAGTTTTATTTACCGTCATGCTGTACACAAAGACAAAGGAAACGTACAAACTAAAGAATAACCTTATCATGCGTTAAAACTGGAAAGATATGACACTAGTTCACATTTTAAAACATTGTAGTGCTTCTGGAAATATCTTAGTTAATTTGATTAATATATTCAAAGAATTAATACGAGTGTTTTAAGCAAACACAATGCAAAAGGGGGTGATGATTTAGTCGGTGCATATATGTTATGATGTTTATGTCCAATAAATATTAAGATTTATACAAAAGGGTTAAACTTAAGGGTTATTTATATGATTTTAAACTTCATAATGAAATCACTTGTAACCAGTGAGCTTGTCTCCTCCAGGACTTCACTCTTCAGTGTTACAAGTCAACCCTTTAACAGACTGAGCTATTTAAGCAGTACTTTCCTAGCTCAACCGCTGGCTACGTATCTACTAGTCAAGGGAATCCCATCACGCACTGGTTATCAAAGCTTTTGCTATGTGATAACTCAAGTGCCGTTGCCTCTATAACAGCCTGCATGGTTAGCAACTAGTCCAATGCCCCAGACTAGTAAAATTTTATTCGGACTAGTAAATTTTTGCAAAATTTTGTTTAGACATATAAGGAAAATGTCTGAATATTTGTCTTCGGACTAGTTGTAGGAAAAGATTTTGGTGCACACTGCTATAATATATTGTTCAGTGGCGAATCCAGAGGGGGGTTCCGGGGGTTGGAACCCCTTTTTGGACGATCAATGCATTTGAATGGGGACATATAGTTGGATCCCCTTTATCCTGGGTTGGGAACCCCTTTTAAAATGGCTGGATCCGCCCCTATTGTTTGTTACTTGTAATTTGTATTTACCCTACACGGCTTCAGCCCAGGCCAGTTAAATGTAGATAATTATTTATGTGCCCATCCCAAATCAGGAGCCTTTGATTCAGCAGTTGTCGTCGGTTCATTTCTGACATATTTGTTTTCGTCAAATGTTATAAATTATGCCATAATGGCATTAGTTTTCTTGTTTGAATTGTCTTTCATTTTTGAATGTTGTGGCCTTTGTAGCTGACTAATACAATGTGAGTTATTCTTACCTGTATTTTATTTATTTTGTTTATTTTAACTTTTGTAGGATCAATTAGCAGTGCCAAAATTAAGGATATTCAAGATATGCAGAAGTATATAAGCTTAGAAATGATTCAAACCATCCTGGAGGAGCAAATTTTGTGAAGGTATTTATTCTTTAAAATCCTCAATCTATATTACATGTATTTGCGTTAAAATATGCAATAACCATTAAGAGACTTTTTTTTTTGTAAGACCAAGAAAAGGTTACAGGCCCTACTCTCAATTGGGAGTATTGTACTGTATACATATAGTCTTATTTTTTAAACTGGTGAACTCTACCGTTGTAGGCTCCTGTAATAATCATACACCCCAAGCTCCACAGATGTATAAAATAGCTACAAATTTTGCTTCTGAATCCAGTAACACTGATTAGATGACGCTTTCGATATATTTTTGTGAAACCACTGGATTAAATTGAAGAAAAAAAGTTTCTTATGTAATTTGATGAAATTAGCTGAATCTCTACTAGTTAATCACTGAACAGAAGGACTAACTTGTTTACATTTTTTTTTACAGAAGCCAGTAGATGTCAAAAGAAATAAAAAGAATGGAACAAAAGGAAAATTGAAAAAGAACAGTGATATGACAATATTGAATAAATGTTTTGCATTTCTAATTGTTGCTATCTTGTAAAGTGTTGACTAAGGCAACAAAGAAAACAGTCAAAAAGCTGTTCAGAAAAAAAATGTCAGATGCTACACATGATCAAACAAGAGATCAAGAAATACTTCTCAAAAAATGTTTTGTTCAATGCGAAGACCAAATAAAATGCACAAAGATATTTAAAATCTGAAAAAAAGAATACCTTTCTGTAAGTGAATCCATGAGAAATTGGAACGTGTTCAAGGCAATACTTCAAAATAAAAAAATGGACCATTAAATAAAAATCAGATTTGTGAATAAAAATGATATCTTAAACAGGAAATAGTGGGGTTATGTCAACGAGGCATCAATCCGACAAAAATAACCAAAATATATGTAGATTCCACAGTCATCAACTGACAATTGTAAAAGGAGATGTGGGATAAAGATCAGTATGACAGCAGTTGTTTTTCAAATGCAGATCCAGAATTTTGAAAAGAGGGACCACAGGCTCCAAACTAGACACAGTTGGAGTGAAATAGGTGGAATTAGATTAACCATAAATGAAGCTCCATAAGGCGGCCCAGGACGGTGCAAGCAATTTTGCAGCTATACTCTCTGTTTGCAGATAGTTTGAAATTTCAATCAATTACACACAGCAATGCAGGTCCAGATGTTTTCAAATAACATTAAAAATATATTTATTATGTTATTTAAGTATAAAAATGATATTTAAGAAAACAGTCTTAAAACATTCAATCAAAATATTTTCCTAAAATATGTTATTCACATTATTACAGCAATACATTTAACCTCAATATCCAGAAAACATTTTTGTGATGTTAAAATGTTTTACTCAAATTATTTAAAATGTTGTAAAACATTTTATCATTTTACATACATATAACATTATTGAAATATTTTTTACACATTTATTTTAAATGTTTCAGTAAAACATGCCTAAAATATTTTTAAAACATTTATATAACATTCATAAAACATTTTGAAAGGATGATTAGCCAATCGATTTGGGAAAATGTATTTTAAATGTTGTTCTGATGTTTTCAATCAATATTGAAAATATCTTTATTATGTTATTTAGATATTAAAATGATGTTTAAGAAAATATTTTAAAACATACAATAAAATATTTCCTTAAAATATGTAATTCACATTAGTACAGCCATACATTTAACCTCAATAAAATATTTTTATGATATTTTTGTGATATAGTGCAATATATTTTAAATATATTTTAAAAACATTTTGTGTTAGCTGGGTGATGGGTCTTCGAAGCATGCTCACAAAGGTTCTTTAATTGATATCATTTTCATACTGGTTATTGGTTTTTACTTCCAGCAGGCCTTGGAGAAGACATTTAAAAAAAAAGAACTAAAATAACACAGTAGTGTACTTTCTAGCTTATCTAGCCCCAAGCGTTATGCCAGGTATTGTCATTACCTTTAACTGTTAGATACTTCTAAGAAACAATTTCGACATTTAAACAAAATTTTTACCAATGATATTGGGAAGATCCTTAACTAATTTATAGGTTATGTAGACAAACCCAAGTAAGAAATGACCACCACAAAAGAACATAAATAGAACCATACAAATAATACATGCGTGCAGGTTCTCAGATACCATCTCATATTTAAATCACATCATGCAGAAATGTACCAAATGTGTTCCTCTCCTAATTTTGAGTGTTTGCTGCTATCCAAAATCAAAGTTGTGGAACATATTTCATCAGAATCATTTGGTAATCCGTGCAATTAGTGTCTCCTCCATTACAGTCTTGAACATTAAAACTAAATATTAAATAAACGACACTACTAATGTTTTTAGTGTTTGGTTCAGGTTAGATATCACTGTGCAACACAGTTTAACATAGAACCCTATGGGAAAAAAAACAGAACTTTTTTTGTCAGAACACACTGTCAAACATCCAAACATACTATCCACACTGATCTGTGTACATAATTGTTTTATGGGGGAAAACCCCATTGATAAATGATAAGTAAAACCTGGTAGTGTTTAGTCTTATTGTCAAGCTAAGGTTTACAGTAATTATAATAAATTGACTTACCATTATTTTCATATACATCCCTATCAGTTATAAATACACCTACAATTGCAAATGAAACGTTTAATGAATTATAATATAGAAAAAGAAAACATCGAAGTTTCTTTTTCCCGTACACATATGTATTCATGTGTAAAAAAGGAGATGGCGGATAAAAGTCGAACAGACATTATCAAACGGCCGGAAAAAACAAAGGGCATAAGGTAGTCAATATGCAGGTATCTAGTAGAGACAAGTGTTCATAAAGTATGGCATATTGTAAATCGTCCTGATTCTTAAATATTTGGGGAAAATCTTTACAGAAACTAGAAAGATCTGTTATCAAAACTTAATTCTCCAATAATAATAAAAAAAAAACATAAGGCTATGACACAATACAACTAGATTCAAAATAATGAGCATAAGCAGTAATATTAAATAAAAAAAAAACGTCTGATGTCAACATTTGGTATACGAGTTTTAAAGTTTGATTTACCGCAATTACTAAATTTTTACATATAAGAAATTACCAATGGGCAATCAAAACTCATTAGTCCTAACCGAACAAATAACACGATGACCAAAATAGTTAAATACACAGAAAACTAAATATTAAGGAACACGACATTCATGGCCTAGTGATAACTGGGGTGGACTTATGTTATGGGGGTTATAATATTTTTCCAACAAGTTGTAACGACGAGTTGGTCATGATTTATAAGATTCAGATCACGAATAAGTTTGACAGAACGCGTTACGAGGTAACAAAGTAACCCACTAGACCCGTCTTGGCTATCAACCCACTTATGACCATCTGGGATAAGTCTGGAAAAGATAGCTATTGCACTCATATATTCTTTTTTCTATTTTTTTTTTCTAAATGTATCTTTTAACATATTTCAAATGTTAACCAGTTGATAGCGTACTGAATAAAATAAAACAAAAAAAAAAAACACAGGAAAATAATAACAATATATAGAATAATACCTGATTTGTATGTAGAAACATTAATAGTACAAGAAATATTGTTTCTGTCGGTTTGACTTCCCGAGTTTTTGTGTCTATGGTCTGGATCTATAAGCAATAAACATATGAACGTATATCAGTGATTAACCACTTCATCTGCATCTTCGGATTGATATATAAAGTATATTAATATTAATACAATACAACATGAAATACATGATACACACTGGCATAAAAACAATGATATTATATATGACACTTCACTTCCACCTTTAATTAGATATGAGAAGATGTGGTATGAGTGCCAATGAGACAACTCTCCATCCAAGTCAAAATTTATAAAAGTAAACCATTATAACATGTTTAAGGTTACCTTAGACCAAAACAGAAGTTTATACAATTTTTTTAATTTTTTTATCCTACCAAATAGTATTATGAGGTATTCATATAGGTATTTAAAAACACATCAAAGATACAGAAGCATGAAAGAGATTCTTTGGTAGTCAATTATAACTACCATAAGAAAAAACGGAGATATAGTATGATTGCCAATGAGACAACTAGTTACTATAAGTCACCCTCTTTCACAATGAGCTGAACCATACCATGTAGTAAGTTATAAAAGGCTTAATATATTCCCGTGAAGATGTATACGCGGGGAGAATAAATTCACAATACTTTTGTGCGTTGAGAGCGTAAGTAACTTTACAAAAATAAGGAACTTTCAAATCTTTTTGAAGTTTAAAGTGCGGTTCATACGCTCAGTCCTTACTTGAAACTAATTAACAAGTTATTTATTTAAACATTCCTTATGAAAAGTTTCAGAGAAAATAATACTCTGCGCTTTAAATAAAAGAAATAATAAGAAAGCAAGGGCAATAAAAATCATAAGTAGAAATGGGAATCAAAATGGAATAGAAGCAAACATAATACTAACAATACACCAACATTAAAAACTAATTCATTTTTCATTCTTTTTTAACGCCAGTATTATCTGAATTTTACCTTTTATTATGAGATGAAAAAACCATGAAATTAAATTCTGGTCATGCAAGCATTGATAGGTTCCATTATAAGCCTTGGTTAAGTTATTTATTGTCAGACTAAATTCTCCTGTTTCCTCATTAACATCGACCGCAATGTGTGATTGCAAATGGGTGTCCTTTAGTCTAGGTCCATACAACTTTACAATATGATTCGTAGACATATTTCTCATGAACCAACTAACAGTTCTATCAAATCCAGCTGGTGGACATGATAACGTGACGACTTCTCCAACATATACGTGAAATGTTGTTTTATTTTTGGAAGACAGACATGCTGAAATGTATTATTAATCTTTAAACTTTAAAAAAAAAGAAAATGGTGCCATAAATTTCATTATTTAAAACAGTATACAGAGAAACATTTTAAAAAAACATGGCACTACTACAAAATTCAGTATGGACAAGCTGTGCTTAAATAACAATGTTATAATAATAAATAAAAGTTCTATGTCACGACACAGTGGAAAATGTATTTATATTTGATTTTTACTTTTTTTCTGATCATATTTTGAAAGCAATTTAGAATTGTTACGAACTATGAAAATTGCTTAAATCATAAGTTAGGAATAACAAAACCTCACCTTCTATCGGAACTGAATGGTCATCATTTTGAAAATGTTCTCCATGATGTCAATATCTAATAAGTGTTAATTATAATAATTTCCGTCAATTAATAATAAAAAAGCTATCAGGTAAAAACATTTAAAAAAATGTAGAATATTTAAGGAAAACAATGATTACGTCCTTTATTACTCATAATACGTTTTGCATTATGGTATTCTTTTATTTGATCAGTTTGGAATGTCAATAATGTAGCAACGTATATCAGTATAATGCATATAAACTCAAATAAATAAATGATATTTATATTGCATTATTTAGGTACAATTAAAGCGAGGCAATTCATATTGTCCCAATTTGACCATGAAAAAAAGTAAAATATAAGCTGCCAGTCACAAGTTTGTTTTCATTGTCATACATCTATAATAGGATGTGAGTGCTATCCTATCCTATTTGTTCTATACTTTCTGTTTGGTAACGTTTTGTTTTTTTTCGTTTTTGAGGAAAAGAATGAGATGTGGTATGATTGCTTATGAGAACTATCCATGAAATTTCAAATGAAATTGATGTAAGCAATTATAGGCAACCTTACACCCTTCAATAATGAAAAATCCAATGCCGTAAAGTAGGCTTTAAAAGGCCAAAACATAAAAAAATATGAAACAATTCAATCTGAAACTAACGGCATTATTTACAGTGTTACCTTTTAGAATGGGTAAACAACATCACCGTAAAATCAAGGATGTGATATTCCGTTTAAAGTTTTCTACACATACATAATTTCAAACCAAATATTTGTATTTATGGAATAATTTAGTAAAGGTTTTAAGTAATTTGTGGGAACAAAATTCCTGACTTAATAATTTACCAGTAATACATAGCTAATTCATAATTTGGTGATTATGTTGAACTTCATCATATAACATAAAAGGCTTGCTTATTGTTTTTATTGTTGCGTTGTACCGCAAACATTACTTGAAGTTTAATACCTAACGATAAATGATAAATATTTTTATAAGTTAATTTGTAACACTTGATAACACAGTTTTAACCTCAGTATTTACATAATTGTACCTAAATCATGAATAATAATGCAAGAATGAAATTATTCAAACCTATCTCTACAAGCACGTGTAGATTTCAGTATCAATCATAGTAAAAATATATACTCTCCCTTTACTCATCCCATACAACCTCAATTTATTTATTGAAAAATTGTCTTTTACTTTGATTGCTGTTACAGTTGTCAATATTGTTGTGTATGTATTCCACCAACTTATAGTTTCAGAAGAATAGATAAAACAGAGACAAATACATCACCACAAAATTACTAGCAATACAATAAAACACCATTAATAATTTTTATATATGTTGTCCCCGCAGATAAAGCACCAAACAACATCGTTTCAGTGTGTAAATCACATTACATAAACTGCTAACCCTGATAAATGAATTAGGTATTGAAAATTCACTTGGAAACTCAACATATACCCTCACGACACTTACCAAGGAGGAAATCCTGGATAATCATAGGTCTGTTCTATGTTCCTTTGGAATTTCAACCAAAGATGAAGAACTGGATCTTCCGTCACTGTATTGGATACCTAAATTACATAAGTGTCCTTACAAACAACGTTATATTGCTGGGTCTTCCAAGTGCTCCACGAAACCTCTTTCTTAATTATTACCATCTATTTTATCAGCAATCAAAGCCGGGCTTCAAAGTGATTGTAAAACTACCTATTCTACAGGCGGCGTGACTCAAATGTGGATACTAAACAATTCCAAAGATCTGTTAGAGCATATACAATCTAATAAGACTCTTTCGTCCTACAATAGTTTTAAAACACTTCTACACTTTACACAAGTATTCCCTACACCAAACTAAAAAGACAAAATGAAAGAGTTGGTCATGCTTTGTTTCATGAAAAAGAATGGCCAACGAAGATAAAAGTATCTTGTCTTAGGGAGGAAGAAATCGTACTTTGTAAAATGATCACTGATTCAATCAAAACATTCTCTGAAACTGATGCTTGATTTCTTGGTTGACAACACATTGGAATGTTTGACGGACGTGTTTTTCAACAAACTATTGGCATTCCCATGGGAACCAACTCTACTTGTCGACTTGTTCCTTTATTCATATGAGGCTGACATCATACAGGAGCTTCTTAGGAATGGTGAAAATATGCTAGCATTATTCGTTAACTTCACTTTCTACTATAAAGATGATGTCCTCTCACTAGATAATTCAAAGTTTGGTGACTATGTTGAATGCATCGATCCCATTGAACTTGAAATAAAGGATTCAACAAATACAATTAAGTATGCCTAACATCTTGACTTACATCTAAAAATTGACAATGAGGGTCGGTTTAGAACAAACTTTGCAACAAAAGAGATGATTACAGCTTACCAATTGTGAACTTTCCATTTCTAGGTAGCAACATTCCAGCAGTACCTACATATGGAGTATATATCTCCCAGTTGATACGGTATTCCAGGGCTTGCGTTTCCTACCATGATTTCCTTGATAGAGGGTTGCTGCTCACAAAAAAGTTTTTATACCATGAGTTCCAAGTGGTGAAGTTGAAATTATCCCCTCGAAAATTTTACGGTCACCATTACGAGATGGAATATCTGTTTCAAAGATGACGACGGATATGTTTCAATCATCGTAACCACAATCCCGCCCGCCTTTTCCCCGAGTGTGAACTACCAAATTAGATGTATCACCGGGTTTGTACTTACATGATCAACACTACGGGTGCGACATGTGGAGCAGGATATGCTTACCCTTCCGATGCACCTGAGATCACCCCGGTTTTTTGTGGGGTTCATGTTGCTCAGTCTTAAGTTTTCCATGTTGTGTTTTGTATACTGTTGTTTGTTGTTTGGTCTTTTTCTTCTTTTTTTTCATGGCGTTGTCAGTTTATTTTCGACTTATGAGTTTGAATGTACCTTTGGTATCTTTCGCCTCTCTTGTATACTGTATAGACGGATATTGTTTCCTTCTCTCTCTTTGGCGCCAGTTTTATCTGGATTTTACCTTTCATTATAAGATAAAACACCCATGAAGTTAAACTCTTGTCATGCAAGCATTGGTAGGATCCAGTATCAGCTTTAGTTAAGCTATTTATCGTCAAATTAGATTCTCCATTTTTCTGATTAACATCGACCGCAATGTTTGATGGCAAATAGTTGTCTTTTCCTTTATGTCCTTGATACAACGTCCGACACATTTCTCCTGAACCAACTAACCGTTTGACTGATACCAGCTATTATTGAAAACAGTTTACAAAGAAAACATTACACAAAGTCCATCGTACAAAGTTATTATATGATTCTCGGATAAATTTCTCTTGAGCCGTTTAACAGTTTTATTAAAGCCAGCTAGGGAACATGATAATGCAACGTCTTCTCCAACACATGCTCTTATTGGAGAACTGTATTTGGAAAACAACCTTGCTGAAATGAAATATTAATGTTATTACTTATTGTAAGATAATAGAATAAGAGGTAAGATTGGAGTAAAGGTAGCTAATTTAAAAACAAACTGAAACATTAAATTAGATTAGCTTAATCTTACAAACTTGACTTAAACCTTTCACAATACAAATTAACAAAATCCCTGAGAAATATTTCATATACAAGAAAAACAATGATTTTACAAAATTATGTTACAAATGTCCGAAAAATCTCAAATCAAATTTTGTCCATTTTTTCACTGTGACAACATACCTCTTCTCCCTCTGGAGCACGACCCCGTGCTTCGAATAAATTCACCGAAAATATCCAAATTGCGAATAAAAATTTCTGTTTTGATATACGGTCCTTTGATTTAGCGTGGATTGCAATTGTTCTTTTTCCTCTCGGATGCTTTTAATTTAACATTCAATTCTCCAATTTGTTTGTAATAATCGTCCATTTTAAAATGTAGAATGTAATTTTCATTAAAGAACTGTCTTTTTTCAGTAGCCACTTCTTCATATTTTTGTTGAATGTCGCATATGAAATGTACTTTTCTTTGAAGATCTTATTGTAAATCACTTATCCGTTTTACGTGTTTTTGACAGTTGTCTACAGTGACGGATTGTCTTTTCTGGTTGTCTTGTAAGAGTAGAACATCTGCACGTAACTTTTCATTTTCAGCTGAAACACTTTGTAAATGAGGTAACTGTTCTCGTAAATTCTGAATTTCGTCTGTCTGATTTGCACCTTTTTTCTGTTCTGTTTATGTTTCTTTTTAACGCTTGGTAGTTCACATTTTATTATACTGGTAGAGTCCAACCAGCTTTTGAATCCCGAATCACGTAAGTTGACGAATGGAAAACTGCAGATCAATGATTTTGAATCTAAATATTCCTTTATGCGTCTAGAATCTCGCTCCTTTTGTGATTTGGATTTTATTTTTGTCTGCGGTACATCTTTGCACTTTTGAATTTCCTGATTAGGACGAAGGACACACATTCGGGCGTAATGTCCTATGGGATGACACTTAAAACATTTCTTTTTTGCTGCAAAACCAAACGTTTGTCTATGCTGATTACCACAGCTGGCGCACGCTGGAATCTTACGCATCTGGAAAAACCATGGTCTCCACTGAGGCCTGAAGTTGTATTCCATCGCTGCAACTCTTATGCATGTATATGTACACCTCTTGGGAACTGGTACTCGCTTGCTGCCTGAGGTATCAGGAAAGCGTGTTGAGCTGAAGAGTCAACACGACCCGGACCTGGCACCAAATGTCACAAAAATAAAAACTGGGTGTATCTTGTGACTGGGTTATGTGTGTTGGCCTGCAACTACACACACACACACACACACACACACACACACACACACACACACACACACACACACACACACACACGACGAGTCTACGAGTCTACACGGACTCTGACTCTAGGACTAACTCTTGCAACAAATGACGACACTGGTTTCCGCAATATATAATTTAGTAGTTCAGCATGGAATAAAATTGTACAGAGTTGGAACTGCTCAGTGTAAAACTAAATCCATTCTGTCTTATCGAAATAATCAAACAGTTTATATAACAAACTAAAAATTACTTGAATAGACTTGACAAATATTTATCTAAATGAGAGACAAATACAATAAACGGATTATAGAAAAATTATCACATAGCAAAATAATCAACAATAGAATTTACAGACTTATTTATCGAATTAAATAGGTAAAAGAAAAATAGGTCTGATTGGAGTAAAGGTAGCTAATTGAAAAACAAAGTGAAACATTAAATTAGATTAGCTTAATCTTACAAACTTGACTTAAACCTTTCACATTACAAATTAACAAAATCCCTGAGAAATATTTCATATACAAGAAAAATAATGATTTTACAAAATTATGTTACAAATGTCCAAAAAATCTCAAATCAAATTTTGTCCATTTTTCCACTGTGACAACTATCTGTTTCAAAGTTTTAGTTCTCCGTATGTAACTTATTGTTGCATATAATATCATTCTTTCAACTGCCTCCCTAGGGCCTTAATGTTATAGCGTATAAATATAACGAAATGTGATTCGATTGCCAAATACCCAGGCAGGGTCCACTTGACGAGGATGTAAGAAGCTATAGGTCACCACACGTCTCAAAAATGAGCAAAACCAATATCGTATAGTCAGCTATAAGAAAACTTTACATGAAAAAATGTTACAATTCAAACTAAAACAACTACCTGAATTATGCTTCAACAATAAATATGACAGACAGCAACCAAAGACAACCGATGAACTATAGGCTCGATATATGACTTGATCTTATCGAAGATTTTTATATAAGCCTGTCCTGCTTTTCCGACACACATAATCTAGTAAATAAGACTGGTTGATTCGGAGTCAGAAGTCTCTGTCAAATAAGAGTAACATTTCTTCGAAAAATTGAAAAATTGTTACCCAGATAGCTGAAGTTTTATAATCCGATAATTGTGCCAATGTGGAGTATATTGATAAGACATTTATTGTTGTCATGAATATTGTTGTAATATTTTCAAATAGAAGTGAGGCACTGATTGATCAACAAAACATATGAACAGATTTTGAAAATGAAAAAGAATTTTGTGATTTCAAAATATATATTCTTCCTTTTTTGTCAATTAGCAAAAAATTAATGTCATTTAAGTCAGTAACTGCGAAGCTCTTAATTGTGATGAAAAGATCTGTTATAATGATTTTTTTTAAGGTAATTCTTTAATTCTATCATTTATACCTACATGACCAATAAACTAAAGTAGAGTACATATTACATAACAAGTTCACTGTGTATAAACACATTATTCCAATTTTTATCCTGAAAGTCAAGTACACATGAAAATAAGTAGATGTGGTTAATTGCAAATGAGACAACTCTCCACCAGAGACTAATTGACGTAGAAGTTAGCAACATGTTCGCTTTGTTTCATTCGAAAGCTTTAACATTATTTTCTTTTGATAAAAAATGATAAACAACTAACTTAAATTTTGTTCATACTGAACATATCTGTCAAATCCTATATAAACTATTAGTGAAATATGATATGCAATATTTTATTAGAGTAAGACCTGAGTTCGAATCTTGCACATACCTTTGAATACACTCATGATTACAGCTATTTGTAGACATCTGAATTCCATTTCATTCCGCCTCTGCAAGCATAATGTTTTTTTGTTGCGTAAAGGTTATTTTTAGTCAAACAATCTTTTAGGAACAATGCAGTTTACTAGAATATATATTAGTTATTGTCAAGAACAATGATTTCTTTTCATTCTAAATATGACGATTTTAGATTTCGCCCTTTCAAATACAGATCTCAGTTTACTTAATCGAGATCTTGATCAAACAATTCGCAGTCTAAATTAATTATATAGAGGTCTCGGATGAAAAAAAATGCAGTGTGTTCCTATGAGGCATACGTATTTCATCAGAAGTTGATGTGACATCTCATGCCACATCTTCTTATATCTACTGTCTTCACATTTCAATTATCTGCAGATGGATTTCTGAATGAGAAATAATCGTAACTCACAACCGAAAATCGTACCTGAATTCTTATTTATAGAATATAAATAATCACCCCGGTTTTCTGGTAAGGTTCATGTTGCTCAGTCTTTAGTTTTTTCATGAAGTGTTTTGTAGACCGTTGTTTGTCTTTTCGTCATCATTGCTATCATGATTTTGTTGGTCTTATTCGACCAATGAGTTGTGATTCTCCCAAAACCGACATTCCATGATAGCTAATGAAAAATGTGCACTTATTTCAATCATGGAAAAAAAAATATTTCAATGTTTAAAATATTTCCTCAACTGTACAAATAGAACATTTATATTGACTAAACAAGAGCATACGTGTACAAAAACCCATCATAGCTTACCTCGTTTTAGAACTAGACAACCGTCTAGCTATAATGGTAATACATTAAATTGAAAGTTTCTAAATATATTCATGACCTTTTATTTAAATTAACAGAATAATTAAGGAAATTGAAAATATATTCAAATAAATTCTTCTCCACAAAACTATTGAACTAGAATAGTTTAAAATAGTAGATAACTCTAACACTTGTATTTACCTCGATACACAACTCTTTTTGAACTATTTAGAAGCCTGTAAAGAAATCTTTTTTCTAATATCTTAGGTTTCTTTTAATAATTTATATTTTAAGGCATATCGAAAGTATAATTCCTAGTCAGATTCAAAGTATGTACTACCTAATTGTCAATTTGTGTCCTTGAAGGTTGTTTAAAAACGATAAATGCACAAAACTTTGCTGTCTTGCTGTTTTTCTTTTAAATGCCCGTCCAACTTTTTCAGATTGACCTTTCAGCAGTTAGATTCGAGTGCTGCTGATGAGTTTTATTTAGACGAAACATAAATTTTGTATTATAAAGCATAAACCTTGAATCCTTTAAGATTTTTAATCAAAATAACTTCCAAGAGGGTAAATGTACAACAACTTAGGAACTCATGAATAACATAACTATTGTTGAAGGCCACACGATGACCCATAGTTTCTTACTTCTGCGTCATTTGGTCTCTGGCGAAAAGTTGTCACTAACTTGTCTCATTGTCAATCATACCACATCTTCTTATTTTTATTATAAAAAAAAAAAAAAAACAATTTAAAACTTCTCCTGAAAAAAAATCATGTTTTTGTTCAAACCTTTCATTTTCATTCGAGTTTCAGGGCAAGCTATTTTACAATTGCCTACGGAATGTGAATTGGTTTTGTCTAACGGTTTGACAAGAAGCATTAATTCATCCGCTACTGCCTAAGGTATAATTACCAGATATGACAAAATGTACCGTTACTGGTAACACGACGGGTGTCACTAGTGAAGCAGAAAACCCTGTTCCTTCCGGATCACCTGAGTTTATACCTGATTTTTTGTAGAATTCGTGTTGCTCTTTCTTTGTTTTCTGTGTGGAGTTTTGTGAATAAGTCTTTGTCTTTTCTTCGTTTGTCGTTCGGCCATATTTAGTATAATTGTTTGGTTCCTAGACTTAAAGTATTTTTTTTAACTTAATCTGTGAATAATTACCAGCAACTCATGCATTACAGAATTTGGGGATTTACAAAATTACAAAATAAATGATCTATCCCCAATAGGAACATAGCAAATGATTTCTAAAAAAAAATTTTTTTGTATTGTCATGTTCTAGATCTGTCTCCAGAAAAGTGGATGCTTTATGTATTTGAGATGCTTGTTTCAAAGAAGTGTTCCTAAATAATTTTCTATATCTCAGTTAAATATTTATACAATTGCGCTTTCAACGTTATATTTAAAAAAAGGGAAGTACATCATTAGTGTAAGCAATATTTCATAATGAAGTTAAATACATCTTATACAATATAAATTCAGTGTGTAACAAATAGAATTCAGAAACAAGCAACAAGTGCTTATATCAATCATCATTATGAAACTCACAAGATGTTCTATTGTAAGAAATGCTCAGACTGTATTTACAGGACGGTCTCATTCTCACAATGGCTCAAATAAGAAAGCTAATTTCGAGAGAAAAGATTTAAAGTTCACAAAAGAAGACAAAAGTTCACAAACGGCTGTAAAAAAAATTCGTCCTCTAATTTAAAAAAAATATATAGATTGCTTTATTAGCTGCGTCTTCACTAAGTCCGCCGCGTATAGGAGTAAACTATTAAATGCTTGTGTAACCACCAGTTTTAGTTATAAAAAACATATTTGTTTGTTTCGTTTATTGGAGATATGTTGTGGCATGCTGTGTACATCTCTTTGTCGATTTCGTCATTCGTATATGGCATACTTCAAACAGAGAATAGCTAGCAATACCCATGAACAGGATGATTTCAACTTCAACACTTGGAACTCTTAGTTTAATTTGTGCCGTGTAATCAGCGCTCTCTATCAAGAAAATCATGATTGGAAATGTAAGCTCTGAAATATCGTATCAACTGGAAGATATATACCCCTTATGCAGGCGTTGCATGCATGTTGCTATATAGAAATGGAATGTTCAAAAGTAGAAGCTGAAATCATCTCTATTGTCGTAAAGTTTTGTTCTCAAAAGACCCAAATTGCCAATTTTTAAGATAGAAAGCAACAGATACAATTAAACTGTGTTCTTAGTAGTTGGGCTGACATTCAAAGATCTATCCTTGGGCCCTCCTTTTCAACATTTTTATAAATGATATATTAAGGGATCACTGTCCAATTATACAAATAATAATATCCTTTCCTTCTGTAGCCCTGATTATAATCCTTTAATATCAACATTGGAATCTGAGTCATTTCAACTAAGAGGTTCAGGGTGAATAAGATGCAAGCAAACCCTGATAAATTTCAAATTTTGGCTGTTTGGTAAAAACCCGTATAGTAAAAATCCTTGTATTCGTATTCAAACCACTGAACTTTCATGTGAAATTACTGTTAAACTTCATAGTATAACTAAATTTTGATGTTCACATTAGTATATGATTTGCATGCAGGAAGGCATCTCAGCAACTAAATATCTTCAAACGTTCAGGCACCTTTAGAACCAACTGAGTTTATTTACCATCATTCATATATTCATCTTGAGTAATTTTAACTTTTGCCCTTAGGAATGGCATTTCTGCACAGAGAACAATTCCCCAAAACACGGGAAAACGGAAAAGTGCAAGAAAGAGCACTCCGTTTTGTATTGAGGATTTTTCTAGCTCATATGAGAATTTATTAGAAAAAGCGAAGATGCCTTCTTTGCAAGTCAGAAGAATGAGAACAATGGCAATTGAAACTATTAAAACTATAAATAACTTAGCACCTGTATGTTTACAAGACTTATAAAAGGTAAAACAATCGAAATATTCTTTAATATATAACAATATATTGTACATTCCATATATAAAAAAAACTACTACTCACGGTAAGAAAAGTTTCAAATTTGCTGCTTCTACATAATGGAACAGTATTCCAAATAAAAATAAGAAGATGCGGTATGACTGCCAATGAAACAACTCTCAACGAGAGAACAGTGACGTAGAAGGTTAGCAACTATGGGTCACCGTACGGCCTTCAACAATGAGCAAAATCCATACCGCATAGCAAGCTATAAAAGGCCCCGAAATAACAAATGTAAAACAATCCAAAGGAGAAAAATAACAGCTTGTTAAAAACAATAAACGAAGTAAAATTTGATAAAGAACAACAAACGACTACCACTGCATTACAGACTCCTCACTTTGGACAAATCATTTCAAGTCGGAGAACAGTTTTATCTCAGTTTAAGTGTCTTGTACAGTCCTGGAATGGCTTGGAATGTCGCTGTTCTGCATGTAGATAAGCTTTCATTTTACTTCGCTGTGCTTATTTTACATTACTTTGCTCTTTTATGGTTATGTGAGCATGTATAATTTGCTTTGCCGTATTTGTGCTGTGCTTTCTCTATTTTTAGTAAGCATGTTGTTTATACTGTTGTATATGTTTGTATATACAATGTATTCTGTTTAAAGCTCTTTAGAGCTTATGTTTTGTGATTATACTGAATCTAAATAAAACTTTCGTATTCGTATGAACTCTAAGATATCTTTGGAATTTTTTAGTATCCACATCTGATACCACATTGATATCGGGACTTTATTTGTTCTTTCAATGTTTCATGATTGAAATCTTACGCTCAGTTTACTAAGATGATTGGATCTTCTTTATTTTGCTCTTATTGCATCCATCATTAAATTCACTTGATTTTTTTCTTTTATCTATTACCATTGTTTTGATTTTATTTGTCATTAAACTTGTCAAAATGTATTTTATCTTAATACAAATAAATTAATCAAAACCTTGTCATTTTAATTTATGCACCTATTTTAGCTTTCGATTGCATATTAAAATTTCCTCATCTCCATTGTTTCCTGTTAAATATTAAACAATCGGCGAACACATCCTGAAGTTTATTCAGTGTATGTACATCCTGAATATTCTATTTTTACAAATATTTATTCAAATTTTCATTTCCGTATCGAAATGAACCCATCGAACATCCGACAGATCTAATGAATCACATTTATGGATTTGTGAATATTCTTTTTTAAATCAAATAAATATTTTTACTTCATTTATAAAAATCAACACTAAGTACACAAAGAGCGAAAAGTAATTTCCTACATGTTGTATTGCAATGCGAAATGTTATCGAAAATAGAGGATTGATGCTGCTAATGGATGGCTGTTTAACGTCAAGTGTCAAATCAAATGCATATTCAGGGCAAGAAAATGTTAATGTGAAGTACTAGTAAATATGAACCATGCTTTGTCATAGACCGACACGCTTAGCCGGATTTTTAACATGCTAGTTCATATCATTATATTACTTTATAATTTCTCCTTTCTCATTGGCTAAAACCATAGGGAATCTTCCTACATAAAACATTATATTCACCGCGTGAAAAATCATGTGAGGTTATTAAGGATGTACACCTCTGAGGAGCCAAAAATTTCTAGAATTAAACGTATTTTCTTAACCTGACTTTTGGGTTTATATGAATGTAAGAAAGTAATTGATGAAGAAAAAATCATATGTTGGTGCACTTTTATTTACTACGGCCATTTGAAAGTACACAATTTTAATGATATCCCATTTTTTATCAATTTTTACCCATTTGTGGGTTATTATCATGAAAAAAATCACACATTCACAATTAAACTTTTTTTTTCATAATTTCACTTAAGATGACGTCATGCACATTCTCGTTTTTCTACTTTCTACTAGAAAATTGGAGATGAATAAACACGTAATATAATAAAATAATTGTTGACTTTTGATATCAGTTGATACAATGATTTATCAACCCCAGAGATATGACATTTACCCTCGGGCGTTGGCCACGGTAAATATCATAGTATATGGGATTGATAAATCATTGTATCAACCTCATCAAAAGTCACGCTTGCCAGATTTTTAACATGCTAGTTCATAATGTACACACGAACATATGTCAGCCTACCCGAACACATTTTATTACCTGGTATGCTCTTACTCCTTTATGCCGCCGGAGAAGCAACAAATACCACGATGCGAAGCCATTAATTTCAGTCAATATACATGCCATCTTGAATTAATAACTAAATAACAGTTAGTTCTGATTGGTTGCTTATTGGTGTGGTTATGATTCCATTGGCTTGAATCAGCTATGAAATTAAGAACACGTCAGAAAGGGGAGAAGAAATTAAATACGGATTGCATGACAGTATGGGTATTCGAGACCCTATCATTAAATAATTGACTAAAGGATCACATATTGTTAGATATGCGCTGTTAGTCAAAACAGGTACATCTATTATTACGCATTTCCTATGTTATATAAAGGACGAATTTTATAATCTGTATAACACTAATAACTTTATTCACATTATTTCCTATGTATGATGTGTATGGTGTTAACACATAAGTCATTACATATATTTTACGGAAATGATAGCTCTGTTCACTGATGCGTTTCCTGGATTGTCACCGATATGTAATCATTAGATATTTATTCGTTAAAAGTACTTTGTTAAATATCACATTATCAATTTAGAAAGTATGGGTCTCAAACGGCATTTGAAAAAAAAAAAAAAAAACAGTATGGCAAAACAACCAACACAAGTATAGAACGTCAACATTGTAGATGTGTGTAACTCGCGGAACCCTCGGAACATGGTTAATTTAAAGCTTCAATATATAGTAAGTGATGAAGTTGAGTATACAATTACTTGTACCTGACAGATATAATTCAATTCATTTGTCAGAATTAACGGTATCTCATGTCAGTGTAATCAATATAACCACCTTCGTCTAATAATTGATTTGTTACTTTAACTTTTTAATGTTATATTATCCCTTCACATTTCCTTATTCGTGAACCTCAAAACGGATCCCATTCCCCATTAGGTTTCATTTCGTATCATGATATTTCTAATAATAATGAAACTAAAACCCAAATGAAAGTACCGGAAAATTAAAAAAAAAAGTAGTAAATACACTGTACTTCTGATAAAAAAAAATATAAAAACTGTCGTTTTATCTAATTATCCCCCAAAAAAAAAAAAAAAACCAACAACACTTAAACAAAAGCTGACGTCAATTTATGATACTGCAAAACAATCTATACTGTTAGGTCTTTGTTTTGACTCCGCCGGGAATCGAACCCATGACCTCCTGCACTTGAGGATAGCACGCGGTTAAGCGAGAAAATACCAACGGGGCAAAAGAAAATCACAAGTTCAATAAAAATAGACAACATCATGGTCATAAACAAAATGACAAAAAGAAAAACAACAATAACAAATCATTACAGTGAAAACTAAAGATTGAGCAACACGAACCCCACCAAAAACCGGGAATGAACTCAGGTGCTCCGGAAGGATAAGCAGATCCTGTTCCACATTTGACACCCGCCGTGTTGTTCATGCGAGTACAAGTCAAGTTATAAGTCGCATTCGGTAACTACACAATCGAGGAGAAAAAATGAGATTGTGATTATGAAAAGTGAAAATATCCTTGGTCATATATGACACAGATATTCCACAACCGGGTCAAACACATAACGAGCTCTATAAGCAACATTACCATCAAAAGTAGGATGTGATATTAGAATTCAATTATGAATTATGAAAGTGATAACAACTGATTTGAGAGCCACATGTGTCGTTTTCCCCAGAAGTCGAAGTCGACATAGAAAATAATAGCAATGTATAAAAAATGGTTTGGGGTTAAATAATTCAGAAAGGATTTAAAAATTGGTCAATGTGCCTTGCAGTTCAGTCCAATCAAAATTCAGATAATATAAGTTTTAGCATACATGCGGGGAGAAAAATAGATTGAGAGGATGCAAAGATAAGGAGGTTTAATACAGGGAATGGAATAAAAGAACATTTCAAAATTTCAATTTCATTATAAATTATAAACCATTGTATTCCTTTCTCTAAAATGGCGTTGTATTGTAAATATAAATCACTTTCCAGATTTTAGTTCCAATAGACTAACGTGGTTTCGTATTCAATACGTCACATTATTGTTATACAAAACGTACTGCCTTTGTTCTCTCTAATGAATAGCCTACAGTTCAGATCTAAGTTATTTGATTACAGCATGTCTGTTTAAAATCTTTTCATTAAATCGTATGCATGTTCTTCCACTGTTGGAAAGCAGATACAAATTTGCTTCCCTTTTTTGTAATTAAAAAAAAAGTTTCCTGCAAAATTCTAAGCAACTAACAGTTTATGAAATGACGGTGAACATCTATTTTCAATATATAATCCAAGATAATCGCATGTGCTTCAAACAGGGCAAGTCCAGGAAAGGCGAAGAGATATACAAGAACAATAAGTTTTCTTCCAATTATATAGAAAAATAAGAGTCAATACACGTCTGTTATTCGTTATATATCAAGAAAATAGGTTAAGTACTTTGCACTTGCTGTCAGTAGCTGTACGCTTTCTTTAATACAGTATAATTCGTTTTATTGTGTGTTTTGTTATCTACCGTTAGTTAAAGTTTATGCTTTTCTGTACTGATTTTTATTGTGTTCTCTTTGTACGTTTTATTAATCAACTGATCGAACGGGGAGGGTTCAGATAAAAAAAATAGTGTTACCCCGCAATATTTGCATGTGCTACAAAACAAAAGATCTAGACATCAAGAGTTTACCTATGAGATTCAACAATAGAGACTTATCTATACACTATGTCAAACAATAAATCGTAAAATGTTTGGGAATAGACTAAAAAAGATCTGCCATCAACACACACACAGACACACACATACCTAAATGAGGAAGAAAAAAAAACCACTTGTCTGTCGATTTTCTTTCTTAATATTATTTGTTTAAGTTTCTTTTTGTTACATGAATGGCTACGGTGACAGTGCATTGTCTTGAGAAAAAATAGGTTTAATTATTATCCTTTGATTATCAGCCAAATTAATCCCAAATAAACTAGTCTTCAATAAATTCTTTTTTCCACATACATATATAACTATGATAACGCCATCTTTTGTTTTCTTTGACAATGTGATGCTGTAGTTTTGTAAAAAAAAAAGACATTAAAAACCCCAAACATGGAAACTATTCATTTGACATCCCAAAACCTGAAGGATAATAGACACACAATTGTTTTCAAAATTTCACTGTATTTGTTATTTTCTTTTTTGTTTTTTTGTAATGAAATATTATGACAAAAATGCGTGGTACACATGTATGTAAAATCATGTCAACAATTTCTCTTATCATAAAATCCGTCTCTTGAAGAGCCATTAACCACGTTTCAGGGAACAAATTGAAAAAAGACGCAATATAAGTTTTACTATGAAAACTGTGGAAAGTGAAAAACACTGCGGAACCGTGAATAAATAGTGGTTTCGACTGTGTATCTTATTCATTACACGTGTTAAGATGGGGAACTTTTTATTCTAGGCATTTCAACTCTGCATACAGAATAGCAAATACAGAATAGCATAACGTTAGATATTAATGGATATATGAACCAGAATTGCTAATAATCGGAAACACAGTTAAAGGCTTATTTCAAAATGGATAGAAAATAATTATGTAATTGCATGCAAGTAAATTGAAACATACCTTGAAGTCCATATAATTGATTGCTTTTAAGGTAACATAACATTTATTTCAAAAATGCATTTTCTTCGTTCAATTGCGATAAACAATTATAAAGCAGAATGGAAAAAATAATTACACCAAATAAAGGATGCAAACGTTCATTTCTGAACAAAAGTGGGGATTGTATTTAAAAAAAAAACACGCGCAGGCACACTTGATCCTCCGGGACGTTTTACAATGCAAATTTAATTATGAATTAAGTAGTTTCATCCTTACAAATTGCATGTCCTAAATTTCTTATAACAATTTGCAGATGATTATACATAACAGTACAAAACTGGCATCCAAAAGTTTGGCATCAACCTTTACCAAATAGTTTAAACATAATTATATGATATTTATCACATTCACAGGTTCATATTTCAAAAGGTATAGTACTGTGTAATTAGAATTGATTGACACAATTACCCTCTTGACAAAGGTATTACTCTAAAAAGTCATTCATTTGTTCAGTTATCTATCAAGTCACGAAAATCATATCAAAGCGGAGTAAAGATGATTTCTATTTTCTTTCCATGTCAGACTTAATTTTTCAAGACTATTGTTCGATTTTGCTTGATTAATATTTCCATTATGTGTGATACCGTTGTTTCAGCAGGTGTCATTTACCTGTTCAGTTGTAATTAATTCGTTAAAACTTTTATATTCAATCATGTATCTTTCATTGCCGTGGAGTTTTGTATCTTAGGAAGTATTATTTGATACATTAGTGACTGAAAGATTTATAATTCGGAAGAAAAAATGGAACATTTTGATTATAAACGGTCTGATTAAAATTCTTTTGAATAACTGGACAAAGAAGTAAAAGTTAAATTACATATAAGTAATATGGCGGCACAAGATTTGTTATCATCATTAGGTTAAAACCAACAGCACCAGAAAAAAAAAAAAAACGGACAGCAGTAAATGCAACAGAAATATTCATCGGTAAAGTTAAATGCATATACTGTTTAAAATTTGAATGAGAATTGAGAAAATGAGCAGTGAAAATGGAATGACGCCTGCCTTAGTGACCATTATATCAATGCCATTCATTGTACTGATGTTAGCATTCTGTTTTGCCTGTCGGACGTCCTACAGGACAGAGTCCAGACCCATACAGGATATAGTAGAATCACTTAGAACCATCAAAATTCAGAAGTTTAATGATCAGCAGCATAATGACTAAAATAAGGATTATATTTCGTACATTCCTGTATTGTCTTTGTTCTGTCTTTTGTATTTTGGATGTTGAAAAACACAGAATAGAATTTATATAGTATGTTAAAGATAAGTTGTCGCTCTAGATTTACATCATAGAAGAGAAAACTGTTTTCAAATTTAAAAACAATGAGTCTTAAAGGAGATGTATTCGTTCATCTAACGTATGTATTATGGCACAAGTTGTGCTTTTATTATTTTGAACTGAAAACCATTATATCATTTAGTTTAATAAAAAAAATCTACCGTGGCATTGTACCAATGTACCATGCCTCCCAAATAGCACAAAAAATAAGAATTTTCGTAATTTTCTAAATCGTCATTTCTGCAGAAATCAAAAGAATTTGACTTGCTTTTCCGAATGGACGAAATTTAACAATAAGCTGTAAGAAACAAAATATCCTACGACGGTAATGTTTCAGTCATTTGAGAAAAGAATAAACGTGTTCATACAGTACAAAATACTTTGTAAGTTCAGATAGGACCAAGAAGACAGTTTAATTAAGGTCAACTGAAAACAAATCCCTGGTTTTCTTTCATGTCACCTGCAGAATTCTTTAAAGAAATTAAGCGCTTGATTTCAATTAAAGGTAAATTAGAAATTTGATAAGATGGGGGATATGATCAGAACCGTTGTATATTATGTATCCCCGATGGTGGTTATAATAACAATCTACGGCTGGTATGAGTTCTAATCGCTCCTCAGAAAAGCCAGAATATTGTGTCACAAAATTGATTGAAACTGTTGTATCGTTGATGTCAATCGTTGATGATATATGAAGTATTTTCACATGGACAGGATGTTCCCCATAAAATTAAGGTATTCCACACCCAAGAGTACACGCGACTGTCAAATAGAAATTACTGCTTTACCTGTAATCAGCCATACAACTTATCAGTTGACCGAACATGCCACTACAATTTAAAAGTTTGTTGATACATGAAAATGAAAATCATCATTTTGATGAAAAAAATTGAATTAAAATGGATTTTTCATCAAAATTAGGAAGTTAATTATTTTAACATAAAACAAATTGAATAATTCCCAAATATTAAAAGAAAATTATTATCTACTCCAGGAATAATAAAAAAATGTATTTATAATGGTTCCATTAATGATTTCTATAGAAATCATTGGTCTTATGCAATGGATCTCAAACAGACATGCACAATATAGTTCTAAACATTCGTTTTCTTTTCAGGAAGGAGTTATCACAAATATTTATTTTGATAAAAATTATAAAATTCAACACTAAAATTTGAATAAAAATGTTTTGGTTCTAAAAATGAATAAGGTTTTGAATCAAGATGGGAACAAATTCTTTGACCTAAACGAAAGCCCCCTCTTTTTATCCACATAAACCCAAAAGATGAATTGTGGGGTCCAAAAGAGACACATGGTCACATTTTAAAACTGCCTATAAGACACCTATTTTAGTAAAGCAATTTGACTGGCAGTTTTGAGAACTGCAAAAATCTAAATGCTGTTTGTTAGTAACTTTGACTTATATTCCAAGTGAAAACAATTAATTAAATGTTTAATTAAAATAAATCAAAATTAAACTACATGGGAATTATTCAGGGTATTCCAACTTAGTTGCACCAAAAGGGTATCTTACTATACCAAATTGATCCTTGATTCTTCAAAGTTTAGTTTAGCCATAATAAAAGGAGTAAATAACAGCAATAGAATGTCATAAACAGTGCAGAATAAGTCTGTTCACATTTCAGGCCAAATTTATACTGTTGAGATAGTGTCAAGACATATTTAAGACTGCCAAGAATGTGTCGAGACATATTCAGACATTATTTAGAATGTCAAGAATATGTCGAGACATATTCAGACATTATTAAGAATCTCAAGAATATGTCAAGACAGATCGAGACAAATTTAAGACAGTCAAGAATTGGTCGAGACTAATCCAGACTCTTATCAGATGATACAGGAAGTGTCGAGAAATTTTAAGACAATGTTCATACTGTCAAGACACTTGTCAAGAAAAATCAAGAACCTTCTTAGACAAATTCATACTATGTCAAGAATTTTAAAAATTATTTAGACAAATTAAGAATGTCGAGTAAAATTCATGCAAATTCAGACAAAACTGGTCTTTTCAGACTTTTGACTTTTGTAGTGCTATCACCCTCTAATCTATGTGTTATTTATATATTATCATTTTATAATAGAAGTGATGATAATGATAATAATGATAATTTTGAAGTTTAAGTGCAAGTTATTGATTTCATGGTATCAATAATTATTTTAGTTGGTATAATTTTGGCAGATTTGATTAGCAGTAAATTTTACATTTTGGCTCATGCATTGTCTAAATCCATGGTTTTATATCACGACATAACTATAATTATAGACATTTATGTGAATAATGTTATATGATTGAAATGAACAAAGGCTAAAATTTATTTTTAAGAACATTATTTTTTTTAGTTTGTTTTTGTTTTGTTTTAGTTTAATATGACTTATTAAAAATGAAAATGTTATTGGTTATTTGTAAAACATGTTTGCCATACTTGCTATGAATAGTATCTACGTGTACCCCAAAAAATGAATACCAGATGAGCATCGGTTAAAATTATCATATATGTAATCAAACGTAATTAGAAATGGTAACTTAGTGGTAAAGAACAGGAACTAAATGGATACAGTCAAGAACTGATTTTAACAGTTCTTTAATTGTCTTGTTACATCGCTGTCCTTGGTTAAAGGAGAAAGGGGTGGGGGTTAGGGCGTGTCTCAAACTGGTTAAACCAAACCACGTTCTTTAAGTGCTTGTCCCAAGTCTGGAGCCTGCGATTAATCAGAAATCGATGGTTGCTGTCCGTCATGTTTGTTTTTCGTTTATTGTATTTAGCATAAATCAGACCGTTTGTTTTCTCTCTTGAACTGTTTCACATTTTGCCACCTTTTATTACTTGCTATACGGTATGGTTTTTGCTCCTTGTTAAAGACCGTACAGTGGCATATAGTTTTTTACATCCTTGTTATTTGGTCTCTGGTGGATAGTTGTCATATTGGAATTCATCCCACATGTCTTTATACTTATATAGAGGAATCAATGAGGATAAATGATGTGAAATAATATTTATCTTACTTCCAATACATTTCTATAAATATGATTGGTTAAAACAACCGCGTGGAGACCGTGTATATTTTATATATATATATATATTTCATATTCGAAGAATGAAGAAATTGATGGTGAACAATTGAAATACATTCATAAAACACATTTAAAGCTAACAAGTTGTTATTGACTTTTGTTGGCATTTGTTTTTGTATAGACCAATGGAATTAGGTTCTTAATACTAAGTATTGAAGACTTGATCACTTTGATAGGCCACTAGTCTAAATACCACATGTTAAGATAGTCGGTAAGATAAATTCGTTACACAGTGTGCTAGTGACCTAATACGATATATATGGGGTCAGTAAATTCCATATAAGGATTCGAGCTTCGCTCTCACCCCATATGGAATTTACTGACCCCATATGTATCGTATTAGGTCACTAGAACTATGTACATGTAACTTATATTATAGTATACATGATTATGGACTTTCATGACATCGACAAAGTTTTCTGCAAAATTATTTGCATGAGACTCAGCTATGCAGGGTTTAGACCTGGGGTTGGATGCATGGATCACATATTCATTTAAGAAACATCATGGAACAGTGCATAGAATGGAACACCAAATTACATATATCTTTTGTCGATTTTGAAAGGGCTTTTGACAGTATCCACAGGGAAAGTCTATGAGAAATCCTCAAAGCATATTGATGCCCAGAAAAACTCGTCCAAATAATAAAAGCTTCTACGACAACTTCTCATGTAGCGTTATCCACAACAACAAAATAAGCAACAGTTTCAATATCACCTGTGGGGTACGACAAGGATGATTGACGTCACCTATGCTTTTCCTTGTCACTTCGATTGGGTAATGAGGCAAGCAATAGGGAATAAAAAAAGAGGAATTAGATGGAACTTAACAACAATGCTGGAAGATTTAGAATTTGCAGATGATATAACTCTACTTTCAAGCAATGCTGACCATCTACAAAAGAAAACCCAAGATCTAGCCAAACATGCACACCAAATTGGATTGAACATCAGCAAGAAAAAAGCAAAAAAAAAAAAAAAACAAAAACAAAAACAAAGCAGCTTACATCTATCTTCACTGAAATCAAACAAGAGGGTGAACCACTGAAGAAGTAGACGATTTTTACCTATCTGGGTAGTATTCTGAGCAAAAACAACGCAACAGAAAAAGAAATCTCAAACAGACTCCAGAAGGCCAGAACATCTATTCACCAACTAAATAAAATATGGACAGACAACATAACTGAAAAAACAAAAATAAAGATCTACCAAAGAAATGTGCTTTCTATCTCGTTGTGTGGTGCAGAATGCTGGAGAATAACACAGAAAGACAGTCAGAGACTCTCAGGATTTCACACCAAATGTATAAGGAAAATTTGTAAGATATATTGGCCAGCAAGGATATCAAATACAGAACTGTACGAAAGAACAGGACAAAAAGATCTGATGACCACCATAAAACAACGGAGATTCAGATGGCTAGGACACGCTATAAGAAAAGACCAAAATAACATCACCAAAAAAGCTCTGAAATGAACACCATCGGAAGGTAAAAGAACCAGAGGAAGACCAAAAGAAACATGGAGAAGGACAATTGACAGTTAATTTAAAAGTATGGAAAGACCTGGGGTCTTTTGTATATATGATCTTTTGTTTTTCTTATTTGGGGATTTTGTATTGAGGCAGATATTTGATAATATCGATTGACATATTGTGAAAACGCCTATTGTTGAAGACCTATATAGACCTCTAGATGAACGTTGGTTCTAATTGTTGTGGGGTTGCTTTCTCGTCGATGCATATAAAATAACTCCTTTTTATATCTAATTGTTCCCTATCTTCTTTGAGAAAACTAAATATCGTCATAATTGCAACACCAATCATGCTCTGAGGTTCTGACTTCCAATTTAATTTCGAAAATTGAGGACACACAGTGGAATTCGAATATAAACAGAACAAAAACAAGACACGTTAGGCAATAAATATATAATTTTACATTTATGGTCCGCTGAAGGTAAATAAAAACTAATACAAGTTATGATGATGCAATGGAAAATTTGTCCAAACTCAGACTGTAATCACTGTAATATCACAGAAGATTATGAACACTTTTTTATAACATGCCACTTTCGTGATAAGTTTTGGGAAGAAATATTTAATCTGTTAGAAAAAGTAAAACTTGGAAAACACATTTTAACTCCGAAGAATTTGATTCGGGGTTACAAAATAAATGATATACAATACTACGATATTAATTTTTTTTCTCACATTGATTATGTTTTCAATTCGCAAAGTACACTATCCGTCAGAATTTAAAACAAAGAACATTAATGTAATAGCTTAAAAATGGGCTTATTCTACAAAACAAATATTTCAACACTGAAAGAAAAGGTATATTAGAAAAATATTTAGGTGTATTTGAATTCTATGATCTGTTATCATGGTTAGTAATGTTAACTTTGTGTATTAATTAATTTATTATCTAATTTTGTATATCTATTTAACTTACATATACATGTATGATGTACATTGCAATATTTAAATAATCTGGCACGATGTATGTACATTACAAAAACACAGCACAATTGTTTCCGATTACCGTATGACTATCAATCTTTCAAATTATAACTGTCTTACCTGAATTATAATGAATATTGATTAATATAACCGTTATCCGGAAACACGTGGAAATTGATAATAGGTAATAAACCATCCCAATTTTGTATGAACTATGAAATTCCAATAATAACGCCAGATGATATAAATACTTTATTATGATATTATAGCACTATTGATGTTATATTAATATTTTTGTAAACGACTCACAATATACAGTTTATCTACCTGAAGAATCCCTGAACTTCTGATACTAATGAAACAGGGACCTTCACTGAGATAGCTGTGTCAATGGAGTAGTTGTAAACAGCGTGTGCAATACTGTTGTTGAATAAAAAAAAAGTGAAAAAAAAGTTATGATGTTGCAGGCCACAGATGTGGAGTCGAGTGCACCCGCACGAGTGGGGTTCGAACTCACAACCTCAGTGTTGACTGGCTAGTGATTACAGTAGTAACTACTTAGATCACTCAGCCACCGAGGCCCCCAGATAAACATGAACTGTTATTCTGTCACATGTATGCAATATGTAACGAGCTGTGACCCACAAGCCCTGTACAAAATATAAAATAATAAACGGCAGTTATTCATTCACAAAACACATGATATCAGCTGTAAGGCAGATTAACATATTAAAGGTTTGAAATTTGACCTGATTGTCTAATATACAATTTGAATGCATCAGATTACCATCTACCTAATGTTCTTATAGTTTTGTTTGACAATCCTTTAGCACTTGCATCGGTAGCAAAGCGTATTCTGAAACTATGAGGTTTGTAATATGTTCTGCTGATAGATATAAGAAGATGTGGTATGAGTGCCAATGAGACAACTCTCCATCCAAGTCAAAATTTATAAAAGTAAACCATTATAGGTGAAAGTACGGTCTTCAACACGGAGCCTTGCCTCACACCGAACAGTAAGCTATAAAGGGCCCCAAAAATTACTAGTGTAAAACCATTCAAACGGGAAAACCAACGGTCTAATCTATATAAAAAACAAGAAACGAGAACATTTATGAACCACATCAACAAACGACAACTACTGAACATCAGATTCCTGACTTAGGACAGGTGCAAACAAATGCAGCGGGTTTAAACGTTTTAATGGTACCAAACCTTCACTCTTTTTCTGAAACAATAGTGTAACATCACAACCTAGAAAGACGCACTATAAAATATCACCTGAAATAGCTTAACTCAATCAAAGGACATATTAACACCAGTGAACATACACTGAACAAATAAATTTGACCTATGATACAATGTAAATACAAAATGAAGCCCACAAAAGTTCAAAGCACCATTCAATGCATGTTGGAATAAGTGTCTACAAACAGCATCACCACTGGAGTTGAGAAATAGTGGACCTCCTTTGTTTGTTCTCAAAGTTAAATAACTTGTAATTGCCATTTATGCACAAATATTGTCATTTTTATTCCTAGCTATTTCTAAATGGAATTGTTTTCCATTAGAATGTTTGAAATCCATAAAATTTCTAACTATTTTTTCATATAACACAACAGCTTGACCTAAACTAATTACATGATTGTAATATTTTTTGATGACTGTCATCTCCCCAATACTTAAAAGAGCATGATATGCTAGGGTGAACATTGTTTTGAATAAAATTTGATCATATCTATTAGATATTGTATGTTTTAATGCATTTACTAATTGATTCAAAATCGTACATGTGATTGGAAGTCTCATATCTTGATTTCTTCCCTTATGCACTGATTTCAGTACCTTATCAATTATGAATGAATCAGTTGGGCCAGGCCAATTATTAATTTTGTGTGTAGAACCTATTGCTGAGATAGAACTTGATGCAAGATCCTTGTTTTTCAAATGTGCTATAAATAATATGAGATCTGAACTAGTAACTGGTAACTAAAATCTAATGCCATATTGTTCAGCAAAACTCTTTTAGTGGATAAGTGCTCTTCTATAAGTATTTTTGTGAGGAGTCAGATAAGATGTTGTTAAAAATTTGATTTAAGGGTTTCTTCAGCTTGGCAAATCTGGTAGATTAAGAACTGGTTTGGGAACAGTGTCTGCCCATGGTGCTAACCGATTAAATTTCTGTACCTGTTGACGAGAGTGCATCTGCCAAAACATTGTTTGAACCATACATGTGTTTTGCCTTAAAATTCACATTGTTTCTCAAGCAGTGTAGAACCAGGGGCGGATCCAGGATTTTGGAAAGGGGGTAGTATTAAAGGTCGGCGAGCGGAGCGAGGCGGAAAATTTTTGGACCTTTTTTTGGCTAAAAAACATAAGTGTAAAATGCATTTTATAGTTAAAGTGTAGGGGTTGGACATTTTTTGTGCCGTATTCTCTCCATCAATTGTCTATTATGAATGATTGGATGGATCCAAAGCTATGTACTAATTAATATATTTGATGTGGGATTTGTCAGTAAAAAGTAGACATGGAAAATTCTCGTTTGTTGTATGGTTAGTTAGCATAATCTCACAGATTTCTTGTTGTAAACAAGATATACGGCTATTCAATGAAATTTACAATACGACCGACACGAAGAAAGACAAACAAGCAATTTTCATCCAAATGTTTGGTTGAAATGTTTCACCAACAAGGGAAGTGAGTGGTTCCAAATCAACCAAAGGCTACGAATGAGTCGGAAATGACAATGAAGTTGTGAATGACGTTCGACACATGGAGACATATAGGCCACACCCAGCAGGTAGGTTGCAGTCGGGCCTTGAAAAAGTATTCAGTATATCAGTTCGGTGAAACAGACACTCCGGTCAGATATGGAATTCACAAGCAACCACCCAAAAAAAAAAAAAATTACGCCCGTTTTTATTCATCATGTTCATTTAATGCTAAATAATTCTGTTGAAAATATTTTTCTAATAGCAAAAAGTGGACAAGATTGTTGTTTTCAATCCAGATACGGCCAGAATTTTGTTTAAGGCAAAAATCAGGGTCAGAATTTTTCTCTAAAATATCTCAGACTGCCCCTCAGATCAAATGGTCCGTACCTTAGACTTTAAATCTATATCTAGAGCTTACTGACTGGGGATCACTAGTCAGCAATGTTATTAATGGGCTGGGGCGTGTGGGGTTAAACATGTTTTCGTAGGTAAATGATATTGCTGTGGAACTTTTTTTCATGAGAGTGCAATAGAGTATTACTTTCTGTTGGTTGGAATTGTGAAATAGAAGTCAATACGTTCTTGCTCAATACTTTGTCGCTTTGAAGGCGTCATGCTTGTCACCCTCAGCCTAAGCAATGTGTTACTGTAATTGGAATTTCAAAATGACTGAGTGACGTTTTTTCGACGAACTGGTCAACTCCACCGTAGAGAATCACATGACTTTGACATAATCAATAATATATTACAGTGAATACGAGCGAAAAATATCTTTATAAGTAAAGAATTGTCGCATAAAAATTAAATACACGGAAATGGCAAAGTTCACGAAGTCTAGTCTGAATAATCATTTTACAAAAAAAAAAAAAACCGCAAGCAAAGGGGAGCGTACGCCCTCTACGCCCCTCTGGATCCGCCACTGAGAACTAGTCTTCTTATTAGGAACATTATCAACGCATCTTTTGATGTTTGTTTGTTAATTAAAGACACTAAAGCTATATTGTCTGTATGAAAATTTGTGCACTGGTGTTAGAATTGGTAGCCCCATATTTCAACTGCCAATTCTATGGGATAAAGCTCTAAAAATGCAATATTTTGTTTTGCCATTTTGTGTCCCATTTGCCTGAGAACCACTGTGAACCAAACAAAGCACCATAACCGTATGTACCAGAGGCATCTGTAAACAAATGAAACTGATCAGACTTAACCAACGGTCTGATAAAATCAATGACTTCCCATTAAAATTCTTCAAAATATTTTGCCATGTATTTAGATCTTGCCTAACTGATTTTGTCATACGTATTCTATGAAAGGATTTTTGACTCCAATTGTTAAGTCTATTAGTCTTCTCTGGAATGCCCTTTCTGGTATGACAACTGCACAAGCAAAGTTGAGTGTACCAATGATAGACTGAAGTTCCCTCAATGTTATATTTTCTTTTTGTAACACTACGTTTATAAGATCGCAAGGTTATCGATAGGAAGTCTAACTTCCATCAACTTCTGTCTATTTCGTAACCAACAAAACTCATGACCTGCGATGGCTGAAATGTTTTTTCCTTTGAAATTGGTATACCCATATCATTGCAAATCGCAAGAAAACGTTCAAATATTTCGTACATCCATCTTCAGTTTTGTCAACTATCATGAAGTCATCTAAAATATGTTTGGAATCAGTTTCTTTATTTTTGGCAATCCATTCAAGTGCTGTGCTAAAATTCTCAAAAAACTGGAACTACAACCCATTTGCAAATTTTTATCGTAACAGTATTTCCCATCCTACATGAACCCAAACAGGTTATATTGTGATTCTTTTATGTTTATGATTCTAAATGCTGGATATGTCAGTTTTTGCACAAAAACTTTTTCTTCCTACGATCTTAATCAGTTCTATTACATCTTGAATGGAAGCATACTGTACGCTGCATTTGTCTTGTGGTATGTTGTCATTGATTGATGACCTTTCAGGAAAAGATAAGTGGTGGATCATTCTATATGTCCCTGGCAGTTTTTTTTCTGTTAGGCAAAGAGGGGATAATTGGATTTCTGTGAAAGGTTTTGAATCAAAAGGGCCAACAAATCTATTTGCACTAATTTCATTTTGAATTTTTCGTCTTACGACAAGTTATCAACTGTATTATGATGAACAGAACCTCTGAATCCCACATCAAACCCATATTTGAACCCCTAAACTAAGTATTTGTACATTTTAATATTATATCCTTATAACCAATATGAAAGCCTGTCGACCTTAAATGGCGCACTGCCATTAGAATTATAGTTCATTTTCTGGTGGGGACAGTTTTTTCTGTCTTTGGGGAAGAGGCATCGTCTCTGTAACTAGGGTAGGGAGGGTATTCTGGATTAAAATATTTTATGAAATTGAGTGTCACCAAATTTATGTATCTTCTTCCTGCAGCAGCTATTTCAAAGAGAGGCTGCATATTAAAACACTTGAAGTAGCGCCCCCTAATCAATTACAAAAATTCCTAAAAGTTTCATGTTAGATATGTACCTATGTACAAAAATATTTTCTACATATTTCTAAAATTTACAACCATGATATCAAAAGACATCAAAGTTACAATATTTCATTGTACAATAAAGTCACTTATGCTTCACATAAGTGTATTTAGCAAACCGAAGAAGTTGTAAAATGTACTTTCCATATGATGGAACAAGAAGAACATTGCCTCCATAAAAGGAAAGTTTGTTATGGAATATTTAAAATAGTCTCTTTTGTCGTATATTATTGTTTCAATTTTGAACCAATTCAAATGTATATGTCTAAAATGAACCAAAAAATCCAATTATTATTAGCCTTATTTAGCTGAAGTTCCTCGAATAAATACATTCTTTGTATTTGATATACTCGGTTTCATCGTCAGTCAGTATATCATCAAAGTATTTGCTATTATTGATAAAAGTCAGAACTTTTTATATTCCCTTTTGATTTTTCCACGAAAAAAAAACCCTCGCAGTCTATTCACATAGGTGTTCGGTTAATTCAAAGATATACAATCTTGCAATAACGAAACGAATTTGTCAAGCAAGAAATATCAACTCTGTCATGTCTGTGCATGTCCAAGAGAAATAAGTTTTGTGTCACCTAGCAATAGTTCAACTATATCTAATGTATGAAATGATTGTATGGTGTACCTATTTGGTAAGGTTCTTCTGACCTTGACTTCACTTTGATTGTTTATTGGTCAACACTAATTTTGCTCGGTTTTGTCTGTTTCTAAGACACTATAAGCAATATGTTAATCATATTTGGTGTATGAAATGATTTAATGGGAACATGTCCGTCTGACAAAGTTAATATGACCTATATAGCATGGGTGAGTGTTAAGTTTACAGTGAGGATTAGATTAGTTTAACCTTATATTAGTTTCTTCCTTTAAATAAATGAAGGCCAAGGGAATTAAAAATGATTAGATCTTCTCTTACATTGTAAGGCTGATCTCTAAACTCCATAAAAAACCAATTCATATACCTACGTGTCCTTATAATAGCAACACGGACGACACTGGTATCAGTGCAGTACAAGCTCTAGTACAAGGCAGCAATACAACATCTATATAACCTATCACTGAAATAGGGAGAAATAATATTTATATTATATCATCAGTCATTCTAATACAAAGAAAGAAACTGGCCAATATCGAAGAAACTTTTAAAAACAAGACAGTCTTTTGAAATTATCTCCTTTCAATAATTTACGTCAACCGAAATTCGTATAAACATGCAGTAAAACAAATGAGATAGACAATGTATAGCTAAATAAAAATAACCTTCGTTAGTCAGAGTATGTCTATAGTATCCTAGTTAGTTAATATATATGATTGTTAGGATTGTACAGCATGTTTATTGGCTTGAAGATTGTTTGTTACGCTACTACTTCTAGAGGGGTGTTTAACGACCTTGACTACCCGTGAGGGTTATGCACGGTCGTAGACTTTTATTACTTTATTACTCATCTGCATTTTTGATATAATATATTAAAAGGGTGAAAATATTATCTGTTGAACAGTGTCATATTTATTTGTTTATACTTACCGTTTTACTTGCGACAACTACAGGATATACTTTCGCCTTTGGATAGCCGAGCAAACGACTGTACTAGACTTTCGTTATATATATATAATTTAATTTTGGATGTAACACGTCCTCTGATTGGCTGAAAGTTTTTGTCAATCAGCTCATAGACATAATTTGTTTTTGATTTACTCATTAAAATGAATTTAGAATTAAATTATAAGGAATGACTGTCATATTTTTTTCTGTCTATTCGAAATAAGCTCAAAAATGTGGTGCACACTTTTAAACAACCCGCTAGACAGAAAAAAATATTACAGTCGTTCCTAAAAAATATACCAAACTTTTAAAGGCATATCTGTGCAGTCTCTGTTTTAAATCTTCAACCTACGTCATTTTTTGAAATTTTAAAATTGTACAAGCGTTGTTCGGTTTTAATTGTATAAATGTAAAGATTGTTTCAGTTAAATCAGAATAGATTGATATGATTCATTTTACATCATCATAATCATACTGATGAAGGATATATGTTTTATGAAATATTTATAGCTACTTATAATTAATGTTTCTTTTTTTAATATTGGTATTGTTTTGTACACTTGTTAGGCGTATATATATACATACTTTTAGTGTTGTCAGTGGCGAATTCCGGTGGGAGCTCAGAGGGCGTACCACTTTGATCGAGAACATTTTTCAAATTTTTTTGCATTAAATCAATAATTTTTTTTAAACAATTTTTTCTATAACTGAAAATTACGCTAGTTAATTCGAACCCTGGATCCGCCCCCTGTTTTAGCGTTTCTTATCAATATATTAGATTATTAAATCAGTGGAAATTGAAATAATCAAAATTCATTAAATATATTTTTTGTAACTTATATGTTATAGTATACGGAAGATTTCCTGGCCACTGATTTTAGGAAACAACACAACTCTTGAATGTACTTTTATTGGCAAGAAGTGTACTGGTACCTACAAATGGGTAGGCCAACCTACTAACACTGTTATAACGCTTAAGAATAGTGTACTTGACCATGTCAAATATTCCACTGACATCACAATTAAAGGAAAATATGACCTCGTTATAAAAAATTTCATTGAGACATTTGAATGTTTCTTATGTTTGTCGTTGTGGCTTTTATAATTACGCGGACGTTTTACGCAAGGCGTTTGACAATAACAAATCGTAAGTTTAAAGATTATTCGCAAAATATAGAAATTAACTTTTTTAAACAACTACAGTTTTAAGATGCATTTATTGGGAGACATATCCTAATTTGTTATGAGACAGATTAATATAAACACTATTTTCTAGTTGCTGCATCCGAATTGTCATAATGTGGGTTATTTGCAAAATGGGAATTGCAAAATTGAATAAAAGTTACTAGTTTAAACCATCCTCTTTATAAGCAAATCAAAACAATCAATACTTATAGAACAGCATATGAAATCTCAATAATTTCACACAAGAATTTATTGAAACATTTTTTGATAGGTTGTGCAATATTTTGTTTCTCCTGTTTCAATGTTGATAAGGAATTTTCGGCTAATAAGAAATTGCCTCTATAAAATTTGAAGCTTGTTTATCATGGGTAATGAGATGGTTTTCAAGAAAAACTTCTATATATGTTCTTTCTGTGTAATGATAGACTGTTTGCCAATTTTCATTTTGCACCGAAATACACCCTTAAAAATGTGTTTTCAAAGTTTTTTAAAATGACCGCCAGCAACTTAAATCTAAGATACCATTTCATAATGTTCAGTTCTCTTTCTAAAAAACCAACATCAAGTAATTTCCTCACATATTGTTTTACTTTTGTCATTTTGTGTTCGGTAACTTTACGATATATCATCAAATTAAGTTTTATTTCTGTTACTCGTATTGTCTATCCTGTTACTGATATCATTAATTCATTTTGTATGTGCTAAATTAAGAATATAAAGACGTCGTAACCTTTGAATAGTTCAAATAACCTTAAATTTTATTGTGTATAAAGAAGGTATATATTGGCATACTAGCATCAAGTAACTGATTGTACCGTTAGATCAAACTTTGTGGTTTTTTTTATTATCTTTATTATTTAGTGTTGATATGTGTATTAACCCTTTTATGTTGTATTTTTATTTCGGCTTTTGCATCTGTTTTTCTTAATATTAATATTATTATCTTACTACACTTAACTTATGATAATTATCAAAATGAGATAAATCTATTGTATGGGGTTGTATTGGGTTGTATTTCATTTTGTCTATAAATTATGCAGTATATGTTTTAAATGCTTGTATCGTAACATGTGGACTGTGAGCTTAATAAAACAACTTTGCTTTGTAAGAGTGATCATTCATATTGCAAAAAAAAACCAAAAAACAAATATCGAAATATATCTGCAATGAAAACTGCTAGCGGACAAAGCAATGACTAATGACAGAATGAGTTTTATATCTATAGAAGAGATGCGAAAGATACCAAAGGGACATTCAAACTCAAAGTCGAAAATAGATTGACAACGCCATGGCTAAAAAAGACCAACAGACAAACAACAGTACATAAAACACAACATAGAAAACTGAAGACTGAGCAACACGAACCCCACCAAAAACTGGGGGTGTTCTCAGGTGCTCCGGAAGTGTAAGCAGATCCTGCTTCTCATGTGGAACCCGTCGTGTTGTTCAAGTAAGTACATACACGTGATAAGTCTTATTCGGTAAGTAGTCACATTCGGGGAAAAGGGGATGGGATTGTAGTTGGAATTGGAACATTTCCGTCGTCATCTGTGAAACACATATTTTATAACGGCCAACCAACTCGAGATGGCGTCCGTAGCTCGTTTTTCGATGTAATAATGCCACAACACAGTAATATTTGATCAAATTATAAAAAAAACCCACTAAAATGTCGATACTATTTGTTTTGTCCAGCACAAGGTCATGTTTTCTCAGACTGTTAATGACGTCTTTGTACTAAATCCTTTGGATGTTTACTGATCGATATTTTTGTCTTGGAAAAAGGCTTTATTCATTAGTTGTTATTGACATAGAATATGAGTACTTTTAGATCAGTTCTATGTCGATGTGTCTGTAGTCTTTTTGTTGTTAGTCGTTTTTTTTTTTTTGTGTTTTGTGCCGATCTGATGAGTCAATAAAAAATAAGATGTGGTATGATTGCCAATAAGACAACTCTCCAGCAGAAACCAAATGAAATAGAAGTTAAAAAGCCGTTTTAAAATTATTTTTACGGTCAGTTCGTATGTTGTGTTGTGTCAACACTGCACCATATAAGGGTGAAGGTTAATCGCTTGCAAACATGATTTACCCCGCCACATTCTATTCAAATCAGGAACCTGTAATTCAGTGGTGGTTACTTTCACTTGACATCATTTTCATGGATCATAGTCTATGTGATACCTAGTAAGACCTTGATAGTAAAAAAACCTTCAACATAAAAATCAGTCCCAATGAAGGACAGGCGGGACACTTCATCGTGTTAACTCGTGCTTTTTTTATTCACTCTCCTGATTATATCTTCTACTCTTATTTTTCTGTTCTCAGAGAAAATTTTCATAAAAAAAGGTCAATAAAAGAAAAAAAAAAAAAAAAGAAAAAAGGGAGAGGCATAAAAGAAGAGGGAACTTAATACATTAATTACTTTTAATTGATGGACCAACTTACCATTTAGAAAAATCCCTCAAAATTATAGTAAAACAAGAATGTGTCCATAGTACACGGATGCCCTACTCGCACTATCATTTTCTATGTTCAGTGGACCGTGAAATTGGGGTCAAAACTCCAATATGGCATTAAAATTAAAAAGATCATATCATAGGGAACATGTGTACTTAGTTTCAAGTTGAGTGGACTTCAACTTCATCAACAACTACCTTGACTAAAATCTTTAACCTGAAGCTGGACAGACGGACGAACGGATGGACGGACGAACGAACGGACGCACAGACCAGAAAACATAATGCCCCTCTTCTATCGTTGGTGTGGAATAAAAAGAGAATTTATTCGTGATACCTTTAACTTTACAAATCATATGAATGTTTTATTTAAAGGTTATATAACATGAGGCAAAGCCCTGATAGTGGACAAAAAGGTAAGTGATTTGTTCTTTATGAGATGGAGAGTTGTCTCATTGGCACTCATACCACTTCTTCTTATTTATATATAGATGTTTTTACAGAGAATTGGTGATGCGTCCATTGTACGGTAATCTCGCAGTATATATTTTCCCAAAAAAATATTTATTCAAACCAAAACTATTTCTATTGTATATCTCAACGATGTATCATTCATTTACTTTCCTGCATTTTCTTTTCATTCTTATTCTTTTGAAATTTCTTTTGTTATGATTCACTTATGAGAAGTATTAAAATGTGATATGTATTGGGTCGTATTGTTCACTTCTTTCGAGATTATTGAAATAAAGTTTCTAAAAAATATGTTATCACTCATAATGTTATTCGAAATATTATACCATCACACTATCTGCATTAAAAACTGCAAAAGAAAAGTGAAAAATCACGAGCAACAGATGATAACATAATGAGTTGTATATCTCGCTATTCCTACGCCATGATGTCACAACACAGTAATTGGTTGTAAAAACATTTTAATACTAGAAGAAGTTTTATTATGTATTCAAAACATTTAGTGTCAACCGATGATGAGGCCACTATAACATGAATATCAAGACTGAATCATGTTAATGTGTTATTAATACGAACCCTGCTTGGTAACAGACAGACGCTCTAAGTCAAATTGCTTTATCTAGTTCACAAGTTAACAGTCCACATGGAGAGATGTCACCCTACCGGACACATTATCCTGACTCCGTCTTATCGCTTTCTTTTAAATGCCGCAAGAATAGCTGAGAAGCAGCAAATACCAATGTTTAAGTCTTTTTGTCTTACCCGGCTGGGAATCGAACCCATAACCTCCTGCACCCCCCTTATTTGGTTGGACAAGCGTGGGATCACATTGAAAAACTATGAAATACCATGCAATTTGCATAACGTTTTCAGTAAATTATAAAGCACCATGAAATTTGCATGGTGTTTTCATAAAATTATGAACATATGGATCAACCAATCTGGAGGAATGTCCATCGGCGTAAATAAATATTACTCATGACCCAGATGATATTTCCTCTAATGTTTCTCTCAAGTTATATATCACTAGGAAAACAATATCAAGATAATGGTCATCACTGAAGTCATTGATTTAAAAAAGTACAAGTGAAAATACTACAAACATGCGTACTGATTGTCATTCACCTATCGCATTTGCAATGTCATCACGTATTTACATTCTGCACGGAAGTAGAGATGTGCAAAATATTACTTGATATATCTTCATAAACATAATTTGCAAGAAAAATTGTTTTGTCGGAAAACTTGAGAGAATCATTTGTGTTGCACCCAAAACGACTTCTGATCTGCCCAGGACATGTACATGCTATACATGTTATATCGCTCATTATTTGGATGAATATATTTGGTAATCTGAATTATTTTTCTAATTGGATAATAGTTTAAACAATATAAATAAATGAAAGTAGTAATTTTGGCAATAAATAAGCAACACGAAGGCATCTTTTCCAAATTGGAAAAAAGCTCAGTTATTTTCTATTTTAGTTTTTGATAAATTTGGTTAATCTCAATTTTCAGAAAAGATTGAAAAGTGAACATAAATGCATTTTTTTAATATTCTTCATGTCTCTTCTGATTATCCAGGATTCAGCTTTCAATATATTATAACATTTGTACTTTGTTTGCATCTTGAGAAAGGTTAAAATCATATGAAACTTCTTATTAAAAAAAAAAGTTGAAAATGTTTATCTACTTGAATGGCTAAGTTTTATCTACAAAACAAGTGTACATGGACTTTCTAGCAAAAGAAAATCCGTCATCTTCTCAAAATCTTCAGAAATATACTGCTATTACATTATTGTCTTTCCGTTCCTAATTCGCCGTTAACCTTTCCGTATGCTGTGACCTAAGCCACGAGACTTATCGTTAGAACTTCAACAATAGCACAAAGCAAGTGCGAGGGAGAACCGTGATTGAATGTCAACAAACACGTGCATTGGAAGGAAAATAGTGTTAATTAATTTTGAAAGAACAATTTGAAACACCAAATTTTGGAAAAACTGTTACGGGAAAGTTAAATTAACAAATCAAAAAACGCATGGTAAATATAAAAAAAAAATAATATCGCTCTATCAACTCATTTATTTTCAACGTGCTCCATGATTGTGTGTTGATTGTTTATCAAAGTCACAGTTCGGTAAACCTCCGCAATAAAACCGAAAATTAATTAGTTCACGATAAAAAATCACTGAATGAAATGGTTTTTTTGGTCGATTTCACGTTATGAATTCGTAATAAATGTAACAATTGTGCATACAGGAGCTCATTTAGTATATATGCATCCATTGGTTCAATTATTTTCTGAACATTTTATTTACAGGAAACTCGTTTAATATAAATTTAACATTGAACAGGGGTTCGAACACATTTTATATCATTGCTATCGGACTTTTAGTCCCAATGAGGATCGCCAACAGCAAATGTATATGCTTCCGCATTGCCTTGCAATAATACATATCTACAGTATATCAAATAATAAATTTATGAATGTTTTGGATCTATATATACTAGCGAGAAAAGAAACTGTACATCCTTAAACCAAAATTTACAATCCTAAAATGTAAAGTTTTAATGTGTCACCATTGTATTAAAACAATGTTTTTGAAGATTGAGATTGATACTAGTCGCCGCACGACGAATTTTGTACCAAGTCAGGAATATGACATTTGTTTTCCATTCGTTTGATGTGTTTGATCTTTTGATTTTGCCATTTGATAAGAGACTTTTCGTATTAAATTTTCATTGGAGTTCGGCATTTTTGTTATTTTACTTTTTGCATATTTCTTGAGCACACGGTCAGTTGTTTGTATGATAATGTGCACGATACAGTTTTGTATCAATATTTTGTGGATTAGTGTGTAAACCATTTCTTTAAACTAATCTCTAATTATCGAAGAAAACATCGTTTATTTCTTTATTGAGGTTACCAGGTTCACGGTAGGTATAGTGTCCGGCGGAGATCGTGTTTTTTCGAGTGAATCAGTCCATTTTTTTCGAGTGTAGATCAGGTTTTTTCGAGTGAATTTACATGCGATCAGATCGATTTACTGCTATTTCGCGAGTAAAATAGTTTTATTCGTGACTATTCATCTTATGCTGAATGCTATACATGTTTTGAACACAAACGACACAGAATTTCCTTGTAGTTCACTTACAATATAGTGTTTTATTATTGTCCGTGTTTTTTCGAGAGCAATATTTAAAACGTCCGGGTTTTTCCACAAATGGTCCGGGTTTTTTGATGAAAATGTGAATAAGAAAGAAGACATTTTTTGACTTAAAAACTGACTTTTTCTAGTTTGTAGCTGTAATTTAACGAAGGACAAAATTATATATCCTTAATAAGTCACAAAAACAGATTACAACATGTATGTTGAAAAAATTTAACCATTTTCAATTTAATGATAACTTTCTGGTCTAAAAACATTCACCATAACCTAGTAGTATTACGATATATAAGAAATCAATGGGTCCTTTTTAAAACGGTCTTATGAACCGAGTACAGGGACTCATAATCTTTTAATTTCATTGCATGCTACCTTTACACACTATGTGTACGTACGTCTCAGTCCAACATGTCTGAGCTCACATAAAGATGGTTTACATCACTAGATATTTACTGTATGAAATCCATATCGGTACACTAATATGAAGATTTCTGAATGCAAATGAACGATGACTTTTTATGAAATGTACGTGTTAATACAGCATTATCAAACTGGTTTAATGCATTGTTTCGTGCTTTAAAAGGTACTTTATTTGAACCTTTCCATTGTTTTTTAAACGTAAATGCACTGACATATTACATTTTAAGCCAAAGGAATTTTGTTTTTTCACTCGATAAAACAAGGACACACTCGAAAAAACACGGACTGCTCTCGAAAAAACGCGGACATATAAAATGAATTTACTCTCCAAAATGTCCTTTTCGATGCAAAAACAAGAATTTTATAAAGTGTCTGTATATCTAAGTATTTATAGATTCCATGTACGCATTTCCGTTGACATTTGCATTGGTACATGTATGTGTATAAAAATGGCTTAAATCTATATTTTGGAATAAAGCATTGTAAGGCTTAATTGCACGTTTTTAAAACAAAATAATGTAGGGTTGATAATATTTTTTTATTAAAAATACTAATTTACCTTCTATGATCTTGTATATAAGGTTCTAAAATCTTTTTTTGCGTTTTACCAGAAAATAAGTCTGTTTGTTTACTTTTTTTATCATATTCACTCTAAAAATAAAGAGGTCACACTCGAAAAAAACCCGATAAAATCACTCGAAAAACCACGATCCCAACCGGACACTATACCTACCGTGAGGTTGAAGATGATCCTTTAAACATTTGTTTTTGCAGTCAAAACTATTTTGTATTCAGTTTTCACTGTAATAGGACTTTTATCAGTAATGACCTTATCTGGTATATGCGTTAAAGAAATGTTTCAGAAAAGAAATTACGCATAGAAAGTATATACAAAGTGAACTATTTTCAATTGTCCCAATATATTTTATCATAGATATGAATGCATATTTTCCTAGTATACATTTATCTGACAGTATCAGACTTAATGATATTGGTAGATATCTATTTGACTTTTTTAATGATTTTTGAATATGGAACTTGTTCTGTTCATTTTATAATGATATCCTCTCTCTCTCTCACTCTGTAAAGTTATAAAATTCAAATATAACTACAATCAATATACAACAAAACTAGCACCCGCTGTACGTCATGTACGATTGATGCTTCCTCTGGTGGTGCAGAAACGTATGACCCTCCATGACTAGCTTTCATACCTTATTTATTTCGGAGAGAGGGTTGGAGGGAGATGTCATGTTTCTTTAATATTTCTCTGCCTGTGTCTGTCCAATATTTTGGCTTTTAATTCTCTTTAACAGAGGAAGTGACATAGTTTGACTTTTTAACACTCATATCACCCTTTAACTCACATTTTCACGCCATTTAGATTTTTTCAATACAATATCTTTTAAGGTCCTCCCCTTTGACTACTTTTTATTATATTTAACAATAAGTAAGTGATACTACTTCATTATTATATCCAAACAGATTAGTATCCTTCTATTTTTCACTATTGTAAATGAAAGTAACACTTTATAAATTTTGTGCGTCTGAAGCGATTTATAGTTTTGTATTTTCATAATCTCCAATCTGGTCTTTAGATACTTGAACGTTAGCGATTTCTTCATATTCCGCAGTTGCTTTCCTATCGACAATAGCGTATTCATGCATATCCATTCTACTTTGTACAAAACTATGATACGGATGTAAATAATCATCCTCATTCATATTTTGAGATATGTTAGAATGCAAAGAAGATGACCGACTATTTGTTTTGCTCCAATCACTTTGTCTGTCATCGACAGATACATTCTGATGGTTTGTCGACAACTGTTGGTTTCTCAATTCTTCGTTTACATCATTTTCAGTAGATGTTATATCTCGCATTTCGATTTCAAATGATATTTGCCTCACAACATCTGTCTGGCGCACTTGGTAATTAGTTTGTTTGCATCTAATCCTGATATACGCATAACCAACAAGGAAATTATAATGAAAACTAGTACAACTAGCACAACGATGACACCACAGAGTATTTGTTCTCTCATTGAAAATTCTATAAAAGAACGATTGCTTAGTTCAACAATCTTGCAACCATAAGATAATGATTTAAATATAAAACATTACAATATCTTTGTAATAATGTTAAAAAATGTGTATCGGAGTTTTTATCCTTTATTTATTTTCGAACTGTTGCAACATTTATTAAAATAAAATACCTCCTGCAAAATTATTATTTAGCAAGAAATCTTACTAAGAAATAGATAAAAGTTACAATAAAACAAAACTTGTATGCACTATGTAGAGGTTTTCTTCTTAATATCGGTAAAATGACAAAAACACTTTTAAAATTTCGTGCGTCCAAAGTGCTTTTCTTGGATCAGGAAAGCTCAAACCAAAAAAAAAAAAAAAAAAATTAAAAACAGTATGGTATTATCTATAATTTTAGGACTATTATGTGTTTCAATACTAGGCGTATCTTTAAAGTACAAAATATACCTTTGACAGAGGTTCCTGGATACGGTGGTATGGAATGGGTAACGGTTTCAATGTCGTTATCTGTAATTGTACATCATAAGGGACGTCAAAAGCAAAATGCATTTATCAAAGTATTACAATTGTAAATTATGTATTAACTTTATCATTGAGAAAAATATTCAGAATATTGGATTACAGATATAGAACAGTGTAATTATTTTTTCAATCTATATCTTTAGATTTTATCATATTTTTTTCTAGATCCTATGAAACAATTATTATATCGTTTTTGGTTAAATAATCTGTGATTTTAAGTTAAAGTATTTGAAACAACATTGTTATAAAATACAAGGCCCATATTTTTTCTTGTTTCATAAATCAACCGTTAGTAACGATTGTGAAAACTTGTAGCTCACAGCTAGAACAATAATTATCTCTTCCAATTTATTCAGAACAGCTATATCAGTTTTGATTGAACCATAGGACCGAAAAAACAGACGGAAGATACTTAAGGGAAATTCAAACTTAAAGTCGAAGACAAACTGAAAAAGTCATGTAAAAAAAACAACAAAAAACCCCTGAAAAACTTTCAAAAGACAAACAACATTAAAAAAATGAAACATAGAAAACTAAAGACTGAGCAACACGAATTCACATAAAATCGGGGTAATATCAGGTACCCTGAAAGGGTAAAGAGATTCTGCAGCACATGTGGTACCCGTCATGTATGGTGTCGCATTCGAGGAAAGGAGAACAGGATTGAGGTTACGCAAATTGGAACATTAGTCGTCATCTGTGAAATAGATATTCCATGACGGTCAATCAACTTGTGATTGCGTTCGTAAAATTTTCTCAGCTAATGACTTCAACTTCACCACTTGAAAGCCTTAGTTTAATAGCTTCCTTTTAATTAACGACGTTCTTTCCAGGAAATCATGATAGGAAAAGCAGGCTCTGAAAACCGTATCACCTAGGTGATATATACTCCATATACAGGCGCTGCAGGAATGTTGCTACATAGATATGAAATATAGGTGAACAGACAGTTGATTCATTTTACAATTGCGAGTCCCAAATAACTTTGAAGAGTTACTTTTCTCTTGAGTGTCCCACTGATGGCATCATCGTTATCTTTAAAGTTGACCTTAGATGGATTTGGCTGTTTTTTATGTCATTTTTGGTCATAGCTCTTGAACTGATTCGGTTCTTACACATTATGGCTTTCAAATATTCGGTTTTGAGCGTTCCTGATGAAGGTAAATCCAGAACAGCGCTTCGGACGCAGGAAATTTATAACGTGTTGTATAATTTTTTTTTATATATCTTTTATAAGCCTGGTACTTTTGATAACTATTTACACCACTGGGTCGATGCCACTGCTGGTGGACGTTTCGTCCCCGAGGGTATCACCAGCCCAGTAGTCAGCACTTCGGTATTGACATGAATATCAATTATTTGGTCATTTTTATAAATTTACTGTTTGCAAAAGAATGAATTATTCGAAATACTAAGGATTTTCTTATCCCAGGCATAGATATCCTTAGCCGTATTTGGCGCAACTTTTTGGAATTTTAGGTCATAAATGCTCTTCAACTTTGTAATTGTTTGGCTTTCTAACTTTTTTGATCTGAGCGTCACTGATGAGTCTTATGTAGACGAAATACGCGTCTGGCGTATTAAATCATAAGCCTGGTACCTTTGATAACTATTGATAAGGATATATGACATGCATAAAATAATATATAAATGCTATACGAAAAATAAATAAAATAGAATATGTTTTCAAACATATCTTGTAAAGTTTTTTATTTATAAATTTGTTAATTAAAAAGAACTGATTACCAGTTTCCAGCGATATCTATCATAACAGTTACCTTTTACAACTAAATATATAGTGTCACTTGCCGATCCCTCAGTATTAGTTACATTGCACGTGTATTCTCCTGCATCTGTTTTGGTCACATTTTCAATCATAATAGCAGTTACACCATGAGCATTTTTATCATTACTTCTATTTCTGTCCAGTTTCTGTCATTTTCCACCGCAAATTTTGTAACAATTGAATGACTAGAATCGATATTTTGACAATTTTTTGTCCATAATATTTCAGCATCTAACGGGTTGCTATAATATGAGCAGGACAAATTTACGTAGTGTCCCACTGAAACGGGTCCTTTTGGCCACACACATTGAACACGAGGAGGATCTAGAAAGATTGTAAGTCATGATGATAATTCAGAGCATGAAATATGTGAAAACTCTGAATCATTCATATTTTCTCTATCGCATTATTATGAGGAGAATGACTGAAATCGACACTACACAGGTTTAACTGTCACCATGACAAATTGTTGGACCGATACGATATGTACGATTTCACAGCAAAGACGATTTTGTTTTCAATTAGCCCTCTCTGTTTATTTTATGTTAACAATGGCTGTACAAAGTAAAGGTTACACGGTTTGTTCTGCCAAGAAATAGTCAGGTCTGAGACCCAATTTGTTTTTATATTAAACAAGGTTTTGTCCAAAACGTTGCATTGAGTTTTCGTTTTATTTGCATTCTGTAGTTTTGAATTCACTTCGGTATCGTACCTCTATTTCGCAGACACCCAAAATAATATACAAATGAACAAATGAACATCTTGTCCTATATGCTATCTTTGCCAGTTTAAGTTGTTCGTTTTTCTTGGTTATTTATGTGTATGCATTTTCCATTTCCTACATGTATCTGAAAATCTCACTAAACAAGCAATGTTAAATCAGGATAGGGATTCAGAAACCTCATTATCAACTCTGGGGTATTTTATTCCTCGCGAAATAAAAGGTTCAAAACTACACTAGGTAAAAGAAAAAGTCAGTGGCATAATTGAATATTAATCACAACCGTTTGTGCCCACCAGGTGCTGCTTTCGGTAACATAATATAAATAGATTAAACAGACCCTAACCCTGACCCTAACCCTTACCTTTGACACTTTTTCTTGTCATTGTAAAGGTTTTATAGATTTCATTGTTTAGCTTGTTAACCTAAAACCTTGTTCATGAAACCATCAAATCTATACACTTTTATCATAAAAATGATGAGGTGAGTATCATAAAATCGTTAAAATTTAACTATATTTGGCCATATTGGTGTGTAAAACATAAGTATTGATACCGATCAAGATAACTGATCGACATGTACAACCAATGTAGGTTATATATTCTGTCAATTGTAAAGCGCTGAACATGGGCCTTGTGTATGTGAATAATAGAACCAAATCATTGCGAATAACTTTGAACATATTTCACTAATATGGAAATGTATTTCTCTTTTGCATTGTTTCACATTTTGTTATGCTGGGGCCTTCTATAGCTTTCTAAAACATATATATGGTATTGGTTAAACTCATTGTGCAATGCCGTATGGTTCCTATCCTTGTCCTTTGGTCTTTGGTGGATTGTTGTCCCATTGACAATCATGCCACATCTCTTAATATTCAAGCAGAGCATTTACTATTTGTTTTAGTTGGAGCAAGCTATTAGAAGCTGACTTTAACGTTGACGCAAGTGTTCGAAGGGCTTTTAGAAGCTAATACCTCTTATGCAACAATAAGTAACAATAAATGTTTCTAAAACATTGTGACTGCCGGCCGTTTTATACGCGCTTTCAATGTTCAAGTTTTTACTTATTATATATAATAAGTTTCCAAGGAAACTTTCTTTTAGTGACTTTTGTTCTTGGTTTTTGTTTTTGTTCTAGATTTTATGTTTAACTGTTTGCTGGTTATTATGGTTCACTCTAAGATTCATACTAGACCCTAATACTTACAAAAGATGTCCAGTTTTATGGATTGTTTTAATGGTGTTCTTAACATGTCGTGTTCTGCTAGGCATGTATATATTTTATCATTGTGTTTTCTGTTTGGTGCTAATGAATAATAAGCCATTTCGCTGTCAACTTCATTCATTGCTAGTTTCTTTTCTCCATGATACCACATTGTTTTACCAATTGGAATGCCTCCTGATGTATAACATGCTAGTATAAGATTTTTGTTTTCCTTTCCAATAATTGAATTATCTTCGGTCATGTTAATCACTCTCACTTCAAACGGTGGTGCTGAAACGAGATTATTATAGTTCCATATATGTTATTTAGATAATGTACTGGTATTTCATTTATAATCTTTTAACCACATTCATAAAATGACGTTTGGAGGAGTTGAATTATAAGCAGAAATTATACCATTAACAAGCACTCCATTACTGAAAAATATTGAGCCACATACATAATGAACAATGTTTGTTGGAAGTTTCGTATAGATTTTATACATTTTATAGTAAAGTTTAAGCTAAAAATAAAGTACTGTTTCCTGCCTCTAACAAAAATCTTGCAACTTTACACAGGACTATATAATGCTTCCTACCAAATACAATTAAATATTGGAACCTTCTACCTCTAGATATCACCAACAAGATGCAATTCACGGAAGAACCACAAAATGTTCAAAGAAATTGTAAGTGGGTCCCAAGTTGTAAGTAAGTTATTAACCTTGACACACGCACGATGTAGTAATGTCAAAGAACGTGACATCGTTTACAATATATAGATGTATATACCCACTTCTTATAAACAACGCTAGTAACAAACATACACTAGTATTTTAAATTACACAATACCCCTCTTCAACGAAAATAGAAGACAAATTTCGAAGGGACAATTAAAATTAATCAGCCTAAAGAAAAATCGACAATAGCATGACAAAATTCAGAAATACAACGAAAAGACAAACCAGTCTTTAAAGGACTACATAGAAAACGAGACTGAACAACTTTACCACTTGGCACCCTTGGTTAAGTAACCTCCTTGTGAACAGCAATCCTCTTTAATGGAAATAATGATAAGAAACGCAAGCTCTGGAATATTGCATTAAGTTGAAGATATATACTCCATATGCAGGCGCTCCGTGAACGAAGCCACACAGAATCTTTTTATCGTAATATTTTGTTTTTTGACATACCCTCATTGTCAATTTCTAGATGTGAGTGATAGAGACTTAACTTTATCTGTTGTATCTTTAATTTTATTTCAAGTTCGATGGGATAAAGGCGTTCAACGTAGTTCAACATAGTCACCAAACTTTGAAATATTTAGTGAGAGGACATCATATATATATATAGATACTTCAGCTGATCTGTAACAATTCCATCTTCATGCCTTATATCTCATGTACTGTGTTACGACGCTAGATAAAAACTGACGAGGAAAGGTAACACCCTGCCACCGAAAGCTTTATTTTCATAGAGCCTAGGTGCCGAGTGGTCTAGCGCGTCGGGCATAGTGCAAGGCGATTTGGTGCCACGATATTTCAGTAGCATGAGTTGGAATCCCGGCTAGGGAAGAACAAACATCTTCATAGATCTAACATTGTTGGGCTGTTGTTTAGACGAATTATATATATATATATTTAGACCCCTCTACCAAGAAATTTGTTTTACATGCACATGTATAAAAATTGCGGTTTTTATCCAACGCAATCATAGGTTTGAACATTGTTAGACTTTCATATATTTTTTCGTTTGGGCTTGTATTATATTTTCCTTCAGGTTTATATGATCCGTTCATCCTATTTCGACTCTTTAAAATTCAAGAGTCTATCCTAAATTGAGGTAAATTATATGGCCTTCCAAATACCGTTTCGATCCCTAACATCACTGAAGAGATATTAATTGTCGAAATCCGAATATGGTGTACAAATTTTTGCACCTCATGTTTGTGGTATACCATTTTTTCCACAAGTTTATTGTTTTCTGTTTGGTATTAAATTAATATTAAGATCCATTTCGTTAGATCTGGTGATCAATTTATTTGGCAATCGCCAATGGCAGTCAGCATGGTTTAAGAACATCAGTTTTTCGACCTGTTAGTCAAATGCGTTTTGTTAAAATAGACTTTTTCACTTTTTTCGGTCTTTTGGAAATTGTTGTTTGTGCTGTATATATATAGATATAGATAAACGTGAAGTTTAAGGATAATTCTAGCTTCTTTCCATTGTTCCTCAAACGATCTTGTATAAAGTCGGTCTCAAACAAATAAAAGAACACAGTTGGTTCTCATAGGAATGCTGTTTTTTCTGTTGAAAATGCGTCCTTCAAAGGCCACAAATATGTTGTTTTATGAAATAAAGAAATCAGGCATTTGATGATGTCAGTTTTAGAGAACTTTTGAGACCTTTTTACAAAGTATGATTAGCCTTTATAAACACAAAACATCTGTTTATGCGTTGGTCATTCGTTTTTGTGAAAATTCCTTCAATCTGTCTTTAAGTTAAGAATCAGGAATACTAGTGTAAAGGATAGAGAAGTCATGTTTTTTTATACCATACGGTGTTTTCCGGAATTAATGGTTATACGGATTCCCGAAAACTATTCGTTGTCACTCCAATTCGGAATTACCACAAGCCATACATCTCGATTGTAGTTCAACTATTTATCACAGATTAGTCAATCGACTAAGAGAACGGTTAAATATTTGATAAGGTAAAACAACGAAAACCAAAAGTTACATGCAGTCGTAGAAGAGCACTTCGGACGCACAAAATTTATTAGTGATATTTTGGTTTACCATAACTAATAAGTTTCTTGACAAATACTTCAATGTAAATTTGACTAAAACATGTACAATTTTTCATTTTTTGTAAATAGTACAATAGCAATTTTAATCACTGAAGTTTTAATGTTATGCGCATATGGACATATTGGGAAAGTATTGCGAAATCCTTAAGCAAATTTCCACCGGGTTTCAACAACGTTCGGAATTTAAACCCGTGACTGAGTGGAACACATTAAGGAAAAATAGTTATGCATCGTTTAATACTAAATTCCTTGTCAAAAAACAAGAATCGCCATGAACAAATTAAAACTTTCATACGTTTCTTAACGAAAATACGGTGATCAATTCTAGGTAGAACGGCGATACGGCTGACGGACCATCGGTCAACACAAGCATTTTCAGTTTAAAAACCGTTCAAACATTGCTTTTCAAAGACACAAAAAATCTTGCTGTGTTTGATACAAATGTAACACTCGCAAACGTGTCCATCCCCCAAACATGTCTATCGCCCAATCTTGTCCACAAAATCATATTTCGCCCAAACATGTTCAATGTGTCTTCCCGAAACGTGTCGGAAAATTTACATCACTCAAACGTGTCCAATTTTTCCTTGCCCAAACGTGTCCGACAATAATTTTTATCCGCCGAAACGTGTAAGACTCCAAAACATCTCAAAACTTTTAGAGCTAATATGTCCTCAGTGACAGATTCACAATCTCCGGCACAGAGTTCAAAGCTATCTCATACGTGCTTCGCAATACCTAGCATGAAAACTTTCGAAAGAAAAGGTGTTATTCACACAAATTACTCACACACAAAACTCTAATTAGTGTATTATGCGATTAACAACAGATTGACCACCCAGGTGGTCCACTGCCATCTTGGAAAAAAGGCAGAAAAAGTAAATATTTCATAACCAGAACAATAATAACTCAACCGGCAATATATACTATATGTTTTAATTTATAAAGCACTTATTAACCGTCACACCCCAAGCTCCAGCCCTAACGTAATCAACAATCCTGTTTGAAAAAAAAATCCTCCAAGATCTTTAACATTTTGGAAAAAGATTCTTGGGACCTTCCATACTATCCGACATCGAAGGGTCTACCTAAAAGACAAAGTCCGCCATCTAGAAGACCGTTAGATCATCTGGTGGAAAAAAAGAGGAACCAATATACAACATTCCTTTCACTGGCTGGAGAAAAACATTGAAGCAAAATAAGCAAAATAGGAAACATTCATTTCTATATACCTGTGACCTTACAACCAAGAATAAAGACTGCACAATATCATTAGCAAGTCAACACCCTGATACTTCTAAAAATTTATTTGAAAATCTGAAGAAATTCAAACTACTGCTACACCATATCCTAATCCCAAAATAACCTGTATCGAAATTCCTCACTTTTCTATAACTAAATGGAACAATCGAAATAAAAAGTGACAATCTGAACACCGAATTAACCAGGACCAAGAACTACACCAACAAATAGTCGAATTAAATGCACAAATATATGACTTTAATTCTTTCCCTAATGAACGATCTTCGTTGTTCAATCTTAAAGCAAGCAAACAAGTGAAAAGAAGAAAGAACAAACAACGTAAACAATATATCAACTACCAGCTCTACTTCAACGATATACACCCAAAACTAATCTTGAAAACTTGGCTAGCAGAACTATCTACACATATCCGGGAAGACTACTTGCATTGAACAACAAGAGAAAATTTTGTATCGATCAGAAGGCATGGGGTTACCAAACCACGCAGTTGAAACACCAAATCGTTATGAACACTGCCAACAAATTAAAGTGAACCTAACATTTATAACCACGTCTTCCATAGTACTAACAAATACATTCCATGCTAAATCTAGAACCGAGGTTAACAAAGAGACCCATGTGAAAAACTATACTCTGAATATCAAAAAAGAATTATACAAAAAATCTTGAAGCGATTGAAAGAACTAACATCAGATGCAGTAACCTTTTAAATATTTACACTGGCAACTCGAAACTACAATGAAAAACCTTCATAAGATGAAAGGCCAAGCAAATATAGGGAAAATAACTGATAGGTCGCAAACGAAACTAGTCCATCATGTTATCAATAAACTCATCATAGATACCCGCATTCAAGTTTTATAAGCCAGACGCGCGTTTCGTCAACAAAAGACTATCAGTGACGCTCGAATAAAACAAGTTAAAAAAAGGCCAAATAAAGTACGCAGTTGAAGAGCTTTGAGGACTTAAAATTCAGAAAGATTTTGTCATATTCAGCTAAGCTAATCCATTCCTGAGGTAGAAAATCTAATTGTTTCGAAAAAGTCAAAATTTTGATAACAGTTAATTTATAATTATAATCATATCAATGATAATTCATGTAATACAGAAGTGTTGACTACTAGGCTGGTAATACCCTGAACAATACTAGATACACAATTAATATAGCATAAGGATGTCAATAACATGGAAGTTGTTTCCATTCGTTTAATTGTTTGAGCTTTTGATTTTGCCGTTGGATAAGGGACTTTTCGTTTTGAATACATTGGAGTTCGATATTTTGGTTATTTTACTTTTTATGGATGAGATTGTTCTGAAGGAATAACAAGAACGAGGTGTTAAAGGATTGAAAAAAGAACAGAATACAGATAACGGCAATGAAACATGTACCATATGTAAAAAAAACGTACAGACCTAGAAGCACTTACTGTGATACTGGAAATCACTGTGTATATTATAAATGTCAGATATAAACAGAACAAGAGAGACAGCTAGCATAAAAATCAAACGACGAAGAGTACTATGAATGCAAGCATTTTTGCGGCTATCCCAAGTCAGGAGCCTCCGGCCTTTGTTAATCGTGTATGTTTTTAAATTTTGGTTCATTTATGTTTCGGAGTTAAGTGTGACGTCCATTTTCGCTGAACTAGTACACATTTTTTGTTCGGGGGTCAGATGAAATCAGCCTCCAGGTGCGGGATTTTCTCGCTGTGTTGAAGACCCATTGGTGGCCTTGTGCTGTTTTTTGCTCTTTGGTCAGGCCATCTAATATGATGAGAAAGCTTGATGAAAAACTTAGCAAAATTATCAAACATCGTACTACACTAGAAATGGATAGACAGTTCGACAAGATAAAGTTCTTAGATGGCAATCAGCAAACAACATTATAACAGACAAAAGAAGGCAAACTATAAAGACTATAAATCACCACCAAAGAGAAAATAAAGGTCCAATAACACAAACCACAGTAAAATATCTTACTTGGCAACCATTGAGCTACAAAATATCAGCAGACTCTAAATTACAAAACCAGCAAGATGTGCATTATAATATCCCACAACAGTTGTAAATATCAAGATATGCAGATATCTTTGGTCGGGTTGTTGTCTCTTTGACATATTCCCCATTTCCATTTTCAATTTTTATTAAGCAACATATAGACTATCATACTGCTCACCATCAACATGTGTAAACAAATACTGAATCATACTCTACAACGCATAATAAACTCTTTGGCGATAGAAATATAATATCAACTTCAGCACAACAGCCTTTTGAGCACTACAAAGCCTCAATCTAATTTGTAACAGAAGAAACCGGCCTTGAAAATTTAGAACGTTCTCTACTACACCTTGTCTCATCCAACTGTAAAAATATTTAAAACAAAAACCCCAATAGTATCAGTGATCATAAACTTTTACAAAATAATGACATAATCCTCATTCAGGAGGATTGGTTGTTCCAAACACAACTACATCTACTTGACGAACTTAATAAACATAAAACTATAAATGTAAGGGGTTTGATATGAATGATCCGCTATTACCAATATGTATGCCTTGAGGATTCGAAGGGTTAGCCATCTTATGGAAAAAAATGATCACATGTTAAACCATTAGAGCTATGGTCAGAACAGTTTGAAGAAATCAATGACAATTCAAACTCCAACATACTGTTAACATTTTATCTCTTTCCATGTTATAACAGGAGACCTTAACATAGCCCAGGACCGAGATTTGAAACAATTTCTTCGAAAGGGACCTAAATAATTTCCCCGTTGAGTATTAATTGGAATGAGTGTCGTGCTATCATCCACGCCTCACTCAATGATTACTGTACACAATTGATAAAACGAGAAAAAGCTGACAAAAAAATCCTTCGATTCTTTTTCAACTAGTAATGGAAATAGTTGATATTCGTATTAAACATTTTAAAGATCATTTTACTCCTAACAACAACCACAATAGCCCTATTTCTCGTATCATACATAAACTAAAAGAACTCGACAGGAATTTGTTTTTCTCGGCTGATAAGGCTGCCAATATTATCATTCTTGTTTGCCATCAATTTTATATTGAGGTTCTGGAAAAGGAAATCACAAATTCACCAACATCCCAGCTGACTCAATTTTCGAAAAATTACATCGTTAACAAACATAAACTTTTTGCTATCTCTTTGCAAGCATAACAGAATAACATTAAAGTTCCAATTATGTGCTGGCTTCCGAAGCTACACAAAAGACCTAACGAATATAGATTTATTTCATTTCCCCCCTTGTTCCACTACTACACTGTATATTTTACTTACTAGTACAATTGGTACATTCAAAGCCCTCGTAATAAATATTTCAAATAAGGTCTACGAACATAGTGGAATTAATTACTTTTGGAGTGTCAAAAGTTAGTTGGAAGTACTTGATAAATTGCATGCTCATATTGGTGCTTTCGAATCTGTCCAAAGTTTTCATTTTTCTACCCTATAAACAACTTTGCCAGAATATGAATATATATGTTCAAACTCTTTTAGGTCATTTTTTAAGTAACAACAAAAGAAATATGTCAATTGGACCTGCTTTGATATGATAACTGCACTTGATTGTTTTACTAAATAACACTTCGCTTGACCCGTCGAAATAATATCTGATACAAAAATTTATTTTCACTTTTATATGATTATTTGGATGATATTTTGGTTCTCAATAATGATGACTTCAGTTTGTACACCAAAGGGATGTATCTGGTCGAACTTACTTTAAATAAAGCTAATACTTACAAAGAACATTTCCTTTTCCTGGATTCCGATATCAACCGTATATTTTCGCATCGGTTTTTTTTTCGAGTTTTGGCAGGATAAAGTTTTCGCTGAACGGGTAAATACACGCAAAAAGTTACTGTATCGTATTGTTAAAGTTGTAAACAGTATAAACTTTATTAACTAACAGTTTATCGATATTACATAAATATGAGTACTACCAAACTAACATACACTTTCAAGGAACGTAAAATATGCACTACGGGTATGCTAAAATTTGAAGGTTTTGATCATTACAGGTATACAAATGTCTGTGTGAATGTGAGTCTTTTTTACATTATATGCAAAATATTTGGGTTATGACACCAATCAATAGATCGTCGCTAATGAACATTTTTAACATGTCACTGATAGCTGTGTTGTCAAAAGGTGTGACATGTACGATTATCCAATCTACTTATGATGAAAACAAGGATGCTTGATGTTCATATGATGAAGACACAATCTTTCAATCAGTTTAATTCTTAAATCTAAAGTCTTGAGCTGGCATGTCATTGACTGTTAGTAGTCCTTTGCTAATTTATGTTTATGATTGTCATTTTGCTTACTTAGTTTCTTCAGTTATCTATTCTAACATCGGACTCGGACTTCTTTTAAAATGAGTTTGACTGTGCGTTTTGCTGTGTTTGTTTATTCCTCATTGGTTAGATGTATAAGTGCAGGATTGAGATCTCACAAAACATTTTAACCCCACAGTATTTTTGTGCCTGTCCCAAGTCAGGAGCCTAGCCTTTGTTAGTCTTTATGTATTCTTTTTAAAGTTTTGGTTCGTTTGTATGTTTCGGAGTTTAGTGTGGCGTCCATTTTGTTAAACTAGTATACATTATTATTTATGGACCAGCTGAAGCCCGCCTCTGGAATCGGAAATTTCTCGCTGTATTGAAGAACCGTTGGTGGCCTTTGACTGTTTTCTGATCTTTGGTCGGATAGTTGTCTCTTTGACATATTTCCCGTTTCCGTTCTCTGTTATATCTTAACATCAGTATATCTAATCGCAAAAGGGAGATACAATCATCTTTCATAATACCAAGACGTAATGGATCAATTATATGAGCTCTATCAAAAATGCAATGGACACACACAATTATCATAGGAGGAGATAGATACACATGAGGATCTAAATTAACAAACAGGCACAAAACGCAATCTATACCTGCTTGACTTTATAAACGAGTGCTGCTTAAAGTATGACAACGATGCAAAAACCTTTGTTAACTCACTAGAACAAGAATCTTCAATAATTGATTAATTTTTCATAACCTTGCTGATGGAGCTCTCAACCAAAACAAGTCCTGAACAAAGAGGTAAAAATACACCAGATCACCACCCTCTCCGTACATATGAGCATCAAATTCAACTACAAAAATGCAGAAGTCAACTATATGCAAAACAACAGCACGATAAAAAAGAAGGTCAAATGGGAAGGAAATATCTCACAACCCGTTCAAGTTAACCAAGGAGGGTTAGTGGAACCCTGGTCCCTAAAGAGATCCCAGTAATAATATTGACTGGATTTCTTTCAAACAACATTTATAATGACAAATCACTTTTTCATAAAGGTGGACACGTTTGGGAATTTTTTTAAATATTGACTATCGTTCAGATAAAGACAAGTTTTGGGGTCTTTCATCGACTAGCCATGTAAGGGAGTCCAGTGACGTCATATAAACACTTTTGGGTATTGAACACGTATCTGAGTGTTATATGTATATGTATGAATCTTACATACGGTAAACTTTCATAATAATCAATTGTCACAGAAATTATGCAACAACTATAAAATTTTCAAAATATGTGTCAATAACCGTTAATAAATATTGTAAGGAGTAAATATGTTTTCTCAAATGTTAACTAGATTAAGAAAAAACTCTTATTCATTGCCAATTTCTTTGTCAGTCGCCAGAATTTAAATGTTAGGAACAAATAAAAATATTAACGCCTCATATGCATGTGTTTTTAACAAATGCAATAGAATGTTAGTCATCATCAAATAAATGATAGAACGGTGCTATTTTATACCCTAAAAGGCTTACTGGTCGAAATATGTTGATTGTAGTTTATAACATAGTGTCATAGTGACATACGATTAATATACACATAGTTATCAAGGAAAGTAGAAGAGTTGTTTTAAAAAAAAAATACCTGCCTTTTAATTGCAGATTAACATAGCTCATACATTTCGTATCTGTACCATTTTTTGCACAACACACGTATTTCCCTTCCATACACTTTGCCATATTTTTTATTTTCAAATTGTAGGTTTCACCATCAGCTAATTCATAATGATCTTTGATCCAATAAGAATATTGTGTGTTAATTCTTCTATTATCCGATATTGTGACTCCCGATATGTTTGAACCGCTTTCATGAAACGTCCACTGTAGATCCCCTCTAGTGAAGGAACAATTTAAGGTAACATTTTCTCCTGGATCTGTGTATACATGGACTAGTTTGTCTACAGCAGAAGCACCTTTAACTGAATAATGTAGACAATCACCTTTAATTGAATAACGAACAAACAATATATGTTTTTTTATCTGTTACATATAACTGATAAATACTGTATCTTGGTTGCTGTAACGATATCACTCTTCCGTATTTTATTCAGTTTGTTAACAACGTATAAGGACGATTTATATTTTGGCTAACCAGTTTTTCATTTGCATATTTTTCATATCTCTAACTTTATATCAATAGACCTTATATATTAGTTAATAATAAAAATGGAAACTCGTTATTTTCCAATTTCCGTTTGAAAATAAAGATAATAACAACTCTGAAGCTTTCACTTTGCTCTAACATTTATCGTTTTAATTTCTGTTTTCTAATACCTCCCTAAATTAAAGACTATTCACATCCTCTCTTATACCTATACCACAGTTATTGGGACCAACTTTTCAACTTCAAGCATGTGTTTCAGGATTTCAATATTGACAACTAAAGTTTAATGTCCTGATTGCACCTTTGCATTCAAACACAATCTGAATCTGCTACGGAATAACTAATATCCTTAACATTGTTAACAACATTTCTCTGGGCAATGTGTGAGCCAAAGGGCCGAAATATCATGAGACTGTATTCTTTTTACTTGAAATACAACATTAAAATATTAATATACTTTCCATATGAGTATGCCTCCTCAAAAAACATTTTCCAAAATTTTCACTTTGCAATACTTAAAAGACTAACATAATGTAGATAACTGGATTCGGGAATCTAGTACTACGACACCTTATAATTGTTATGACATAATTCGGAATAAGTATTCCATTTATTCTTTCCTGTAGTTCGTTACTGTCTCTTCTTACCAGCACAGGACAACTTAAAATTATCGTTAACCAGACAAGAACAAAGTTGTTCTCAAAGTTACATTTCTTTCATAGACCGACTACACTTTGGAAAAAATCTAAATACCATGCTGTAACCAACATTTTCACGGCCAAAATACTTAAAAGAGGCAATTTGTCTATGGTTTGTAACAAAACCCTTTACATATTTTTCGTTGGTGGCAGATTTTCAAATATTCAGCATACTTAACTCTAATACAGATACAGTAATTCAAAGCTGACGTTCAATTGCTGAATAAAAATTGTGATGTTATGTCTATGGTTTGGGATTTGAAGACCCAATTTGTTATTTAATTGATGAATGACAAGCATGGCTAGTACGGGGGTTTAAATCTTGTATCTATATCTTCAAGAGTAGTGACATGCTATCTGCACGTAAAACCCCTTACATCAATCTTTGAGAGGTCTCTTGTTGCCAGTTGCACGGCATAACATTTGTAAGTACCAAACATACCCCTCATTTTTATTCACCCCAATGGTTGTCTAAGGTATGAAAATATACTAGTCATTCCTGGAGTTTTCCGATGAGGAAGTTTACGAATTCTAAAAAAGGGTGTGCTGGAGGAGTAAATACTCATATGGGGACATAAAATCCTATTCCTCGTGTAGGGAGAGTGTCCCCCTATCTGTGCGTTTTAGAATCTTGCAACAATTCTTTGATAGGTCCATAGGTGGTCTCTTGCAAGACAAAATTTCGGCCTCTTTCTAAAATACCTTTTCCAAGAGCAGTCTAAACTACACGGCCTGCATCACGGTCTACAAAGTTCTCACATCTTACATATTGTATTTCTTGCTAACTTATTCTCGTCCATAATATGCTTGAAATATTTGCCACTTGATGGAAGGCATACATCATTCAATTAATTAATTTCATTTCGGCAACATAAAACATTAGAATAAGCCCCCGTTACTCTAGACCATGACCATGAAGATTCCACTACGATCTATAAGAAATTAGATCGCAATGAGATGTTGATATGGTCGGCTTTAATATTCAATATTTCATAGTTTTCACGTTCATACCAAATCCTTGCTATGATCCTGATAAGATCCTGCTATGATTCCTCTTCGATAATAACACGTCCTAATTACGATCTTGGAACGCTCTTGCTACGTCTAATAAGACCTAACAAACGACTTGAACGATCTCTATACGCTTCAACCAAGACCATCCCGATCGCATTACGATCTCTATACGCTTCAACCAAGACCTTCCCGATCGTACTACGATCTCTATACGCTTCAACCAAGACCTTCCCGATCGCATTACGATCTCTATACGAGTCTACTACGGTCGAACCACAACTCCACTATATTTCCACTACGTTGTTACTGCGCTCTTCGTCCCTATAAATATATTGACTTTTCAAAAACACTTCGTAGTGCTAAAGGTAGAGGTAGAGAAAGGGGTCAGTCCCTTAATTTAATTTAAATTATAACAAATATGACAGAAGTCTACTGCTGCAGATGAACCCCCAGCCCCATTCCCGATCATAGAATCACAGATTAATTTCAGAACTGCTGAAAGTGGAGAAGATACATCTATCCATTAAAATTTATAGTCTGCATCATCCAAAGCAAGGGGCACTAATGAAAAAAATACTTTATATAAATTAAGGAGATGTGGTATGATTGCTAATGAGACAACTATCCATCAAAATTCAAATAAAGTTGATGTAAGCAATTATAGGCAACCGTACGGCCTTCAACAATGAGAAAAACCCATACCGTATAGTCGGCTATAAAAGGTCCCGACATGAAAAATATGAAACAATACAACTGAGAAAACTAACGGACCAATTAATACTAATAACCAAACAAGTAATGATAGACGTGAACCAACGACAACCACTGAACTACAGGATCCTGACTTGGGACAGGTAAATTAAGTATGTGGCGGGGTTAAACATGTTTGTGAGCGCTTAACCCTACCTAACCTGGGACAGTGGTGTAACAGCACAACATAAGAAAAAACTATAAAAATCAGTTGCAAAAAGTTTTACTCATCAGATCGATACAAAGAAAAACATTAAACAAAAACACAGAAAGGACCTGGCAAGGTATATATCCATCCCTTATTCCTAACAACAAAAAGACACTGAGTACAGATCTGAGACTACTCACAGTTACTAGTTCAAAGCCAATAACAATAAAAAATCATGTATATAAGACTAAAAGTTTACAGTTACGAAACAAGGATCCGCTTTTAGGCTAGCTTCTAATAGTAATTAACATGCTTTCCATCGAATGCACCCAAAGCGTGTGAAACGTTCCATCTTCTCTGAAGTTATTCGTCAATAGCTCGCCATTCATTTGGTTCTGTTGGACAGGATATGACTTCATCTTTATATTCCTGTACAATTGCCTGGCAAACCTCAGGAATAAAAGTACTTATATTATTGCACCCGACTCTGAAATCGTACTGAAGGGTTGAATAACTATCGCCAGAAGTGTAATTGCAACTTTCAGACCAATCTAGTGCCTTTCTGAACCAGGTATCTTTCATCGGAATTCGAGAACTTACTATGTTCAAAAGTTCATCAAACATTTCTGGAGGCATACTTGAAAAATAAAAATATGACTGTTGATGCTCCTTTCTTAATTCGGTCGTAATGCCTAAACTGGAGTCTTCTTTCAACAGAAAGCCAAGGGCGCATCCAACAGGACCTACGCTGTTTAGTATGTCTTCTCCTTCTTCTTATAACAAAAAGGGTAGTCTGCTCAGCCAAATCGATACAGTGCAGTTGAATTAAATATTGTAGAAGTAGATTTTGATCATGTGTGTCCATGGTTGAACTACAGATAGAAGTTATTGCATCCATTTTTTTTTATCAACAGAATGAGGTCGTGCAATAATCGTGGCTAGGACGTAGTAGTATCATAGTAAGGTAGTACTAATGACGGCAAGCGCGTAGCAGATGCATTTTTCGTCTCTGGAGTGTCATGTAATTTGCAACTATAAATACATATATTGCAGTTGTTGTGATGAACATAACCGACTATGTTTATGGATGTGTACTGATTGATAATTTTTTTCTTAGATGCATGATTTTTTTTTATATTAGTTGTTATTGGCGTTGAACTAGCTGTCAGTAACTGCGAGTACTCTCAGATCTGCACTTAGTGTCTTTTTGTTGTTGGGATGTACAAGTAACCGGTCACGTCCACGTGTTTTTGTTATATGTATTTTTTTTTTTTATTTGTATCCATCTGATGAGTTAAGCCTTTTTCAACTGTTATAGTTCGTTCTTATGTTGTACTGTTATACCACTGTCCCAGGTTAGGGGGAGGGTTGGGATCCCACTTACATGTTTAACCCCGCCACAATCTGTATGTATGTGCCTGTCCCAAGTCAGGAGCCTGTAATTCAGTGGTTGTCGTTTGTTGCTGTGTTACATATTTGTTATTCGTTCATTTTTTATACATTAATTAGGCCGTTAGTTTTCTCGTTTGAATTGTTTTACATTTGTGATTTCGGGGCCTTTTATAGCTGACTATGCGGTATGGGCTTTGTCCATTGTTGAAGACCGTACGGTTACCTATAGCTGTTAATTTCAGTGTCATTTGGTCTCTTGTGGAGAGTTGTCTCTTTGGCAATCATACCACATCTTCTTTTTTATATATACATTGAAGAAGGGAATCATCAGCTCTCAAACACCAAATTTTACAAACAATTAGAATGTGATCCTACAAAAGAAATTAGCAAACAAATAAATGAGGTCCTTTCAGATATGAATAGCAAAAAACACATAGATGACGACACGTACGACTATCTACGGCCTGATGAAAGAGGGACGAAAGATACCAGAGGGACAGTCAAACTCATAGATCGAAAACAAACTGACAACGCCATGGCCAAAAATAAAAAGACAAACAGACAAATAATAGTACAGATGACACAACATAGAAAACTAAAGACTAAGCAACACGAACCCCACCAAAAACTGGGGGTGATCTCAGGTGCTCCGGAAGGGTAGGCAGATCCTGCTCCACATGTGGCACCCGTCGTGTTGCTTATGTTATTACAAATCCGGTAAATAGTCTAATTCGGTAAGTCACATTCGTGAAAAGGAAGGGCATTGTAGTTACGACATAAGGAACATATCCGATATCATCTGTGAAACGGTTATTCCATAACGGTCAACCAACTCGTGATGGCGTCCGTAAAATTTACGAAGGGATGATTTCAACTTCACCATTTGGAACTCTTGGTTTAATAGCTTCCTTGTGAGCAGCAATCCTCTATCAAGGAAATCATGATAGGAAACACAAGCCCGGGAATATCGTATCAATTGGGAGATATATACTCCGTATGCAGGCGCTGCTGGAATGTTGCTACATAGAAATGGAAAGTTCACAATTGGGAAGCTGAAATCATCTCTTTGTCGTAAAGTTTTGCTTTCAACTGACCCTCATTGTCAATTTCTAGATGTAAGTCAAGATATGAGGCAGACTTAACTGTATCTGTAGTATCCTTTATCTCTAGTTCGATGGGATAGATTCGTTCAACATAGTCACCAAATTTTGTATTATTTAGTGAGAGACCATCATCTATATAGCGGAACGTAAAGTTAAAGGATATTGCTAACGTTCCTGTATGAAGTCAGCCTCATAATAATAAAGAAACAAGTCAGCAAGAAGAGGGGCACAATTGGTTCCCATTGGAATTCCGACAGTCTGTTGAAAAACACGTCCTCCAAACGTAACAAATATGTTGTCAACCAAGAAATCAAGCATCTTGATAATGTCAGTTTCAGAGAATTTTTTGTTTGAATCAGAGTGATTCTTTACAAAGTAGGATTTATCCCTCCCCAAGACAAGATACTTGTATCTACTTTCGCCATTCTTTTAATGAAACAAAGTAATACCAACTCTTTCAATTTGTCTTTTAGTTTGGAATTTGGAATACTTGTGTAAAGTGTAGAAAAGTCAAATGTTTTAATACTATTGCAAGATGAAAGAGTCTTAGATTGTATGTACTCTAAAAGATCTTTGGAATTTTTTAATATCCACATCTGATTCACGCCATCTCTAGAATAGGCAGTTTCACAATAACTTTGGAGCCCGGCTTTAATTGCTGATAAAATAGATGTTAATAATTTAGAAAGAGGTTTCGTGGAGCACTTGGAAGACCCAGCAATATACCGTTGTTTGTAAGGACACTTATGTAGTTTAGGTATCCAATACAGTGATGGAAGATCCAGTTCTTCATCTTTGGTTGAAATTCAAAGGAACATAGAACAGACCTATGATTATCCAGGATTTCCTCTTTGGTAAGTGTCGTGAGGGTATATGTTGAGTTTCCAAGTGAATTGATAATTCATTTATCAAGCAGTTTATGTAATGATATTTACACACAAAACGATGTTGTTTGGGGCTTTATCTGCGGGGACAACAACATATTTGTCATGAAGGTAGGACAAGTGTTTTGCAACATTTGGGTCTTTAAAATTGATGTAGCGTGGGTATTGATATGCCCATTTAGTTTCTTAATTCGGATTTGTATCAACAACCTCACAGCCTTAATCCATTCGGAAAGAGTATCTACGTCTTCTTTCTCGCGTTTAGCCCATTGCCTGGCATAATCCTCGACTGAATCCATTAGTATTTTGAAGTTGTATTTCCAATTGATGGATTTAGGCTTACGATATTTCGGACCTTTGGATAACAAATTTCGCAGGAAGTGTTATTGACAATTTTGATGTCTCCGGTAATAACGTGGCCAGCCGGATTATATGTGAATTGGGAACTAGCACAGGTGCAATCAGGAGGTTTAGACTTGAAGTCGTCAATGTTGAGATCCTGCAAAACGTGTTTGTAATTGAAAATTTTAGTTGCAATTGGTTTGGTATAGGTATAAGAAATTATTGGTACAGACTGATCTTTAAAATAAGGAGGTATTTTCGACTGAACTAATTTATGATGAAGGATATTGCCTAAGTTGACGCCATCGAGACCTTTGTTGGCAAAGGAAAGTTTAAGAAAAGATCTTTCTCTTTTCATCTTTTCCAATGCGAACTGGTTTGAAAAGTCTGTGACTTGCAATATCCGAAATAATAGCTGTAAGTATGTATTGGTTTGAATTAGGGTTTGTAACAGTGGTTTCCAAACATAAATTGAACAGAGAATGAAGTTTTGAAAGGGTAATGAATACAGTTTCGTGCGAATGTGATGAATACCTAACGGCTTTTGTATAAATGGCAGCAAGTCAATAATAGAGACATCATGCAAAGTAGGTGATGTATAATGACGATGAAACCTGCACAGCCGGTCGATTTTACTTACTCCCAAAACTTCATAAAGAAGGGATTCCGGGAAGACCGATAGTATCTGCCAATGGCCACCCAACCGAAAAAATATCTGAATTCGCTGATTACCATCTTAGACCACATGTAAGAACAATGCCATCCTACATTCAAGATACCACAGATTATTTGAAGAAAATGGATTCAATAAATCCCTAACCAAACAACACAATTTTGGTATGTGTGTTCTTTATACACCAATATTCCAAAGAATGAAGGAGTAGTCGCTTGTGAAAAACTATGGGACAGTCGTAAGGATAAACATGCCCAAACCGACTGTCTGGTTAAGTTGCTGAAACTATTGCTCGAAAACAACAATTTTGTATTCAACAACTAGCACTAATTGCAGATTGACGGTACCAGCATGGGAACCAACATTTTCATGGGGAATCCTTTCGAGTGTGCCATACAAACCATTGGCTTGGCTCCGTTATATTGATGACATCGACATCAAATGGAACGAAACTGCAGAACATCTACAAGATTTGTTAGATCTCTACAATAACTTTCATCAATCTATTAGGTTCACATCTGAAGTTCCAAATGAGAAATTGCGTTTCTCGACACCACCATAACTTTAGAAAACGGTGTCATGACAACCGACCTTCACACCAAAAAAAAAAAAAAAAAAAAAAACTGAAAAACACCAATTTCTCCCTCCGAATAGTTGTCACCCAAAAAACTGTTTCCGCAGAATTCCGTACAGCCAAGCTATCAGGTAAAAGCGGATTTGCTCATCGGAATCAAAATTAAACCACCGTTTGGGACAACTCAGACAACAACTTAAATCAAGTTATATGAACAAAAACATTTCAGAAGCTTTCGGTAAAGCAATAGAAAAAGACATAACAAACCTACTTGAATACAAAGAAAAGACGGCCCAGACAAATAAAATTCCGTTTGTTGTCAGCTTTCATCCTGACCTGAAAAGTCTTTCATCTATTGTCCACAACCACTGACGTCTTATTGAAAATGATCCTTTCTTAAAAGAGATTTTTCAATCACCTCCCGTCATGGCTTAACGCAGACCCAAAACCTGAAAGATATTCTAGTTACATCTAAAGTATCTTAACAAGAGACATTGATAATAGGAGGTTATAAACCACGCGGAAGAGGCAATTGTAAGTGCTGCAAAGTCGTCAACATTGAAACCCAATTCGTCAGCACATTCGCAAAAAATAAATACAACATATTTATAACATATTTATAACATCCAATTGCAAAACGCAAAATTGTATTTATGTTCTAACGTGTGGAACTTGCAAGTTGCAATGTGTTGGTGAAACAGAAACACCATTGAACATCCGACTGAATAACCATCGGTCATTTTATACAAAAGAAAGACATCTTTTAAGAGAAGGGCATGATTTTGAAAACGTCACATTTCAAATCATTGAGAAAAACCAAAATTAGGACACGCAAGGAAGACAAAGAGAGAGAGATTTTGGATGCACCTGTCTTGAACCTGATGGACTCAATGAGAGAGACGAGAAAAGATTTAAAAACAAATCAAAATAATAATCTTGAAATCATACAATTTATAGAGTATAAATAAATATATCAAATTTGTATTCCAACTTTGTGTAGTTTAAGCTACAAAAATATTTTTTTGTTATGCATCCGATTTCACCTTGATAGACACGCCTGATGAAGCTAGTTTGTTTAGCGAAATATTGCGTATATCTATTTAAAAATCTAAAAGAAATGTTCAATGTATCAATTAGCGTGTTTAAGTTATATTCTTAGACACTTATACATACACACATATATATATATATAATTTAATTTTGGATGTCACAAGTCTTCTGATTGGCTGAAAGTTTTTTGTCTATCAGCTCATAGACATAATTTTGTCATCAACTTTTTTCCATGATTTACTCCTTAAAAATGAAATTTAGAATTAAATTATAAGGAATGACTGTAATATTTGTTCTGACTATTCGAAATAACATAGAAAATGTGGTGCACACTTTTAAATAACACGCTACACGCTATGTTATTTCTTCATTGACAGAATGAATATTACAGTCATTCCTTACGTGTATAGATTCTACAACTGCATCAAGTGTGATACGATATTTATCCAATCGAGACCGTTAAATTTTCAAATTTAAAACGCGAGGCTCGCCGATCGTTTTAAATATTTAAAATTTAACTGTCGAGAGTGGATAAATATCGTGTTGCAAGATATTTGGTGGTAGAATCTGTTTCTCTAATGATTTTTAGACGATATACAGACAATATTAATCTTTCTTGAAGAATAATATGCAAAAAAGATGTATTCTTTCTATCTGACGTCATCAGGCATGATGGCCTTTTTTCATGACATCACAAAGGAAAATCAGAGGAAAGCAAGAAAATTTGACGCCATAATCGATTTTTGACCAATGAAGAACTGAGACAAAACGAACCACAAGTTGGTTAAATATAGAATAATCATACGTTGTCTCGAAACATAAATTTTATTTGCACAAGGCTTAGAAACAGGTAGAACGCGAGGAGATATATTGCAACTCCTACAACTGTTCCAAATGAAATATTTAGGATAAAAACCATATTTTTTTTTAATTGGAGCGAAAGACGTAAACATTCTGCGAATCTGGACTTTTAATGACTTCATAAAAAAGTTCTACGGAAACGCATTGTAAACGTCATAAACAATAAACAAGGCGATATACGGTCAGTGACTGTATATCACATTAACAATATATGTACATTGTCGGAAAACATAAAATTTATTTGTATGAGCTTTAAAAACAGGACGAAAAGCGAGGCTCGCCTCGCTTTTCGCCTGTTTCGTAGCGAATACAAATAAATTTTATATTTTCCGACAATACACATGTATTGTTTTTAGCCTGCAATTTACTCCTGACACTTGAAACCTTAGTTGTTAAAATCTAAATCATTGTCTCTAATTTTCAAAAGAAATCGACATAGTTAAAACGATGACCGCGAAGAAGACCCCAAAATGAACTGTTACGCAAAAAGAAATCTCCACATTACCGCTTGCTCAACATGGAAGCCGGGTAACAGGAGACTTTATTTGTACTTGCAAACATTTATTTGCGTATCAATTATTTGTACAATAGTTGGCTGATTGTAGGATAAACATGATTATACGGTCACTCAATGCAATTCGAATGCGCAAATAGCACAGTTGCAGTATATATAAAATAATCAACAGGTCAGGAAAAAGATAAATCGGGTAAGAATTAGAGAAATGAATTACCTGTTTTCAGTCCATGTATGACATGTAAGAAGTTAAGAAGCATCATCACCATAATGTTGTTGATTCTTCTGGCACTGCAAATACTACAAAACATTCTCTAAACAATTTAAAAAGACATAATATCACAAAAAACACTTTATCGCTCAAAATATTCGACTTTCAACATGAAAATAGTGAAATTTAATTTTAGAGTGTAAAAAGTTCTTAGGATGTTTTAGATTAGTTATGTGCCTATGATAGTTGTTTCTGTTGACAACAAAACTTACCGTTATCTTGATGAAACGGTTCAGTTAAATAATTAAGATTTCTCTGAAATTTATCTAACGGAAGTTACTTTGAATAAATTAGATATAAACAGCAATTACTGTCCGTTCATATATTAAGATATTTCAGTTTTACACAGGAAAGCCTTCACAAAAATTTACAGCTAATAGACGATTTTTCGTTCCCTATTGCTTACTTTGCATACATGCATTTTTGCACGGTGATGTTCCTTAGGCTCAATCTTACGGTGTTTATATAACCCAACTCGTTCGCTGTGCACGTGTGTGTAGTGAAATTTAGGATTTCAATGAACTTAATCTACGAATGCTGGTAAATTATTACTCCAGAATTTCGTTACCAAAAATTACTTAATACCTGTACTAAATTTTTCCATAGAATCAAAGATTTTGTTTGGAAGTAGTTGCATGTACCTGTAGAAAGAAATCTGATCACAAACGGAATATCAAATACTAGTTTTTGAGGTGATGTTTTTACTGAGCCAGTAAACTTATCGATCCTTTTAATAAACTTACAATAAAATTGAGAATGTAAATGGGGAATATGTCAAAGAGACAACAACCCGACCAAAGAGCAGATAACAGCCGAAGGCCACCAATGGGTCTTCAACGCAGCGAGAACATCCCGCACCCGGAAGTGGGACTCAGCTGGCCCCTAAATAAAAATGTGTACTAGTTCAGTGAAAATGGACGTCATAATAAACTCCAAAACATATAAATGAACTAAAATTAAAAAACATATGCCAGTGGATTCTGACTTGGGACATGCGCAAAAATGCGGCGGGGTTAAACATGTTTTGTGAGATCTCAACCCTCCCCCTATACCTCTAGCCAATGTAGAATAAAGAAACGCACAGCAATACCCACAGTAAAAGTCAATTTAAAAGAAGTCTGAGTCTGATTTCAGAATAGGTAACAAAAAAAAAAAACTAAGCAAAATGACAATGATACATAAATTAACAAAGGACTACTTCATGTAGCAGTTACTGACATACCAGCTCCAGACCTCAATTAAACTGATTGAAAGATTATGTCTTCATCATATGAAAATCAAGCACAATCCCTCTCGTTAGGGGTTTAGTATCATACCATCATAAAATATATGAGAACATAACCCGTATCATGCCAACAACTGGTTTTAGAATAAATGTGTTTATTTCCGATGCAAAGACCCTATGAGTGAATCAATATTAATACCAAAATATGCCATCCTTAATGACCTGACAACAGTATCGTAACTATATCCCTTCTGAATAAGTCTGTGTAAAGGTTTGGTTAGCTTTTGAGGTGAATGCCGACATTTTTGTGCTTTGTAAAGAATATTACCATAAAAGATTGGATGTGAAATACCTGAACGTATAAGATGTCTGTATGCTGATTTATATTTACGAATGATGTCCTTGTACCGATGATAAATTGTAATTGTTTTGACTAGTTTGTGATATCGAAAACCCTGGTGTAATAATTTTTCAATAATACAGAGATTTCTTTCGTTAAAATCAAATACGTTGTTACATACACGAGCAAATCGAACAAGTTGAGATATATAAACACCATAAGATGGTGACAAGGGAACGTCACCATCTAACAATGGATAATTAACAATAGGAAATGAAAAATCATCTCTTTTATCATAAATTTTGTATTAAGCTTCCCGTTAAAGATATAGATATCAAGATCCAGGAAAGGCCAGTGTTCATTGTTAGTATTAGCTTTATTTAAAGTCAGTTCGGTATGATAAATCTCTTTAGTGTACATACTGAAATCGTCATTATTGAGAGCCAATATATCATCCAAATATCTAAAAGTGTTATTAAATTTTTGAATCAGATGTTGTTTCAATGGGTCTTTGCTGATTTCAGTCGTAAATTGTAACTCGTAACAATACAGAAACAGTTCCGATTGACATTAGTAATAGTTCTTTTGTTTGTTTTTACTAAAAAATGACCTAAAAGAGTTTGAACATATATATTCGCATTCTGACTTTTTAAATGCCCATTTAATGAGGTGTGTGAATTTTTTCTTAATAAGATTATGAGGCAAAGTGGTATATAGGGTAGAAAAATCAAAACTTTGAACAGATTCGAAATCACCAATATAAGCATTCAATTTATCAAGTACTTCCAACGAATTTTGACACTCCAAAAGTAATAATTTCCACTATTTTCAAAATTTATTATCAGGTTTTTGATTGTACTTTACAAACCTGTTTGTGCATTTTCCATTGTTATTCGAAGCAAAATTATTATCTAAGATACCTGGGACGATCTCATTTCATAAAGGATCTCTTCAGTTTACTTATTGTACCTCGAACTTATTAACCCGGTGTATGTCTTTAAGTTGAGGTTCAATTTACTAAAAGTTAATCGGGCATGACTAATCAGACACGACCTCTTAGAATCAGGGGGTCCAAAATAAGATCGGGGAAAAAACAGCCAGCGAAATACCATAATTTACAATTTCAGATCAAAGTGCTTTTGGTTCTCCGGTCAATAATCAAACGGTATTTGAGTGGAAAACAAACCTGTCCGAAACCGGAAAATGTTGGCTGCATTACAAAATAAGTCCATATCCTATTTACTTTAGTGGCCGTTATTGATCGTACATTTTTGGTACTCGTCTACCGTGGAAAAAATAGGAGGCTAATAGCTAAACTACGATTTTGGTCATGGTTCAACTGTATTCTATTACGGCATACGTTTAACCTCTAGCCAACGCTCTATCTTATTAAAATGTCGCTCTAAAATTGTTATCATCGCTTCAGATTGATCCACTTTGCATCTCGTCGTGAATATGCATGACATATTTGCCACTGGATATTAAGGAGGAATTTATTAATCAGATATAGGAAGATGTGGTGTGAGTGCCAATGAGACAACTCTCCATCCAAATAACAATTTATAAAAGTAAACCATTATAGGTCAATGTACGGCCTTCAACACGGAGCCTTGGCTCACACCGAACAACAAGCTATAAAGGGCCCCAAAAGTACTAGTGTAAAACCATTCAAACGGTAAAACCAACGGTCTAGTCTATATAAAAACGAGAAACGAGAAACACGTATAAATTACATAAACAAACGACAACTACTGTACATCAGATTCCTGACTTAGGACAGGTGCAAATATTTCCAGCGGGATTAAACGTTTTAATGGTACCAAACCTTCTCCTTTTTCTGAAACAATAGTATAACATCACAACATAGAAAACACACGATAAAACATCAACCATTTTAGTGATGTATAATCATTAATCTTCTGTTGATAATTATCTCAAGCAGTTTTCAAATTTTATTTATTTGATATATTTGATTTTTATTCATATTTAATTTTTAAGCGTAAATTTTGCATTTTTTCGTAATTTTCTCTTTGCATTTGATTTTTAACATTAAATAACATAGTCCACATCAGGGGTTACATTGTATCCTATCCAGCCAAACTAGGAGGAGGAGAGTAGAACAGAAAAAAATCTTCATTGAGTGGCAATAACTCATATATTGAAGCATACAACGACGGCAGTCTCGTCTAGGTGACAAAATTTGCTGTTTCAAGTTTTTTTTTATATCTGGTATAATAGTTGTAAAAAAAGTAAAAATGGATAAAAAAAATGTTGGCAACAGTTTATATTAGGATTCAACTTATTTTGGCCGTTTCATTTATTTTTTTAGATTTTGTCTTACTGATCGGTGTTGTTATTTAAACTTTTTTCATCTACGATTGTCCTAGCAAAAGTCGCAAAAATTGTGTTAAAATCAGCCATGCGAATTATTGGAAAATTTAGCTGACCTTTGTTGTTGTTTACAGATTTCAATCATTTAACTTGTGCATAGATCGTATTTTCTCTCAAAGGGTTATTCAAATGGTTCTTTAACGTATATAGATAGCGTGAAACTCTCACTACACCAGGCATCAGATATACGACATTTCTTTTTCGGCCGGACGAAGCTGCGTATTTATATATCCGAACAGCAAAAACGAACGCACTCCTTTAGCAAAGGTATACTGTCGGACGGGAGAGGTCCAGAGATGTCAATATTTCTAAACCAAAGCCAATCCTTGGCTTTGGTTTTGAATAAAAGGAGATAAGGTATTCAATAATGCGACAGGAACCCAACGACACAGACAAATCCAAATATTAACGAGTCAATATGGTCTTTTGTTATAGAAAAATGTGTATACAGAATAATAAGCTCAAACCGTCCGATGACTAAAAATGTATATGGAGTTAAATTAATAATATTTTCCGTCAAAGGTATCCCAACAGACATATTTGATTTAATATTATTTATCGTTAAAGATATCCCAACAGGCACACGTGTTTGGTTGAGATATATCACCTGCCCTTTTTTTATTTCGATCGGTGAAAATTAAAGAAGGTGTAATATAAACCAGTTGAAGGAAAACACTTTACTGTATGGTATAACGGTAAAATAAATGATGATAATGAATGACGTCCAGTAGCAAGTTAAATGAATATTCAGGACGATAACATGTAAATATAATATGAGTATTAAACCTGCTTGTACTAGACCGATACGCTGAGCCGTGTTTTAACGCGTAAGTTCGCAAGATATCAGTTCGCAGGAAGAAAAGTCACCCTACCCGGAAACATTTCTGACACCGAGCCGACAAGTCTGTGCTCTTACTCATGAATGCCGCTAGTTTAGCGTTGAAACAGTAAATACCAATGTTAACGTCTTTGTTTGACCCGTTCGGGATTCGAACCAACGACCTCCATCTCTCGAGGCGAACACATTCCTACGAAACAAACTAGGAGAGCGGTAGTAATAGCATATCAAAAACTAATGTACAATTGATACAGTTTCACAGAATTCGCACAGTTACTAAAGCGAGCTAAAAGTATATAACCTAAATTAGATGCGTTAAATGATATTGGAAACTACACGTAAATATGGATGGCCGACTTCAGAAGAGATTTCATGGATCAACACTCTCTGCAAATTAGAAACACTTGCATCAATTATTTAAGGGGTGCGGATGTAGCCGGATGTGTTCAGTTGTTGCAAGGATAAATTGCTGTCCTCATTCAATATACCCTCAAATTCCAGTGGTATTCCAAGTTTCACGTCCAACCTCACTGTCGTTCTCCAATTGCAAGACCTACCTATTGTATTTAAAATTCATATGTTCTCGTCATGAACATGCATGAAATATTTGGCACTGGACGTAAAGCAAACAACAATCAATCAGCTCCAAAAATTATTCCATGTACATAGTACACAAAGACAAGATCTTGTATAATACTATAATGGAAAATTTATATTTAAATCACTCAATAATAGAGCAATTTTTTTTTTTATGGTTTTGCAATTTATTAATTACTACATAACTGATCACTTATTATAAAAAATTCTCTGGTTCTTATCTACTGTTTTATTACGATTTATGATATATGATTTTCAAATAATTATAAAACTAAGAAAGGTAAAAGTTTTTTTTCAAGGTGTTTGTTTACGCTACATTTAGACGTGAAAAGGGAATGACGAACGACTAAAATAAAAGTGTTTGTTTTCATATAATACATTGTATTTCAATTTAAGAATGATCATCAATCTTGCGAGAATATCTTATCTATACACGTTTTGATCGAGCTACTCAAACCTACATAACTTGATGCTAAAGATGTTATATTTAGGCTATTTAATACGATTTTATTCATTGGAGTTTACATGCATGGTTTATATATATAAAAACAAGAACGTGTCAATACTACACGGATGCCCCACTCACATTATCATTTTATATGATCAGTGGACCGTGAATTGGGGTCAAAACTCTAATTTGGCATGAAATTGCAAAGATCATATCATAGGGAACATGTGTACCAAGTTTCAAGTTGATTGGACTTCAACTTCATCAAAAACTACCTTGACCAAAAGTAAGTCAGTAAAAGTTCAATGATTAAGTTAATATTGCCATTGAAAGACCTACTCACAAAAAGGGTTGTTCAAATCCACTCGCCCCTTCGGGTTCGGGTATCTCAACATCTTTTTTTGTTCGAAGGTCTTTTAATATCGATATTAACTTATCATTGAGCTTTTATTATTACTTATTTTAAAAGGTTACAAATTTAAACCCGTAATAAGATCTTTGAATATTGTTTTTATCGGTATATAGATACATGTTTTTGTATTTGCTGTTATTGACTTTGAACTAACTTTCAATAACTGCAATTACGTATACTTTGTGTCTATTGTGTTTTTGTGCTTTATCTGATGAGGTAAGTTCTTTTCAACTGATTTTATAATTTATTCTTATGTTGTGCTGTTATACCACTGTCCCAGGATAAGGATGGTGATTGGGCATATGCAAATATGTTTAACCTTGCCACAAATCCAAAAAAGATTTTATCTTTCCGAAACATAAAATGCATTTAACTTTCATATATTTAGTGGATGCCAGGCCTTAACAAATTTCAAACTGCACAGGTTAGTCTGTACTCAGAGTAGTTTTTGAGGTGTAAATACAGCCATTTTTGTCCATTTGTTATGACGAACCTTAATAATGTTGGATTTATATATGTCTGCCTATGTTAATAATGTTATAGATCTGATACTTTTTTTCCTCCACAACCGGAGCTGGTACCTATACTTTCATCACATTAGAAAGTAGAACGGAGTTTTTTTTTTAGATCCGAAAGCTTATACACACCACTTAATCTACATTTTAACCATGCTGTATTTATCTCGCCTTCTAAGTGTATAGTATACTTTAAAGGAAATTGTCATATTAAATGGGCATTAGCTTCCATTAAGACAAAAATTTAAAATTCATTTTGCTTCAAGTTTTAAAAAAAGCGAAATTTTGAAATGATATGTCGTTATAAACTGTCAGTTTGGCCCAAATTTATCAAAATAAACTCAAAAACATCGTTGATGTATTATTGACTTGCAAGTCAATAATTTAACCTCATTGAATCCGTATGTGTGTGTCCTTCAATTTAACCCCTTAGCTAGAGATGGGTTATGCATGTACTAGGTGTGTTCAGTTATTGTAAGCAGAAGCAACATTGAGTGAAACAAGGGTGATTCATTTCGTTGACTGATACGTTCAAGACAACAACAAAAAAAAAAAAAAAAAAAATTTTAATACAGGTAAAACATATTTTTTAATCTATACATGTAATATGATATCAAACAGACATAGGAAAATCCGATTTCACTGCGTGCTCACTATCTATTTAAATTTGTATTTATGTTTATATCGCGTTATATGACCGTCGGCAGTCTTTGGATTCATCTCGATGGTTAATTAGATGGAGTCTAATCTAAAATACACACGAAATGCTGATATATATTATCGGTAGGCCCACTGTCTGTATCACTCTGCTTAGCTCTTAATAAAATTGCATATCACGGCTTTGTGACGTCAAATACGTTGACCCGGCCTTAATAACTTTGACCCTGACATATCACCGACGTCATAATATATGAACCGACGTTGATAAGTTTGACCCGAACTTATCACATCATCTTCCGGTTTGCTGGTGAAACGAAGAAAACACTTGTTTTTATCATGCAAAATACGCAAATACAACCCGATAAATCGATTATCTGGATATCTGCAGATTTATATTGTAAAATATCGGCTGCTCGACACAATATGAACCATTTTGAGCTCGTTCGCTGCGCTCACTCGACAAAAAGCTTCATATTGTGACTCGCAGCTGATATTTTACGATATCAATCACCTTATAGCTATTTGGAAAACTGCACCTGTTGACCCGAGAATCTGCGCCGGTTGAACTTTTTACGTCATACAACAATCATGTCAGATATTTTCTATTATGAAGTCAAAATTTACCTTTGTGATGTCCAGTAATGGCGGACAAATAACGATAGGTGTATATGCAGACAACCTGATAATCGGTACTTATCAAGTCCATGCATTGTTACTTGTTAACTTTATACTTTTGTTTTAATGTATAACAAAAATACCGAAATCCAAGGCAAATTCGAAAAGGAAAGTAGGTAAAATTTACAAAACCAAACGCTATCAATCAACAGCTGAACAAGTGAAAAAACAACTGCCATATTCCTGACTTGGTACATGCATTTTCGAAGAAAATGGTGGGATAATAGATATAGGAAGATGTGGTGTGAGTGCCAATGAGACAACTCTCCATCCAAATAGCAATTTATAAAAGTAAACCATTATAGGTCAATGTACGGCCTTCAATACGGAGCCTTGGCTCACACCGAACAACAAGCTATAAAGGGCCCCAAAATTACTAGTGTAAAACCATTCAAACGGAAAAAACAACGGTCTAGTCTGTATGAAAAACGAGAAACGAGAAACACGTATAAACTACACAAACAACTACTGTACATCAGATTCCTGATTTAGGACAAGTGCAAACATTTGCAGCGGGATTAAACGTTTTAATGGTACCAAACCTTCTCCCTTTTTCTGAAACAATAGTATAACATCACAACATAGAAAAACACACGATAAAATATCAATTGGAAGGCTTAACTCAATCAAAAAACGTAAATTAACACACTATGAACGAATAAATTCGATCTGTGATACATGAAAGTAAATACATAGTTAATAAAATATTAGGGACAAACATTCAAGGCCATAAAGCAAAAAAACAAGTCCAAACAAAGCCATGGCAAGACACCACCGCGAAATATTTAACCCTTTGAAAATAATCACTTTTGAAAAAACCGGTTTTCATAATATATACAGGTAAATGAAAAATAACTTTGAAAATCTGGATTTTTAGCTATCTAAACCTCCCACATTCATGACAGTTGTTTATTGTTCCATTATATTGTCAAAATTGGGTAAGCAACCCAAACAGACATAATAGGTTTATGTGACAACTCTATATTAAAAACATTCCAAACATTTATCAATTTATTGTAACAAAGCCAGTATAAAAGGGTAGCGTAGCTGATTTTTCTAATGGATCCCCCCACCCTCCCTTACACAAACACTTTCAAGCAAAAACTTAGTGTATAGACAAAATGTTGGCTGCATTCTCTTAACGAGTTATATCTCAGTATGTTCTGATAAAGACAAATACATGAAACAGTTTTTAGTTGTATATGGAATATTCTTTTTCACATGGAAAAAACAAATTATTTATAAAGACTAGTCTGAAGCGCTTTTCTGAATATTTTAAGGACATTTTAAACCTATAAATTTGTTATCAATGGATATATGAACGTACTTAAACTATTGCCCAAAAGGGAACAACAAAGAATAGCCGAATTCATTTTATGGAAAAATTATACAGTTACATTGATGGAATCTGACCTAACTAAATTTGCTCCTTTATTTGCCTAAGTTATTGTTGATACATTATCTGGACGCAGGAAGGTATATTATATCATAAGTCCAGTACTGCCTGACAAGTTTTGTAGACAGATTCATTTTACCATAGATGACCTTAAGTGACAGAGCTAAAACAACACCTAGACCAACTTTATTCATATATTTCTAGAATTGCTTAACGGAAATGAAGTGATGGAAACTGATCACATACAAACTGTAGGAGCTATGAAAATATAATTTAAGGGATGTGATGTACTGCATCATGACACAACTGACACAACCGTAGTCAAACAAACAGTACGTTTGTTGCTTTTCTTCATCTCAAAGTCACAGTGACACAAGAAAAACAACCACCTACTTATACTGAATAAGTCTGAAAAGAAAAATAAATGTAGAAGAAAAGATTGTATCCTTAAATGTATCCTTGTTGGAGTGAAGATTGGGCAAACAGGATGAACTACATATATTATATTTTATTTAAGATACATTCCAATATTCAAATATGAAATAAATCAATATTGCTATGGTGTCCTCGCAAAATCAGCCCATGTCCCTACAGTTCACCACAGATAGTAGGTAACACATGTACATGTATATATATATATATATTCAGTGTTTATGACAAGTCTGCTGCTTCTTTCTATACTAGAACGTGTCACTGTTTAACTATAGTGAAAAGGAGTGTCCATTTCTTCAATGTTGCAGATAAATATTCCAAATGCTTCACATTCTTTCTGTGATCATGGTGATGTAAATTAAATTCTCACATGTAATATTAAAAAAAAGAGCAAAAAGTTTGAGAAGTGTTCACCTTAAGATCATAGATTTCATTGAAATTCAAAATGTGTATATGTATGAGGGTCTGGATTGGGGGTTCAATCAATTCTCAGTTCTTTATTTTTTTATGCCATTTTTCTCTAGATCAGTTCTTTATTTATTTTGTCCATTATTCTCTGTTCTTTATTTTGTTGGCCTATTTTTATCTTCTCTTTGTTTGCCTTTTATTCGGCACTTTTTGCAAATAATTATCTATTTTGCAACCCCATCCAGACCTTAATATATATATATATATAAATTTGTTTTGCATGCACACGTATAAAAATTGCGGTTTTTATCCAACGCAATCATAGGTTTGAACGTTGTTTTCAACTTAGACTTGTTTATATATTTTCGTTTGGGCTTGTATTATATTTGCCTTCGGGTTAATATAATCCGTTCATCCTATTTCGACTCTTCAAAATTCAAGAGTCAATCCCAAATTGAGGTAAATTATATGGCCTTCCAAATACCGTTTCGATTCCTAACATCACTGAAAAGACATTAATTGTCGAAATCCGGATATGGTGTACAAATTTTTGCACCTCATGTTTGCGGTATACCATCTTCTCCGCAAGTTTATTGTTTTCTGTTTGGTATTAAATTAATAAGTAAGATCCATGTTACATCTCGTGGTCAATTTATTTGGCAATCGTCAATGGCAGTCAGCAGGGTTTAAGAACATCAGTTGTTCGACCTGTTAGTCAAATGCGATTTGTTAAAATATACTTTTCACTTTTTTGGTCTTTTGGAAAATGTTGTCTGTGCTGTATTTAGACCCCTCTACCAAGAAATTTGTTTTACATGCACACGTATAAAAATTGCGGTTTTTATCCAACGCAATCATAGGTTTGAACGTTGTTTTCAATTTAGTCTTGTATTTTAAATGAATGATTGTTGGTTGCCAGTGGCAACTATTTCATGCATGTTCAGATAACAAATTAACAATAAATACAATAGGTAGGTCCTATAATAGAGTCCGTTCAGAATGACAGTCGGCAAAATTAAGATCGCCACTGGAAAATGAGGGTATATTGGATAAGGACAGAAATTTTGCCTTGCAACAGGCAACCAACGAGTTGTTGCAGGTTCTTAATGATCAGAGAGCGTGGCACTCTCTCTAGCCACCCCATTCTGACTGGACGTAGTTGCGTACTTTTACTTTGCTCAAAGTTGATTGTCGTACGATAACTTAAAAATGCGCAAATAACAAATACGGAACTATCCCTTAATACAAAAATCAAATATCCCGTTTCCTTTTATTTGCTATTTAAAACAGAGGCGGATTTAGGAGGCAGGGATCAGCCCACCACTTATGGAGCTACAAATATGATAAATGCATATACTTTTTACAAGCATTAGTCAAAACATTGGCTAACTAGGCCCCCACCTTTTCAAATTCCTGGATCTGCATCTGAAAATGTACCATTATTGAAGCCCCTCGTGGAGGTATCCACGTCAAATATACAGACATATACTATTAATAACCACATTTAGAGCAGTAATCACAAAGTTGACAATTATTTCTGCATATTGTTCATTTAGTTAGAAGATCAAAGTGTGTCAAAATCAGGTCTTACAAATTAATTTTTTCGACTTAAAGAAACATATTTCTCATTTTCACCTTGTAAATCAAACAAGTTAGCCTCTTGTTTTATATCATATTTAGTTTTTCAGAAAATATTTTTTTTCGTTTTGATTTGTTTTGGCAAATTTCATTTCGGTTCGCTCCATTCTTATTCCGTTTCGCACTTGTAACAGGTATCCACCTTCTAGTCCTTTCCCCTTTCCTATATTTTAATCAAAAACAAAACAATTCAAACTTTCAAACAGCGAAATGATAAAAACTGGAAGTTATATTGAGTATTTTAATGTTTGAATAAATATCTAAACTATTAAATTTTAATTCAAAATTAAAAAAATTAAAAATTTAGAATGTTGATATTTTGAAACTTTAATCAAAAATCCAAATACTAAAGTTTGAAAACTTTTTAATTTTTGAATTTTGAGTGTTACACGGACTGCATATCAATTTATCGATCATTTTCTGTGTTTAAAAACAATGGCGGAAAACCAGACGTTGGATAGACAGTAACAGGTATATGATTCATATAAATATCTAAACTATTAAATTTTAATTCAAAATTAAAAAAATTAAAAATTTAGAATGTTGAATATTTTGAAACTTTAATCAAAAATCCAAATACTACAGTTTGAAAACTTTTGAATTTTTTGAATTTTTGAGTGTTACACGGACTGCATATCAATTTATCGATCATTTGCTGTGTTTAAAAAACAATGGCGGAAAACCAGACGTTGGATAGACAGTAACAGGTATATGATTCATATAAATATCTAAACTATTAAATTTTAATTCAAAATTAAAAAAATTAAAAATTTAGAATGTTGATATTTTGAAACTTTAATCAAAATCCAAATACTAAAGTTTAAAAACTTTTAATATTTTGAATTTTTGAGTGTTACACGGACTGCATATCAATTAATCGATTATTTGCTGTGTTTAAAAACAATGGCGGAAAACCAGACGTTGGATAGACAGTAACAGGTATGATTCATATAAATATCTAAACTATTAAATTTTAATTCAAAATTAAAAAAATTAAAAATTTAGAATGTTGATATTTTGAAACTTTAATAAAAAATCCAAATACTAAAGTTTGAAAACTTTTTAATTTTTTGAATTTTTGAGTGTTACACGGACTGCATATCAATTTATCGATCATTTGCTGTGTTTAAAAAACAATGGCGGAAAACCAGACGTTGGATAGACAGTAACAGGTATGATTCATAATTTGATTTTAGAATTGCTTCAAATTCGTTTTTGTTTTGACTACGCCTAAGCGTCTGTTGTAAATTCGTGTATTAAAAAATACAAAATGACGATTTCTACAAATGGAAACTTATAGATACATTGTTTACATGCCAACAATCTCAGATTGATGTCCCATTTATGATTTGTCGCCTTCTTGGGATTTTAATCATTTATAAATGGCAGTTTTTCATAACTGATTTAGACATTTTGACTGACTTCCTGACTCTGAACCGGTTGATTATTTAAAGTCATTTTATGGGTTTCATGGTTAAGGGCCAGGCTCAATTTTGGCCAAAATGCAGCCTTGAATTTCGACTTCATCATAAAATACAAAATGGCTACACTTTGGTTCGTTTATGGATCTATTTTAAAAGCCTGATGTTAGGTTTAACAAATATCTACACAAGAGTTAACATTATAGGCTCTGAATCAGCACCTATTGGAGATATAAAAACACTAAAAAATGTATGACTAAATCAAACTTTAGACTTCATCAAGCAACAGAACGAAAGGAAAACAACTGTCATATTCCTGACTTAGTACAGGTATTTTCTGAAGAAAATGGTGGCTTAAACCTGTTTTTATTGCTAGCTAAACCTCCCACTTGTATGACAGTTGTTTATAATTCCGCTATATTGACAAAAGTGTGACAATATAATAACTTGGACCTAGTAGCCAAAACTGTGTAAACATACATCACAGACATACAACACAACTGAGAAAAAAATCAAACAAACATACAAATTAATCTATCAAAGATGCCAACAAAAAAGATTAGAATCGCACCTCTGAACCCACCTGCACCAGAAATGTCCAGAATCACAAGCCAAAAACCCGATATGTGGATGCATAAATACCGAGTTACGTCAAAAGTTACATGACCAAAAGGAACTTATATTTTGCTACTGAGAAGACCGCTGCAGTCATGAGGGGCATGTTTACATTTTTAGGACTCCCAAGCTTTTGAAAACCCTTGCCGCAAACCTATGATTCAAAATGTTATGTTACCAATGTGTGTCAATGTTAACATTATATCCCTTGAGACAAATTTGTCTGTGTATTATCAAACCGAAACTGATTATTATAATTTAAGGAAATATTTGAAAGAATATTTGAGGTAAGCAAATTAAATATAGCTATGTATTTGGAAATATATTTAAAGGATACATACAGTGCATGTATCCTAGATCATTTATAAGTCAGATTGTAATAACTGATTAATTTCTATTTGTAAATAAGATCATATATCAGAGCTAGGCTTCTAACATTGTTATTTACGGATGTAAACATTGTACTTGTATATTTTCGTATACTGTTTATTTGCATAAATCAGGCCGTAAGTTTCTCGTTTGAATTGTTTTACATTTGTCATGTCGGTGCCTTTTAAAGCCTGCTTTGCGGTACCGGTTTTTCTCATTGTTGAAGGCCGTACATTGACTTTGTTTTCATATATATATATATATATTCATATATGTCAACTATAGTTAGAGGAGATGACAAGGCGGTTGCGCAATGATGGGCGGTGTTGCCATAGAATTTTAAAGAAAATGTACTGATTCAAGATATTGTATATATTAACAAGATGAAATGTGTGGTAGCACAGGCTGTTGTCAAATTTAATTGAATTTAGGGAGAATGTAAAAAAACAAAGTAAATATTGGACAAATGTTACTCGATTTGCCTGATCTTAAATACTAAAAAAACAAAAACAATGATCATTCAACAAAGAACTACAAAACTGGAACCATACATAGTAAGGTTCAACAATGAAAAAATGATAATGTTACAGAATATTAATTTCTGGGCACAGTAATAAAAAATAATGGAAATCTAAATGCAAGCTTAACAGATTTAGCAAAAAAAATCAGGACGGTTCTTTTTTCAATAAAATCACATGCAGCCTTTTTGGGAAATTTACCTGTTAATTTATCCTGTAATCTCTTTGATTCTCTTATTAAGCCAATTTTGACATATAATGCAGAAATATCTAAATGGATACATATCATTCTTATTATAAAGCAAAAGGCAGATTAAAATCCCAAAAACAAAGATATAGATAATTTCCAATATTTGGATAAGACTTTTTTTGAAAAGGTTCTTGTTAATTTCTGTAAATATATTCTAGGTACCAAACAAGAATGAGTCCATAGTACACGGATGCCCCACTCGCACTATCATTTTCTATGTTCAGTGGACCGTGAAATTGGGACAAAAGCTCTAATTTTGCATTAACATTAGAAAGATCATATCATAGGGAACATGTGTACTAAGTTTCAAGTTAACTTGACTTCAACTTCATCAAAAACTACCTTGACCGAAAAATTTAACCTGAAGCGGGACAGACGGACGAACGAACGGACGCACAGACCGAAAAACATAATGCCCCTAGGTGGGGCATAAAAAACGTCTTCTAATTTAGGGGTTAAAGCTGAACTTGGTAGACAACCAATAGAAAAATATATAAAAACGCAAGCAATCCGTTATTTGGCTAGATTAAATGCTGAAAACATAAACCCATTACTAAAAGAAAGTTATACATTAGGTAAACATCTTGATTTACAAGGAGTTTATACTTGGTCCACTTTCATCAAAGATTCTACACAAGAAAGAATATTGATATATAAAAAATAGTTTCCTGTCAAAATATGAAAGAAGTAAAAAAACTAAAGACTTGGATTAAGAATATTTCAAGCAACTTTTATTCAGAATTACTGGAAGATAAAATAAACAGTTTCTACGAAAATAACAAACTTTTTCTTTATAAAAGCATTAAAGTCAAACAAGACCAACAATTTTATCTGAGATATCCAAATTTTGAAACTAGACGTTTGTTTACAAAAATTAGAATCAGTGACCATATAATTTACTCATAGAAAAGGGCAGATATCTGAAAATACCTAGAGACCAAAGAACATGTCTAATTGGTAAAACCTTAAATGATGAAAACCACTTGCTCCTCTACTGTCAAATTAATAATACATTACATGTATGAATGAAACTTATCCTTTAAAGATAATGATCCTATATTTCCAAATCTATCTGATACTGAGAAACTAGTAGTCCTGCTAAATCCTTCAAATATAAACCAAGTGAAAACTTTGTATTATGTCACAAGTATCATTTTACTTATATGACAATAAAGAATTATTATTTTATCATCATAAAATTTAATAAAATCAAATATTTTTGATGTATGATTTTACGATAAACCCTCACGTCCATTTATTTACTTCTTTATTAAAATTCAACCACAATGCAAAAGAATATGTTTGTAGTGGATTTTATCAGAAGAAGGAAAATAGTTGAAGGAGATTAACGTGTTTACAGTAATAATTAAAAAAAAAACTTACCTAAAACTACTGTTCTTTAAACTTTGTCTCTTGATACGATCTCAACATTGTTATATTAAACGTCGTAATACTTTTAAAACAAGCGCAATAACACTCCTTATAGATTTCATTCAATTTCAAATCAGGAAATATGCTTTACATAATATATTTTAATTCCGATATATTGTCCAGTCTATAGGAAATATTGAATTATATCCGTTATTTATTTCCTAGTTGCAGATTCATACCAATACCCATGCTCTTTTTTCATGAACAATTATATTAGTAATAAAAGCCGAAACGTGTGTTAACCAAGTGAAAAAAAAAAAAAAAAAATCATAGAACAACTTTAGAAAGGGTGTCTTGAACTGTACCGTTTAAAGTAATCTAAACGAAGTTTTAGCATTTTTATTTATACGCTAGGGTCAGCATAATGATGATTATACAAACAAAAACACACAACAGATTATATTTGATATAAAACTTATATTAGGTAGATTGACGCCGGTAATTCATCCCAGCTTAATTTTGCGCATTGACAGGACAATTAAGCGAAAAGTCAGACTTTTTAAAATTATTTTTATTGGACGTTTTAGAGCTAAATTATAACCCATTTTAGCGCCAGATGTTTAACCTATTTTAGCGAAAAGTGAAATTACCAATGCCCTTCTTAGCGACAGATATTAATTCTTAGTAGAATAACAATTTTATATAGATAGTATCAAGACATCACAACATAAAACATATCATGTCCATTAAATACAGAACTAATTGTCTAACCTACGAAATTGCTATTAATATTCATGACTAATACTTTTTTGTTCATTTTTGAAGATTCGGTTGATAGTGGTCATGCAAGTAGACTGAATATTTCTGGATTTGGGTGGTATATTTTTGTGCTTGGCTGTTGTAGTAGATTTTTTGTGACAGGATTTTTTATGGGATAACTTGATATCATTTTTAGCAAAGCTCTCCTTGGCCAACGCCTGTATCGATTCATGTGTTGAAGCATAGTCGGTACTAGACAGATCGGAGGAAATGCATACCCGCTTGTATTGTCCCATGGTATCGACAGAGCATCTATTGCATATACTACCGGATGCGGAAACCATGAGCTAAAAATTTGAACTTTGAGATTTTCCGCTGATGCAAATAGATCTACATTGGTCTGCCTAACATGACAAATATTTGTTGAGCTACAATCTCCTGTAGAAACCATTCTGTGTGTCTTATTTTTGTCCGTGATAGAATATCTGTTAACACCATTGCTTTGCCTGTTATGTGTGCTGCTTATTTGAATGTTGTGTTCTATTAGGAGTTTCAACAATTCCCAAGTTTTTTGACAGAGCTGAATTGATTTGGTGCCCCACCTGTTTGTTTATGTATTGTACAACTGTCGAGTTGTCGCATCTTAGAAGAACATCCCCCTTTAACCGAGACAGAAAATGCTGTATTGTTTCCAGGAAAGCTTCTAACTGTAGACAATTGATATTTTGAGTTTTCTGAATGTCTGACCATGATCCTTGGACTATCTGGGAATTCATGTGACCATCCAAACCGTTCGATGAAATTCCCAAATGTCGTAAACATCTGCCTTTTGTAATGTTGGCTGGCTATATCTGATTACCAAATCAGATGAGATTTTAGATATTGTGTAATTGGAATTTTCAGTTCTAGATTTTGGGAAATGTGTCAGAAAATACATTGTACATTTGAATTGGTCTCATATGAAGTTTTGCATAGGGAATTATCGCTATGCAAGACGCCATAACTCCCAGTAGATGTACAAAATCTCTGGCTGTTGCATGATTTTTCAATTTCATTTGTTTTGAAAAATGCACCTATATATGTTATTTTCTGTGTTGGAGGGTTTTTTTGTGTAAAGAGGATTTCTTTAGATTTATCATAAAACCCAACTTCACAAGAAGATTCAACACTATCTCTCGATCCTGTACTAGCATAAGTGATGCCTGGTTTACTAGTAACCAATCGTCCAGGTATACTACTAGTTTGATGCCCTGTGCTCCTAAATGTGCAGCTACTACCGATACCTTTGTGGTAAAAACTCGAGGAGCCGAAGTTGAACCGAACGTTAGAGCTGAAAATTGCAAGCAAGGACTGTTTTTGACACAAAAACTCAAATACTGTCTGTGGTTTTGAAATACAGGGAGGTGCATATACGCGTCCTTTAGGTCAAAAGATATTGCCCAATCCCCCTTCTTTACCACATTCAAAACTGTTGACCGCGAGTTCATTCTGAAGTGTGTTTTCGGAAATACCTGTTGAGGGGCTTTAGATTTATTACGGATTTCATGTCTCCTGTTTTTTCGGGACAAGGAAAAATGTGCTGTAGAAATCGTTTCGAATGTCTGCTTGAGGAACATATTCTACAGCACTTTTTTCCATAAGTTCTTTTACTTCTAAATGTACAAGTTTTAATTCTTTGACAGGAACAGAAGTTTATTTTACTCCTTTTTCGAAAGAAACTGTAAAATTCCAGTTTGTAGCCCTCTTTTATAATTGATAAAACCCAATGATCGTTTGTTTTTTCCCCATTCTTTTAGAAATAGATTTAAACGCCCTCCTACAGGTATCTGTGGATGCAACATTTTTACTTGTAAGTTGCTTACCGTGTTCTGATAGTCATTTCTTTTGTTGTCCTTTACCGGAAATGTGTTGTTAAAGCGACAAAATTGTTCGCTGTACCAGATAGAACTCTTGTCGTCTTTTTCTGGTCTAGTTACTGTATTAGTTCTTTGAACTGTACGCTGTGTAAATTTTGCATTAGTATTTGAAGCGAAAAAGTTGTGTTTACTTCATGTTATTCTGCTAATAACTCTTTTAATTGTTTATTTTTGTCAACGCTCTCTTTCAGACTTTGTTCCATATTCCACCAATTACTTTAGAATTTATCAAAGGTAAAGACACATGAGGATGTTATAGTTCCTTAATTTCATTAAGACCGGTGTTTCTCTAATGTTGCTTTCCTTCTGATTAAATGGTGAAAAGCACCAGCACGTGCAACCTGATCCAGTGATTTTGTCGAGATTGCAAATATATCTCTAACCAATTGTATAGATTTGTCTAAATTAACACCTTTCTTTGATAAAGTGTTTAACAAATTACCCAAAGCCTGTTGAGTATAGGCTGTAGTGTTTATACCCATGCATCAGGTTACCTGGCCTTGATACGCCAACTTTTCAAGAGACTTAAAAGAATGATTGTACAAATTATTTTTCTTGCCTACTGCATAAGATTTAGGAACATATTTTTCACTAAAACATCTGGTACCATTCTATCTAAACTTGGCACTTCTAAAGTGTCATTTGTTGTTTTTTCTTTTTTTTTTTCAGGCACGGGAAAACTGTTCCTGTACTCATCATTGTACGCTGTCAACTTTTCTGAGTTTCTACACCTCCAAGAACCAGATAACAAATCAATCTGACTTTTGTCAAGAATAAGACCTACAGAGCTACTCTCTTTTTGGTCTTTGCATTAACCCCAAATAAAGTTTTCAAGTGATCATTGTTGTTCTCATCCGAATAACTCTGATTACCATTCACATATTTACTAAATCTTGATGATGATTTTGAGGATTTTCAGATTCACTTTTTAAAGAAGACCCATCTTCCGACAGTAAACCAATACATCATGTTTTTCTCTAAGGCCTGGTGCCAACCATCTTCATTTTCCCTTTCACAAACTAAATTTGTTGGAAAATGTTCATTGTTAGAATCCTCAACAAGTCTGTGCGCTCAAGAAGAGCCACTATCTTGTTCAATCTTGTTCAGGGTGATCCTGACAAGGTCTCTGCTCACCCATTGTAACAGTCTCCTTGTTTATATTACTATTTATTGGAAAAGTATTTGCACTAAATAAATCAAAAATATTGTCAAACCTGGACTCCATCTGTGAGAAACGGCTTTCCGTTTCTTGTTCAACTCATCGACTTCGTCCTTTTTCTTGCACCTTCGATAACTACTCTTTCTTGTATGTTTTTTCTCCGCCATTTTAGTCCAAGTTAGTGAAGCAAATTCAGGGGGAATTTGCCTTATATCTGTAGAATAAAACTATCTAATTGAATTAAACCTCCCCTTCCCCGGAGAAAACACTATTGTGCATGCCTAAAGATATTTATTGCTTCCTTCATACTGTTTTGTACTAACAATCAATTCCAGGTGGTGTATTTTAACAATATAACGTTCAAAGTTATTTATGTAAGCATGCACAAACAGAGGAATCAATAGAAAAATAGTAGCATGAATTTCGTGGGTGTAAAAACTGTGAGTACTTTTCGGAGTACACAATAGCGAAATTAAAACACAGTGGTAGAATGAAATTATACTACCGTCTGTTATCCGTTGATTTTGCTGATTATACGTGACTTTAAAAAAATTAAAATGGTCGTTAATATTTATTAGTAAACAAACGAAATATTACTGATACAAGTATTCATCAATTAAATGGTAGCTAATATATATTCATGTTCTGCAAAAACGCATACTTTCGACAGATTTTATCTATTTTTGACATTTGTTTTACTAACTTGGACACATGTACTTGACATAGGTACTTGGGGACAGGCCAATTTTTTTTAGCCCTCCCCCTTTTTTCTAAAATCCGTTATTTTTTTTTTCTAATAATTTCAATTACTTTCGCGTTTTTATATATTATATGAACATAAATATAATAGAAATAACTTCTATTTGCAATTAACTATCAATTCCAAGTTTACTATCCACAGCGGTCACTAATATATTATATTATCATGGGGTACATTATCCTTAAATCAAACTTTAGAGCATAATTAAAACAAACTTTAGAGCATAATTATTAATGTTCGATAATGAATGAGCCATTGACCTGTATTTGAAAGGAACACATTGTTGTTGTATGTGGTTGGTCTAGTCTTTTGTACTTAAGTTTGGTGTTAGATATAAGAAGATGTAAAATGAGTGCCAATGAGACAACTCTCCATCCAAGTCAACATTTATAAAAGTAAACCATTATAGGTCAAAGTACGGTCTTCAACACGAAGCCTTGGCTGATAAGGGCCCCAACAAATTACTAGTGTAAAACCATTCAAACGGGAAAACCAACGGTCTAATCTATATAAAACACGAGAAACGAAAACACTTATGAACCACATCAACAAACGACAACTACTGAACATTGTATGTGTAAAGTTAGCTGTGTACACAATGAAGCAGTGCTCATTTATATTCAAGATCTGAACCTCGAAAAATAAAAATAGCCTAGGAAACAACTTTCCAAATGACTGTGTTCTGGAATATAGATTTTGTGTCTTCATGAGAAGTAAGTCAACTTTTTATAATAGATTATGTCTAACTTAGTCAAAGAAATTATAGAATTAGATATAATCATCATTTTCTCTTTAGTTTTATTTCTGAATTCTTTTTTCAATGGGACTTGTTAAACTAAATGACCCTGGATATGTGTCACATTCCCAACGTAGTTGATAAGGGCGAAAAATCATAATACATGAAGTTTACTCATCAAACAGGAGGATATATATATATATATATATATATATATATATACAACTCGTCTAAACATCAACCCAACAATGTTAGATCTGTAAATTTGCTTTCGCAAATTTTTTGTTCTTCCCTCGCCGGGATTCGAACCCATGCTACTGAGATATCGTGACACCAAATCGCCTGCACTGTAGCCGTCCCGCTAGACCACACGACCACCTGGGCTTCATAAAATGAAGCTTTCGGTGGCCGGGTGTTACCTTTCCACGTCAGTTTTAATCTAGCGTCGTACTACAGTACATGATATATAAGGCATGGAGATGTTATTTTTACAGATCAGCTAAATTATCTATAGTAAAGGATCCTACAAATTAATGTAAGATACAGTCACAGAAAATAATTATATTTATAAGTACGTCTGAGCCAGTGACAACTCTACAACAGATTGATCCATCGGATATATATATATATATAGCCCAACAATGTTAGATCTTCAAATTTGCGTAAGCAAATTTTTGTTCTTCCCTCAGCGGGCTTCTGTGACATCGTGGCACCACCGCCTGCACCGTGTCGAGTGCCCTAGACCACTCGACCACCTAGGCTACATAAAAATATAGTTTTCGGTGGTCGATTTAATGCCTGTCCTCGTCGGCTTTATCTATGGTTGTAACACAGTACATGATGTATAGTTGCAAGAAGATGGTGTACCTTTCAGATCAGCTATTTTGTCTGACGTAAAGGATGATAATGTTAATTACCATGCCGCCACATCAAATTTTATATATATATATATATATATATATATATATATATATATATATATATATATATATATATATATATATATATATATTAAATTTTAACACACTATTTAGTATGTAAATATTAAAATCTTAAAAATATTTACTTTGCGACAAAAATTAAACGCAATGTTCCGCCAGACAAACTAGCTGCATCGGGCGTGCATATATCCAGGTGAAATCGTATGCAGATAAGAAACTTTAGCAGCTCATCGTACATTGAATTTGGTGCTTTATAAATAACTGGGATGAAGTTTCAGATTATTTATTTAATTTACGAAATCTGTTGGTAAAGTAAAATAAGTTTTTAACGTCCATTGGCCAATATTTCAGATATATTTAGGACGGTGCCGCATTATAAAATCTATTCTTTGTTTTATCTGTACCTTTTCTCGTCCTTTTCATTTAGACCATCAGGTTCTAAGGCATGGAGCTGGTGGATCCGAAAGTTCAAAAGATCCACCAGCTTCCATATAATGTTCCGACAACTGCAAATAATGTCATTTTTGGAGTATATACTTGCATAAGAGATGCATAGCGTTTCCCGATAACTCCTCCTACAATTTGAATGCTAGGAAGTTTTCACTTTGCTGGCTGTTTGTACATATATTGAAGATGTGCATATGGTCAGGGTTTTGATTTTAAATGATATTTGCTCTTTTGGGAGATAGTTGAACTTTGTCATTTTTGAAGTATATACTTGCATAAGAAGTGCATAGCGTTTCCGGATAATTACTCCTACAGTGAACCATAGACAAATGTGCTCCCATGCTCAACTTTGTGTAATTTGAAATAACACTTTGCATCTGCAGGGGCATCATTTGTGTCTCTCAGACACAACAATATCTCAAAGAAAGTCCTACATTGACTTTGTTATAATACAGTTACTTCAGAGTGGAGTGCGAAGTCATCACTTTTTATAGTTTATTTGGTGTTTCTATGAAATATTTTGAAAACTTGAGGTGACATGGTTACTAAAGCTTGTTAAAAGGAAAATTTGATTGGTTTTCTTCTGGTGATGGTTATTATCTTATATGCAATGAAATGTTATGTGAAATTTCCACTGTAGTACTGGAGAGGTAAAATCTTTACTCATGCTAGGTATTTCTGTATTTGAAACAAACATAAATTCTGCATATTTTTTGTGAAAAATGCCGATTTAACAAAGAATAATAGGGGGAAAACAATGGTGGTATTATTCCTGCATACATGTATAATGGTGTCATTACTGCATATAATGTTGTGACTACTGCATATAATGTTGATAATGTTGACCCTTAACAAAAGGCAGTCATGGCGTTTTTAAATTTTCATTTTGAATAACAAGGCTTGTAATGTGTTTTATGTAAGTCGCGAAATTTGGTTAACGATGTTCATTGTACAGCCGCTTATAACGTTTCTAAATTCGGGTAATAATAAACAGCTTTCATCTGATTTCCTTTTATAAGGATTACCAGGCATGGGAAGTGTTAAATATAGGTCTCGAAATCAACCTAATAATTTTTGAATAGTTCTGAGGTTTTTCGTTAGGGAGGAATGAATAAAATCATAATTTTTATATTTTTGAAAATTGGGGATACAGAGGGAATTTTTTTATACTTTCAATTATATAAAATACTCTAAACTTTCACTTTTTTTAGCGTCACTTATAGAAATGTGAGGACAACTATTATGTATTAGTTTAATGAATGAGATATAATTCTATTTTAATACTGCATCAAAGATGTATATTTCACGGGTTGTATCTCAACAGACGTCCGGCTGGGGTTTAAAAAAACACCCCCATTCATAAGTAGTGGGGGAAGTTGGGGTTCTGGGCCACTTTGTCTAATGTTAACCCTATGGGGAAAAGGTAGCCTCTCGATGTGAGGCTAATTTCTATGACGTCATTTTTAGGTATTATGACATTAATTAAATAAATTAATTAATTTCTTTGGAGATAAGGTCATTATAAAGTGTTACTAACTACGTTTGTTTTTATTATGGATAAGTATATACATTTTTTTCTTTAGATTTAATTGACGAAAATTCCCAGTCTATTAAAAGATATACAGGAAAACCCCACCTTAGTGTGTATTAACAGATACATACATTATTGTATTATATGTCTCTGGTATTACATAATATTTATTCACCTACGGCTAAAGACGATTAAGCTGTGATAACATAATTATTAAATCAATATTGAAAGCGTGTTTAAACTTGTCCATTATTGTACGTAGTGACTATTAACATGTTGGTACGTGTCAATAAATCCGCCATGAAACTATTGTAAATAATTATTGCGTAGGTCTTTTAAAATAAAGAAATCGTTATATTATTGGAATTAAATAGTATTAAATATCTAAATATTTAAGGGGTGAAATTTTGAAAGATATTTAATCTTGAATTTTATAATATATTTGACTCTGAAAGCGTGCGTTAACTGGTCTTTGTCCAATTGTCGTACGATATAATCTTAGCATGTTTAGACTTGTCAATATTCTGATTTAAATAAGTAGTCGTCATGTTGAAAATATAAACATTGTCGCGTTATGCAGTCTTTTGAAAGAAGTAAATCATAATATTAGTTGAATTAAATAGTATTATTCTTCCAAAGATGAGATTTATCAAGTATTTAATTTTAATGTGTTCGATGATACATACTGTTATAATACAATTGTCTTTTATTTAATATCCAACTATCATCCCTCCGTTAATCATATAATATATTGTATAAATTGAAAACTTATTTTATTATTTCCTCGATCATATTCACTTTTAACCTGAAATCCTTTTACTATAAAATGACAGACTGATAAACAAGACATTTCAACACTTTCTGTTGACCTCATTAACCTGGTGTGATTAAGTACATGGGTGAATGACCATTAATGTAAACATGTCAAGTAATTCTTATTAGAACATACTCACCCCTTCTCGTCCAATGGAAAATCGGTATTTTGCGTTCTATGTTTCAAAGTACATGGCTTTCCATGCACTATAAAATGCTATACATTAATGACTTTTCATTGTAGATTAATTATGAAAGTGAACTCTTACAAATCCCTGAGGCAATTTCCATAGGAAAACAGCAAAAGAAAAAAATCATGAATACTGTTGTTTGTCAAATTATTTTAAATGAAAATAAGATACATGTAATAGAATTGTAAAACATCTTAAATTGAGTTTTGATTATTGCAAAAGTTATATAATGGTACATATATAGAACACACAAAAAATATGAAAAGGGGTTTAAACATGTAGGTAAAATAATATTTAATCAAATTTTTTAAACGAGACCTTAAAGTCAATGCTTTGTAAGAAACAATGACTGTGGATCTATAAGGCAAAGGCAATTTGGGAAAAAACAATACATTCGTCAATAAAAAAGTAAGCATTTGATGTTGGAAGGATAGTAATTTTATCTTTTTATTAAGTTTTATCATCAACATACACATATACTATTTCGAAAATGTACTTTTTATAACATTATGTGCTTTTCAAAATGAAGGAATTTGAGATATAAAAAGGTATCAGAATTTACCTGAAGCAGATTAAGCTCCATTTTTGAACAATTCATCCATTTGTCCTAAAAAACCTATATCAGTGCTATTACATTGCACCTGTTGAAATGACCATTTAATTATGATTTACTTCCCTTTTATTAACAATGTAAATAATTAAAGTGAACTCATATTAAGGTCTGATAATTACAATTAGGAAGGATGATTTTTTAATGTCACTTGAAGTTTTGAATATGTTCTAAATTAGTCAGACAATACTTGGTCATGTTTTATGAACATTTCAAACCCTCGGCTACGCCTCGGGCTTTAAATATTCATAAAACATGACCAAGTATTGTCTAACCTTTAATCAAATAATGATTATTTCTACTTTTTTTATCAGGCTGTACTGAACCTTTAAGCTTATATTCATTTTTGATAAACTTATTTACTAATAAATGCTTTTATTTCAAGTTATTTTGTATTACATCAGGATCAGACTGCAGAAATAAATTAGCCTTGCTAGCACAGAAAATAACGTCTGATCGCTACAACAGGTAAATTAGACTGAACTGATTATCGATCGAAAAAATTTGCCGGATTCGAAATTAACCAACCAAATTACGTTAATTGGGGATTTCCACATGGTATCGACAGTTAGCTATAAAAACACTGAAAATCTAATCATTTACCATTGTTATCGCGACTATTAAAAGGAAAAGTCACACAAAATATTTTCTTAATCTTTTAAAGTAAAATAAAGGTATTGTATCATTATGTAAGCTTGATAATCAATTTTGAAACGACTTTACACATTTAGTAAAGGCTCGTATAGCTACAAAAATAATCATCTTGCTTATTTATTCTTTTTTCTTTGAATAAATTATCACTTTATTTTATGATAATTATTATTAACAAATAAATGGAATAGACATATGCTTATTTTCAAAATAATGGAAAAAAAAGGGGGAGGCTTTATTTCAACATTTAGTTCTCGAAAGTTTGAAGTAGTCTCCTGCACTGGTAAGGTGTACTGACTTAAGACAGTGTCATTTAGCTTACAATGGAGAGGAGTGTCATGTGGCATGCCCCGCTATAGTCAGGAAGGCCTTTCCGACTTAAACCTTTGCAGTCTTGCCTAACTGCGAGAGCAGCTCTGTTTCCAGTGATGGAAATGTTGACGGGCGGTGACTACTTTGGCGAAAGCCTTAGTCAAACATTCTTGAATATCAATCAGATCGTTATTCATATCAGTATCAAGACTGGGAACCCATACGGTCGGTAGACTGAGGAGTCGTTTTTCCGACCCGTGGGCGAGTACCAGTGGCGATTAGCTCTTTTGATATGAATAATGACTAGTTGTCCGTATCATATTATGATGAATAATAAAAATAAAAATAAAAATGCTTTAACAATATTGAGCTCACTTTCACTTTTCAGAAAAAAGATGGAACCAGCGTCGAAAAAAATCAAGATGGCAAATCTCCAATCAAATGGGGTGTATGCGGAAAATCGTTTTCCCATAAAGAGAGTTTAATGCGCCATAAGAGATCGGTTCAATCTGGAACGAAATGGCATTGCGCCACCTGCGATGTGATATTTTCAAGAAAAGACAACTTCCAACGTCATAAGCAAAACCATGATAAACAACCAGTCCAAAATGGTGGTGGTATTACCATGACTAGTGCAGAAACACATGAAAAAACGGATCCATGCATCAAAGCTTGCAAAAAATGAGTTCGAGAAGGATTTTTTTAAACTCATGAATAATGCAGTCTTTGGAAAGATAATGGAAAATTTAAGGAAGAGAACAGATATAAAACTTTTGAATGACCAATCAAAGGCCAGAAAATTAATCAGCCAACCAACATTTCATGCCTTCAAAATATTCAACGACGACTTGGGGGCTGTTCACATGCTGAAACAACGATTATACTTAAACAGACCTATCTACGTGGGATTCACTATACTCGATTTGTCAAAGACACTTATGTACGATTTCCATTATAATTACATGAAGGATAAATATGGGTCTAGAGCAACACTCTTGTTTACGGACACAGACTCACTATGCTACAACATCAACACTGATGATATATACCAAGATATGATGAAGGACAAACACTTGTTTGATACGTCAGAATATAGCCCTGAACATCGGTTTTATAGCACATTAAATAAAAAGGTGTTAGGAAAGATGAAAGACGAAACACATGGTATTCCTATACAAGAATTTGTTGGCCTTAAGTCAAAGATGTACTCATTGATATATGAGGAGAATGAAACACTCTGCGAAAAGAAGACAGCGAAAGGTATATAGAAGAGTGTGATCAAACATGACACAAGACACGAACATTATAAACAATGTTTATTCAATAAAGAGATCCACATGTCTACCATAACACGGATACGTTTATACGACCACAAGTTATATAATATATCCATCAAAAAACTTGGCTTATCCCCTTAAGATGACAAAAGATACTTACTAGTTGATAGGATAAAAAGTTTAGCCTATGGACATTGGAGGATATAATTATGAGGTATGTCAATATTTTAATCACTTTACATCTGTCATTCGAAGGGAGTGGACGTGTTTTAAGAGCTCTCAAAGATGTCTACTACTTGTCCAGATTGTGGTACAGAATATTCAAGAAAAGACGTTATGTTACGACACCAAAGAAACAAACACAGAATTAGTCAACCATATCCGCAGAGCAATGATGCATATCCACTGCCACCACCGCCATCGCCGCCGCCGCCGCCACCACCAACACCACCGCCGCCGCCGCCACAGAATGTGGTACTACATCATCCATTCACTATGATGTTGGCTGGTCCTTCCCCTTTATTAACAATGTTAATAATTAAAGTGAACTCATATTAAGGTCTGATAATTACAATTATCTGGTTCAGGTAAGACGTTTTGGATGAAAACATTATTGAAGCGAGCACGGACTATGATAAAACCATCACCTGAGAGGATTGTATGGTGTTATAAACGGCGGCAGCCATTATTTAGTGAACTGCAACAAACCATTAAAAATATTTTATTTGTTCAAGGTTTACATGAAAATTTGAATGATGACTCATTCATTGAATCTAGATATATATCCAAGTTTAATCATCCTAGACGATTTAATGAGAGACGTCACCAATAGTAAGGATGTTTGTGAAATCTTTGTGGAGGGCAGCCATCACAGAAACCTAAGTGTAGCTCGTATACTGCAAAATGCGTTCTCGAAGGGAAAGGAGAGTCGAACCGTGAGCATCAATAGCAAGTATATAGTCTTATTCAAAAACCCACGTGATCAAGTTGGGCCAGCCATATTTGCTAGACAGATGTATCCTAATAATCCGAAGAAATTCATGAATAAGTACAAAGAGGGGACACAACGACCATATGGGAGTCTATTCATTGATCACAAACAGAATACACCGGAAGACGACAGACTAAAACTTAATATATTTGAAAACAAGAACATGATTGGTGGGGAGTTTTCTGAAGAGTATATTAGCAGAAAAGAACTAGAACCACCTCAGTTTGAAGATTCATTTCAAAGTGAGCAGACGTATTTACCACACGAGAAAGAAATCATGCCTTCATGTGATGATTGCGGTGTAGTCTTTGAAAGCGTTCCTGATTTAGCTAGACATATGAATAAGTGGTGCCCGGAAAATAATGGTTTAAAAAAAAAAGGGAAATTGAGGATGAAGACATACCCTCAAAGAAGCCTCGTGTAAACGAAATTGATATAGAAGGTGGAGAAAATATGGCTTTTATAAAATTAGCTGAACTTGCCAGAGAAGCAAATGCAGATATATGGGAAGAAAAAGTTGATAAGTACATGGATGGTGACATGAATGATAACCACGCAATAAGTAAGGCCTATCGCAAACTAAAAGACGAGGATATGGATCGATTTTTGTCCAGATTTAATAGTTTGGTTGAGTATTTACTACAGTTACAAAATGGTAAACGCATGGCAAAGTCATGAAAATGATTACAGAATTAGTTAACGATGGCATGGACTACAAGAAAGCCATTAAAGTAGCCATCAGGAAATATAAACCTATGTTAGAAAGCTATCTAGATGAAGTATTGATCACGAAACAAATAATGATGGTTCTGAAAGTGAAAATAGCATTGATGACGATGAAGAGGAAGAGGAGGAGGATGAGGATGGGGACGATGAAAGCTCAACTATATAAATATGAGAACGTTTTACTCTGTATGTCATTCTATAGTCATCATTCCATGTGTAAAGATGGCCTCTTGGGAAAAGTACTTGAGAAATATTTATTACAATCCAGCTAACCCAGCGAGTTTTGCAGGGCCTGATAAACTTTACAGATTTGTTCGAACAGATGGAAAATTCGTTCTCAGTAAATATAAAATACGAAAATGGCTACAACGACAGGAACCATACAGTTTATAAAGACCCTTAAAAAGGTCGTTTAAACAAAACAGAGTTATCGTTATTGGAATAGACGACAAATGGGAATCGATTTGATCGACATGTCTAAATTTTCGAAATTTAACAGTGGATTTAATTTCATATTGGTGGTGATTGATATATTCTCCAAATATGTATGGCTAATACCTCTAAAGAATAAGAAAGGCGAACCGTGGCGAATGCTTTGAAACATGTTTTATCAGAAGGAAGATCACCAAACAGAATAAGAACAGATAAAGGACAAGAATTCAGATCAAGATTAGTAGAATCTCTCCTAAAACAGAGAAATATTCAACATTTATTTGCACAAAATACAGAAATCAAAGTTAATTACGTTGAAAAAGTTATCAAGACCTTCCATAGAACGATTGGCATGGCACCAGATAAAGTCACCCTATCTAAAGAGACAAACCTGTGGTGGAAAATGTATTGGCCAAAAAGATTACAACCTAAGACAGAGAAAGCACGAAAACCGTTCCGTTCCGTCTTATTTAGACGTTTAAAAACACATGGGATCATGCATATTATTGGATAAAGAGACCAGAAAACAGTTTTTACATACATTTTAACAGAAGATGAACTGTTATGACCCATTGTCATATACATTACTATCCATTGTAATATTACTCCGTGAAATTGCACCCCATTGATATGTTTGACATTCCAAAAAAGGGACCCATACCGGCAGCACGTCTATGTATACCTTAATATAGGAAGAGACCCCCCCTCATTCGAAATACATTTATAAACGTATGCTGCTTGTTAGATAAAGAATTTAGATTATACTAGAATGTTTGTTAACCCGAGACCATAATTTTCCCTGTTTTATTTATTCTTAATGTTTCGAATATTGTTTTCTTTTCCAAGCCTTATGTCGCGGCGGTGTTATCGTGTTTGACGTTTTTGCAAATCACTGCTTATTTTTTCAAATTTTTATTTTGTAAAATTTACTGCATGAGTTAAGTCTTTAGTATAAACAATGAGTCCAGCAAATTGCTGTGTCAAAAACAATACTGTTTATGCAGTTAGTATATTGACATTTTGAGAAAAAGTGTTATACTGCGACTAGCGTAATCCTTAATTCGACTTTCTTTAATCAGTGCTAGTATACACATGTATTGGCTCCATTAAAAGATAGTGTAGTGTATGGACTTTAGTAAAAGTCTGCTATATGTCGCAATTAGAGCTATATTATCAAAATATGATTTCGGTTATTCACCACTTCGATTTTGTTTGAATACGTTACAAAATTTTATAGACAAATGGTAATGTAATGTGGTCTCTGATTTGATTTCCATTAACAATGTTAATATATTGTTTTACTAATTATAATCAGAAAAAAAGTATTAAAAATGTTGAATTAAATACTAGTTAACAAAAGTAACGATGCACAAGTTTGAACTAAAATTCGTCCTAAAATATAAATAATACAGAAAAAAACCTGCTAAATTGTCCATTAAAACAAACATTTGCACTCCAGTGCATATGATTAAGAAACTCTGACCAAGTCAAAAATTGGGAAAACACGTGTTATTGAACAAAGCAGTTTCGAATGTGATAATAAAAGTATTCTAATATTTTCGAAGAAATTCACATTTTCATCAGATCACGTTTTTGTTCCATAATTTTTGTAAAATATAATGTTCAAATCAATAAAATTACGAATAATATGTTTCGCATTTTTGCATTAGATCAATGGGTTGTAAATATTGTAAATATAAGAATTTACCAAGTGTGTCTTTTTATGTTGTAATGTTACACTACTGTTTCAGGTTAGGGTGAAGGTTGGTGGCTGTTAAAACGTTTAAATCCACTGCATTTGTATGCACCTGTCCTAAGTCAGGAGCCTGTTGTTCAGTTGTTGTCGTTTATTGGTGTGGTTCATAAGTGTTTCTCGTTTCTCGTTTTTTATATAGATTAGGACCGTTGGTTTTCCTGTTTGAATTGTTTTACACTAGTCATTTTGGGACCGTTTATAGCTTGCTGTTCGGTGTGAGCCAAGGCTCCATGTTGAAAGCCGTACTTTGACCTATAATTGTTTACTTTTTACACATTGTGACTTGGATTGAGAGTTGTCTCATTGGCACTCATACCACATCTTCTTATTTATATTGTTTAATGCCTGTACCGTGTATAAAACTTCATTATTCATGTACTCGTATATGGAAAACACATTGCCTTGTATCGTTTCTTTGGTCCAGTAGTATATTTGTATAATGTCTCGAGGAACTGGTTGTTTTGTGCATTTGAAGTAACTTAAACGTTCTCTTAAATATACCACTATAATTTGTTATTCCTTCTTAAAACGGGAATATATTTTCATTTTGCACAATATCTTGACTTATAGACAAACTCAGACATACTGTTCAATTGAATGCATGTTTTAAATTGTTTCCTTATGAGATATTGAAGATCAGAATTATACGTTAAATAGCTGACGAAAACACAAATTCAGTAGAAACATTTGAGTTACTCACATGTTTTCTCAATGAAACTGATTTATATTAAAAACCAAACATTATTTCGTAGGAGTGATAAGTTTGTGTGCCTTCTGAAAATACCAACAAAACATTTGATTATACATGATAGAAAAACCACTAAGATGACACATTTGGGATTTACTGCATGTCTCTCTCCTTTTGAAGGTAAGCCACTTGAACTTAAATGTTAATTCAAAAACGATGGTACCAACCTAAAAGTGTGAGATATAATGGCCATATTGTATTGAAAGAGTTTTGGCAAACATTACTCTTTGATGTATGTAATGAGTTCCTGAAGTTTGAACCTATTGCACAATTTTCAAAAATTTAACCTGAAGTTGATATTGAAATTTCGATTACCAAAAAGTACCCATTGTTTCTCTTAAAATGTTAATAAGTTCCCTCTTTGACATAACAGTTTGTAGGTTTTGATAGATATACTAAATATAAGCAAGTATTCGGTAATTAGATTTTATCGTTGATATGCCTCATTTGGTGATCATGATGATAACATAAACGGTATCAGTTTTACTTCATCTGAATTTCAACAAACTTTACTAAACTCTTTTGAAATGTTCAATATTAATCGGTTGATTGATTTTTGTATTAAATGCCACTTTCAGCACACTTGGCTATATTATAGCGGTTACTTTTTTCATGTTAGGGGAAAATGGAGTACTCAGGGAGAACCACTGACCTCCGGCAGGAACTCTCAACCTCATTTTTAGTAGGCTAGTGGATATTAATCGGATTGATAAATGTAGATTCGGTGCAATTAAAAATATACTGTTTTGCCTTATTCTTTAGATGAGTACATCCGGCTAAGAATATATTTTCCCGCTCAACTTGGAATTAATTATATTATATTTTTTTGGAATGCAAAATTGTTTGAAAATTAGTTGTGATGTTAACGCTGATTCATTGTGAATTTGTAAATTTAGACTGGTGTACAGTGGCAATGGCACTATGTTGCCTGTTTTATATTTGAAAGCATATCATACATTTTCAGTTGACAATGTATATACTTCCTATTAATCATTTTGTGTGTGTATGTGTGCGTGTGCGTGTGTGCGCGTGTGTGTGTGTGTGTGTGTGTGTGTGAGAGAGAGAGAGAGAGAGAGAGAGAGAGAGAGAGAGAGAGAGAGAGAGAGAGAGAGAGAGAGAGCATAGAACATGTGAGTGTTACCCATGCTATAGATTAAGCCTTTTTCAAACGTACTATTCAATAATTACATTTGTATATTATTTATTCTCGAATATATAATTTCATTTTCTTCCATCACATATACTTAAATCATCAACACTTATAAAATTCAATCTGGTTTGTTTCATGAATATATTGCACATTTTAAAATCATTTGATGATTCAATTTTCCAGATATTAACACAAGAAAAGAGAAACAATGCTTAGGAAGGTTCTTTATCATTTTGTCAATAATACTTGGTGTGATATCAGACGAAAATTGTTCAGGTATGTTGAATTCATAATGCATTTTTAATTTCCATATTTCACCTCATTATCACGCCAAAACTATATAATCATTAGTATTGTTTTCTCGTTATATTAATGAAATAATTGAATTCAATGAAAACACATCTTAACTAACTTGACATTGATTTTTGAATTTTGCATATTTTAGATATGATACGGTGCATTCAAGTAAATTAGTCGAAGACGACTTTGTTTTAATTTGTATTATCATTATTATAATTATTATCAATTTATTTAACAAATTTTGTTGATAAAGATTTAAACTGCTTTTTTCGTTGAAAATACAATACAACTTACAAACTGCTGGTAAACATAGAACTGTATGTAGATATAAGAAGATGTGGTATGAGTGCCATTGAGACAACTCTCCATCCAAGTCAAAATTTATAAAAGTAAACCATTATAGGTCAAAGTACGGTCTTCAACACGGAGCCTTGGCTAACACCGAACAGTAAGCTATAAAGGGCCCCAAAAATTACTAGTTTAAAACCATGCAAACGGGTGTACACGTTTTCATTTGCACAGGAACCCGACAGAAACCTTGCCAATGCTAACAGTGTACTGAATGTTTTTTTTTTCTTTTAAAATTTGTCATATTTTTATCTCCTATATATATACTTCAAAAACTGGTTTCATGACTGACACGCCATCGGCGTCAACTTAAGTAACTTTTTATTGCCAATTGGCGAACAATTTTGATAAGAGGATGTAAACCTATGATTTGAATGTTTCGGAGTTTAGTGTGGCGTCCATTTCGCTGAACAAGTATACATTATTGTTAATGAGGCCAGCTGAAGCCCGCCTCTGGGTGCTAGATTTTTTCCCTGCGTTGAAGACCTATTGTTGCCGTGGGCTGTTTTCTGCTCTTTGGTCGGGTTGTTGTCTCTTTGACACATTTCTCCGTTTCCATTTTCTATTCTATTACACATTTCCGCGCAAGGTATGTACTTTTACACAGATGAAAATGCTTATTGTTTAGAATATGCTCTATTATTTTTCTTTTCATTTAGTTCAAATATATCATAGAATAAACAATATTGTTTATTTCCCGATCTGAGTATCATGCAATTTATATAATTAAGCTCAAGGGCCTGTAATAACCACTAATAAATGCTCTTGAATTATTTATTTACGAATAACCATTTATAGTAACAAGAAGAATAAAATCAAAAGTCAAATTAAAATCCAATTGTCAAGGAACAATAGAAGGTCTTTCCACATTAAATTTCTATATAATTCATAAGATAGCTATTTCCAGTTTACTCAAAGTTACTATTGGCGTCCAATCATAGGTTTCTTCATACTGATTCAAAAAATATATGGTTTCATATACTTTTGTCTGAAATAAGGGAGATAATTTGCTAATTCCGGTTTAGAAAATGTCACTTCTTGCCTCATACAACTGCTTAATTTACACTGATTCCAAAAATATATGGCTCTATATGCTTTGGCCTAAAATAGGGGAGATAATTTCTTCTTTCGGTTGAGAAAATGTCACTTCCGGTCTCATATGATAGCTTTCTTTGCACTGATTCCAAAAATGTTTGGTTTCTATGTTCTTTCATTTGAAATAAGGGAGATAATCGGTCACTTCTGGTTTACCGAAGGTCACATCCGGTGCCACAAAAATGTTTATATACATTGATTCCAAAAATAAAAAAGTTTCTATATACTTTTCTTTCCAATAAAGGAGATTTTTTTTTATCTTTATTATAATCACACTTCTATATACATATCACAGGTTACAATTACAATTACACATATATCAAACATTGATATCAATTACTGTCATTTTTTCTGAAAAGAAAAAAACATACGAATTGCTCATTTTCTCTAACTTATCAGAATGTTATATTATAAACTAATTGTAAAGATATATCTTACTTTTTTTCATTTTCATTTTATATATGAAACAATAAAACAACATTTGAACTATTACAAGAAAAAACACAAAATGTAAACATACGCAAATGTTCTATTTAACCAATGTTTTAAGTCCTAACAAAAAGCGGTTGGTTTCCAAACCCAAATTTTGATATATCATAAAAACTATAATTAAAGAATTAATTCACACATGAAACGGATCTTGTTTTTTTAAATAACTGTTCATTCCACAAAACACCATGGTCAAAGTTTGTTAACTTCCGCGTATCTTTCTAATTTCGGAACATTTACTCTAACTTATTAGAATGTCCGTCCTATCATAAACTAATTGTATACATGTATCTTCCTTCTTTTTTTACATTTTTACTTTATATATAAAACAATAAAACAACATTTGAACTATTACAATAAAAAAAAAAAAAAAACTACACAAAAATGTAAGCATACGCAAATGTTCTATTTAATTAATGTTTTGTGTCCTAACAAAATGCGGTTGGTTTCCGATCCAATAAAGGAGATAATTAGATACTTCCGGTTTACAAAAAGTGATTTACGGTGTCTTTTAAAGGTTATTGCATGCTGAAAATAAATAGTTTCCAAGTATTTTCCCCTTGAATAATGGCAAAAATGGCCTCTTCCGGTTTGCACCTGTCACTTCCGGTTGATATTTTTCAAGGTCATGTGTAACCCAGTCCTTTGCAAAAGACCCTAGGGCTTAATTATGTAGTAATTATTGATTTGCCTTAAATTTTAACATTTCAGGGCAATAATTCCTATATGATATCATCAGATCGCTTTCGACTGAATGTACCATTTCTTTGTCTCAACAACCCAAACATTTAGCACCAGTTCTTTCATATTTAGCTTTCGTAGTATGAGATAAGATGCACACACAAGCAACGGGCAAAATTTAGAACATGACCTTGACCTATAACCTTGACATCATTTTCTTTTTGGTGGACCAAGGTCCTTAAATCAAGATACCCTTGGTCTCTATCACATACGGTTCATGATGCATTTATATATCACTTATGTCAAATACAAAAGGGGAAATAACTCTCATATGTAGACTCAGTATTGCTTCAGATAAAATTAAACGAAGCATCCTGAAGATTTAACGAGCAATTTGGAAAAAATAAATTTGTCGATTTCTTTTACGGTTGCGAAGGAGATGCGCACACAAGAAAAACAGTGTTCGGGGAGATCACTCTTACAATAAAAAGTATTCGGCTAAACAGGGTGAGTTTCAAAAGCGCATTAACTGTTCGATATCATATTCAAAAAATCTTGCAAAACTATTTTATACCGCAAGAAAAGGGTTTTGGCGGAAGAAGAAAAAAATAATTATAATCAGAACAAAATCAATAGGTCTTTCCAGAGAAAAGTGGAAAGACCTTACTATATGCAACCCCTACACGTTAAACTAATATACTGTACCTCTTTATTAATATTCCTAGCGTTCAAACAATATGATCAACAAAATATGCGAAAAATACAGCATCGCTTGATGTGTTCTAGAATAGTGTGAATTTTAATTTTCCACTGGTAACTATTTTCTATTGTAGTAAAAGCTATTAATCAAGAAAACATTAATTGTACCATTGTTATATCAAGATTATTAAGTTATTAAGTAAGATATCTATATATAAAACCATCACTTGCTGTATATAAAAATATTAAACAAACGTATGTTAGAACATCGACAATGATATTTTCGTTCAATCAGAAAACAGATCAGCGACAATACCCACCCTGTAACCATAGTTTAGCATCATTAGGTTGAAAGGTAACGAATTAGAAACTATTAAAGAATGCGTAGAAAAAAACAAACAAACCGTACCTCTGCAAAGTTTTGCTCTCATCGTAAACTATTCCTCTTAACCTTGCAATTATCAGCTTACAGTACATAACCGCCGTTTTTAACTCGTACTTCGACTTTGTACATAGTAATGTTGACTATCACACATGTATATATATATTTGGGATAAATGTCTTCAGACACAATTGTGTACAGACAATATCTTTATCTTGAAATGATATATGATTAATTATTCTTAGAACTATAAGTCTATTTTGTTGAAACAATCATAAAAAAGAGACAGTAACTACACTAAACAAAATCGGAAGATATTTAGAGGTATATTTTAAGTTAATATTTCAATTTGATATCTTCAGAGAATAACACCGTTAAGGTAAAAGAGAGGCGAAAGATACAAGAGATATTGAAGCTCATAAATCGAAAACAAATTGACAATAGTAAGACAAAAAACGAAAAACGACGAAAAGACAAAAACAGTACACAAAATACAACAACAAAGAAAACTAAAGACTGAGCAGCATGAACCCCACCAAAAACCGGGGGGATCTCAGGTGCTCGGAAGGGTAAGAAAATCCTGCTTTACGTGTGGCATACGTCGTGTTGCTCATGTAAGTACTAACCCGTTGATAATTTAACTCGGTAGGTCACATTCGAGGAACAGAGGACGAGATTGTGGTTACGACAATTGGAATATATCCGTCGTAATCTGTGAAACAGATATTCCATAACAGTCAACTAACTCGTGAAAACCGTTGAAGTTTCGAACGCATGAATTCAACTTTATCACTTGGAACTCTTAGTTCAATATCTTCCTTGTATGCAGCAATCTTTTATCCAGGAACTCGTGATAGGAAATGCAAGTTCTGGAATGTCGTATCAACTGGGAGATATGTACTCTTTATGCAGAGGCTGCTGGAATGTTTCTTTATAGAAATAGAAAGTTCACAATGGATAAGCTGAAATCATCTCTTTTGTCGTAAAGTTTTGTTCTCAATCGACCCTCATTGTCAATTTCTAAATGCAAGTCAAGATATGAAGCAGTCTTAACTGTATCTGTTGTATCCTTAATTACAATTTCGATGTGAAAGGTTCGTTCAACATAGTCACCAAACTTTATTTAGTGAGAGGACACCATTTATATAGCGGAACGTGAAGTTTTAGGATAATGCTAGCTTCTTTTCATTCTTCCTAAGAAGATCCTGCATGTAACAAATATGTTGTCAATCAAGAAATCAAGCATCTTGGTAAGGTCAGTTTCAGAAAAAAATTTGTTTCAATCAGAATAATTTTTTTTAGAAAGTACGATTTATCCCTCCCTAAGACAAGATATCAACGTTGGCCATTCCTTTTTTATGAAACAAAGCAGGATCAATTCTTTCAATTTGTATTATAGTTTGAAATACATAATATTTGCGTAGACCTATATTGTATATAGTTAAATAGATCTTTGGAATTTTTATTATCCACATCCGATTTACGCCGCCCCTAGAGTGAGTTGGTTCACAATAACTTTTCAGCCTGGCTTTGATTGCCTATCTTGGTAATGTTAGTTTCAGGGAATGTTTTTGTTTTAATCAGGGTGATACTTTACAAAGTACGATGTATCCCTCCATTAGACAAGATACTTGTATCTACGCTGGCCACTCTTTTTTATGAAACAAAGCAGTACCAATTACTTCAATTTGTATTTTAGTTTGGAGTGGGAAATACTTGCGTTTAGGAATTAAACCACTTGTTCATAGCCCGATATTGCTTTCTATGTAAAGTTCTGCAATTTCAAGCATTCATAGCTATTGTGTCTTAAGTTCAAATAAAGTGACAGTCATTTCATGTCAAAACTATACCTTATCCTGACTTGTGTAGGAACTATTTTGTTTAAAATATGCACTTCTTTCTTGTATGTTCTTGCTGACTGGACCTGAATATGTAGTTCTATACCTAAAGGGTAGAATAGTCAAATGATTTAATACTATTGCAATATGAAAGAGATTTAAATTGTATGTATTCTAACAGATCTTTGGAATTTTTAAGGATCCACATCTGATTCACGCCACCCCTACAGTGGGTAGTTTCAAAATAACTTTCAAGTACGGCTTTGATTGCTGATAAAATTGATGTTAATATTTTAGAAATAGATTTCGTGGAGCACTTGGAAGATCCAGCAATATAAAGTTGTTTGTAAGGACACTTGACTGTCCCTCTGGTATCTTTCGTCCCTCTTTTATGTAGTTTAGGTATCTAATAGAGTGAAGGACGATCCAGTTCTTCATCTTTTGTTAAAATTCCAAAGGAACATAGAACAGACCTATGATTATTCCTCCTTAGTAAGTGTTGTGGGGGTATATGTTGAGTTTCTAAGTAAATTGTCAATTCCAAATTCCTTTATTAAGCAGTTTATGTAATGTGATTTACACACGAACACGATGTTGTTTGGGGCTTTATTTGCTGGGACAGCAACATTTTTGTCATGGAGGTAGGAAAAGTGCTTAGCAACATTTGGGTCTTTAGAGATCGACGTAGCTGGTGTATTCATAGACCCATTAAGTTTATGTAATTCTAATTTGTATCAACGATCTTATTGCCTGGCATAATCCTCGACTGAATAAACAGTATTTTGAAGTTGTGTTTCCAATTGATGGATTAAGGCTCACGATATTTTGGGCCTTTGAATAACACATTTCGCAGAGAAGTGTTATTGATAATGTTCAGTTCGCCAGCAATAACGTGGCCAGCGGAATTATATATAAACGGGGAGCTAGCACAAGTGCAGTCAGGAGGTTTATACTTAAACTCGTCAATATTCAGATCCTCAAGGTTTGAAAAATCATTTAGGTAGACCTGGTTTGAAATTCTGATTAGCATTAGGAGAAAATTTATTTAATTTTAATTAAGGCAACAGCAGTTTACCGATGTTCAAATCTTGTCTATCGATTGTAATGTAACAAACAAACACTAAAGGAATTGCACGAAGCAAGATCGGTTGTGTCATTGGCAACCATACAACATCGCTTTATTTTTATAATGATTAATTCAATAACTGACTTTCAGTAACTTCAAGTACGCTAAGATCGGTATTTTTTGTCTTGTTTCTTAAAATGTTGGTTTTGTTCATTGTTTAAGGTGACCTATTGTTGCATTTATCCACGTTATACGGTGGACAGCTGTTTATTGTCAATCATACCACGACATTTATAATGATTAATTTATTAGTTGTTTTTATTTTTGAACTAGTTTTCAGTAAATGCAAGTACCCTAAGATTAATACTTTTTGTCTTGTTTCTTTATGTTGTTGTGTTGTTTTAATTCAAGTCAATCTGATGAGTGAAACTATTAACTTGTTTACAATTTGTTCTTATATTGTGCTTTTCCACCACTATTCCAGGTTAGGGAGTGGGTTGAGCGCTCGCTTACATGTTTAAACCGGCCATATTCTATATGTGCCTATCCAAATAAGAAGCCTGTAATTTAGTGGTTTCAGGTGGTTGCTGTCTGTCACATTTGTTTTTATCTTGTAATGAATCAAGCGACCATCAAACGCACGTAATGTAACCATGCAAAGATTGTTTTACAGTCTAAAAATAGGCAATTCCATTATTAATGATAACGTTTTTGTTATATATGTTATAAGTCAGGGAACTAGTTAAAAGCACTAAAATATTAGATGCAGAACACTAAGGCCGCGGTGAAACGTTTTTACCTTTGTTTTGTGTAGTTTTGGTAACCAATACATATAAGGAACCTTCAAATATTCCGAGTAGACTTAAAGCTGAGATGTGGTAATGATATGATTGTTAACTATTTACTCTCTGTGGATCGGATGGACCCAAATGTAGAACAATTTTTACATGCATATTGTTTAGTTGAGCTTTCAATAGCATGGAAACAATTATTATATTAATAAAATCAACTTGTGAATGAAGCAGTAAATACAATCGTTTACTATTCAGACTGTGTATTATTCATGCAGATACATACTCGAACATATCAGTACGTTCTAGCACATCATATATAAATTCAAACTCAAAATAATCTGTCACAAAAGACAGGCGAAAGATATTAAAAGGACATTCAAACTCATAAGTCGAAAATAAACTGACAACGACATGGCAAATTAAGAAAAAAGACCAAAAGACAAACAACAGTTCAAAAGCACAACATAGAAAACTGATGACTGAGCAACACGAACCCCATTAAAACCGGAGGTGATCTTAGGTACTCTGGAAGGCTAAGCAGATCCTGCTTCACATGTGGCACCCGTCGTGTTACAATTCATTTGCTCCCAAAACACAAGTTTTCATAACTATTTTAATAAAATGAAAAGGGAATATTGTTTTTTGAAACGTTATTTGTATGATTTATAACTTGATGAAAATGCATCACTCTAACTCCCTATCTCAATAATTGATGAATATAAGCGGATGTTGATATTTTAACATTTCATCTTATATTTTAGTCTCATGGCAATTGAAAACAGTACCGATATTTTTTGGCGTTGACATACATTTAAAATGTATGGCGACTGGTAGTAGAGACTGTTTTGGATCAGGAATCTTCAAATGGATTGGTGGTCCAGAAAAAGAAATAATATCTTTTGATGTTCGGGTTTTCGACCGCACTAAATATACAGCATTTCATAAGGGAGGAGACTATTGGCTTGTTATAAAAATGTCACAGCGAGAGACCTGGATATTTCTTACGCTTGCCACTGTGGATTTTATAATTTGGAGAGCATATTAAAAAACGTGTCAACGATACATTACGATGACAAAGGTATGTGAATCTTAATTCCTAAATTCTGAATTAAATTTAGGAGTATGTGGTATCGTAAAAGGCTGAAAAAGGAAATATATGACTCTGATAAGGTGTTTCACAGAAACTGTAACAGTAACATAATTTGAGATGTTGACCGTAGAACTTTATCTCTTGATTACAAAACTTTTATCTAAATTTAAATATCTTTTCTTGCCTTATTTAAAAAAGGTTCATCTATACTAGTTAGTACCACCAATTTAACACAAAAAGGAGGACAATTTTACCTTGATATATGCTGCAGTTTTGTCATTTCAATTATGGCTTCATACTTGTACTTTGAGTACATTATGTCGTAGTTTTTAACAAGTAACCGAATTATAAACTTTCACAAAAAACTGAAAAATTGATAGATTTTGGCAAATTATAGGAATTAATAATAAAAAAAAAAAAAAAAAAAAAAAATACATTTATTGAAAATGATTAAATGAGATATCAATAAACAAAATGTAACATCTAACAGAACGAAATCGTTGCTTCATCGTTAAGATATATATCACTTCATTTTACTTACAATTGTCATTAAATGCAATTTTCACCACAACAAAAACCCCCAAAAAAACACATGTCGATTGTAATATTTCAACAAAATTCTCTTGCACAGAATTATATATCGATGAATGATTGTTTGATAACAAGAATAAATTGAGAGAATTATCTAGAATATTAGAAGGTATCTAACAACAATTAAGTAAATCGGCTGTGTAGGAAAACATGCACAAGGATATCCGTTAGGATAACAAAATCAGAGAACTATATTTTGATTAGATTGCTATACTTAAACAACCATATTTTACTCCAATGTATGATACAGCGAAGCACTCCAAAGCTTTTGAGAAAGCTAAAGCTAGTATATATCTGGTTTTGTTGACATAACTTTTGCCAAAATTATATCACCAACTTTAACATGTATCATTTTGGATTTTTCTCGAAATGTAGCCACGGCTCTAACAGTTTCCACCAACAGTTAATTTTCTTCCTTATACCTGCTATCTTCTTGATTGGGTTTGCTGATTAATTTCTCATATTTTTTACAACATAGAAAACAAAAGACTGAGCAACACGAACCCAAATAAAAAAACCGGGAGTGATCCCCGGAAAAGTAAGCATTTTTCGTGTTGCTCATGTAAGTACAAACCAGATGATAAGTCTAATTCGGTAGTTTACATTTGGGGAAAAAAAGGACGACATTGTGGTTACAACAATTGGAACATATCCGTCGTCAACTGTGAAACAGATATTCCATAACGGTCATTACAACTCATGATGGCGTCCGTAGACTTTACGAAGGGATGATTTCAACTTCACTTCTAGTAATTGGAACTCCTGATTCAATAGCTTCCTTGTAAGCAACACCCTCTATCAAGGAAATCATGATATGAAATACAAAACCTGGAATATTGTATCAACTGGTAGATATATACTCCATATACAGGCTCTGTTGGAATGTTGCCACATAGAAATGGAAAGTTCACAATTGAGAAGTAGAAATCATATCTTTTATCGTAAAATTTTGTTTTCAACCGAACCTCATTGTCAATTTCTAGATGTAAGACTAAATACGAACTTCAATAACATTATTTTAAGTTATAGGGGGTCTTTTATTGACTTACTCAGTCAAAATTATACCTTATAATACTTTATGCCCCCTTCACAAACACGAATTTTTCTTACGGATCGCCAACTCGAAGTCAATCGCAAGGATATTTAAAAAAACTCGTCAGAACACGCAGACTCTCTTATGGATTCGTGAAGGAGTGGCAAATGTTCGACATGTCAAAAATCTTCCTACGATTTTCCACGGATTGATTGATTTCTGTAAATTACACGTAACAATCCGTAAGTATCGTAAACTGCTCGTTTAAACCGCTTGCAACAACACATAATCATCCATTAACTGCTCACTAAAATCCGTAGATGACTCGTTGCATATACGATGTGTAACGGTTAGTTTACGATTTATTTACGGATTATTTACGGAATATTACGAGTGCTTACGTGTTGTTTATGATTTCATTTCGGTCGTATTACGATGGCTTAATGGATTGTTACGTGTTATCACGAGCATTTACGTGTAGTTACGAGTACTTTACAAATAGATACGTATGCTTTATGTATTCTTACGTATTGTTTGGTATAAAAGCTGCAAAATCGTAAGGACTCGTAAATACTTGTAACTAACTCGTAACTATTCGTAACAAATTATGTACAGGTCGTTACTGACACGTAAAAGCTTCTATGAATAGTAACAGTCCGTAATACACTCGTAAAAATCCGTAAAAAGCTCTTAGGTATTCGTGACAACTCGTAACAAATCGTGAAATTTTGCCCCAAATATATCGTTAGCCTAATCTTAATGATCAGTAATAAACTGTTAATAGCTCGTAACAACTCTTAAATCGGTCGTAAAAGTGGCCACATCGTAAGGATCCGTACATTTGTGCGATCCATAAGGAATCGTAAGAAAAATTCATTTATGTGGAGGGGTACTATGTATTATGTATTACATCTTTTCAACTGATTATTTTAATATCTTTCACATGAAAAGATGATCAACAGAGAAATAGTCTTTAAAAAAATATAAACAAATTTTGAGGCAGTATTGGAGTTTTTAAGTCATATGAATCTTCAAATTTAAAAGAGTTGAATATGATTAATATACTTCAATGGCTGAGTTTTATTATTATACCTCAATACTTTCTTTATATCATAAAAGACGAATAAATTTACTGTATTGTCTGAAAAGACTATTTGCCGGTTAATAGTTTCAAATACTACTATTCAGTGGATATGAACTATTTACTAGAAGCAAACGTTTATAAGACAGATTGTGACTAGGATGGAGAGTTGTCTCATAGGCACTCATACCACATCTTCTTATTTATATGAACCGGATAATAGTTTTTACGGGATATACTCGAAGAAATATTTTCCCGTACTTTCTGTATCGTTTGAATTGACTCGTCTCCTGAGACTTCTGAATGATTGTGTATACTGAAAGTGCTATTTTCGCAGTCAAATTGCAATGTCCGTATAGTAATTTGACCGTAAATCGCCTTGTTAATGCTGTTAACAATGCGTTCCGTAGAGTTTTATTATGGCGTCAATAAAGAATATAGCTTCACGGAATTTTTACGTCGTCCACCTCCAATTAAAAATAATGGTTAACCCAAAATATTTCATTTCGAACAGTTGTAAGAGTTGCTGTTTAAAGTGAATAATCTTACAACGTCTCGAAATACATACCAGTTTCTTTCTGTATGATGAAACAATTATTTACCGGATATTCGGATAATAAACTGGCTATTGTCCGAATAGCCAGTAATAAGTGTATACTATGAAACACGTTGACATTATAGGTACTTGGGGACAGGAAAATAAACTGGAGCCGGTTTACAGTTTATTTACACTTTATACTGTTATGGTGAACTCTCGTACCTTATCGTGCTGTCCAATAACATTCGGAACATTTGTTTCAGGAAACTGGATTTGGCGTGGAATTTAAGTTGTCGCCCATACAATACTTCCGTCATTGAAAAATCAAAATACGACGACACGACGAACAAAATTGATCCGTTCTGCCGACAGACGTCGAATTTGATTAAAGTAGCAACTGCTTATACAGAGGAATGATAACGGAAACGAGTCATGCCCATTGACCCAAAGGAAATTAAATATTTTATGAACTAGACTTGGGATTCCTCTTAGAAATCACGTAGGAAAATAGGTGATAAGGTACGAAGTGAGATACCTTCTCTCTATATAATATATCAGTGACCGCCGTGGATAGTAAACTTGGAATTGATAGTAAATAGCAAATACAAGTTATTTATAGTATATTTATGTTCAGAGTATACAGAAAAACGCGAAAATAATTGAAATGAATAGAAAAAAAAAAAAAAAAATAACGGATTTTGGAAAAAAAGGGGGAGGGCTAGAAAAAAATTGTCCTGTCCCCAATTAACTATGGATGTTGTGATGTTATACTATTGTTTCAGAAAAAGGGTGAAGGTTTGGTACCATTAAAACGTTTAAACCCGCTGCATTTGTTTGCACCTGTCCTAAGTCAGGAATCTGATGTTCAGTAGTTGTCGTTTGTTGATGTGGTTCATAAGTGTTTCTCGTTTCTCATATAGATTAGACCGTTGGTTTTCCCGTTTGAATGGTTTTACACTAGTAATTTTTGGGGCCCTTTATAGCTTACTGTTCGGTGTGAGCCAAGGCTCCGTGTTGAAGACCGTACTTTGACCTATAATGGTTTACTTTTATAAATTTTGACTTGGATGGAGAGTTGTCTCATTAGCACTCATACCACATCTTCTTATATCTATTTACATGGATTTTTTTCAAAAGAAAATTCCTTAACTCCTCCAAATGTTTAGAAATATATAGCTACTGAATTATTGTCTTCCCGTACACTTATTCGCCGACAGATTTTTCGTAAGCAGTGACCATAACCATGATCATATTTGTTAGCATTTGACAACCGCATAGCGCAAGTGATGAAAGAAAAGGAAAACAAACGCGGAAGGTAGAAAGATAGAATTTATTGAACCTGAAAGAAAATTTTGTTATACCAAATAATTAACAAATGTTATAACAAAGTTTGTTTAACAAATTGGAACGCATGGCGGATATAAATATTAACAAATAAAACAACGCTGTCATCTTTCTCATTTATCATGTGTTCCTTGATTCTGTGTTAATTGTTATCAAGGTCGACTTCGTAATCAAAACCCGAGATTTAATTAGCAGATAAAGACTTCGATCACCAATCATGGATCCGTAATTTATCTATAATAATGGGCAATAAAATTAATTATGAGACAGCTGAACAATAAGATTTACTTTAAGTAGCTGACAAATAATATAGCCTTCAAGAATGGTTTATATATAAAAAAAAATAAGGAGATGTGGTATTAACGCCAATGAGAAAACTATCCACCAAAGTTCAAATGAAGTGGATGTTAACAATTATATGCAACCGTATGGCCTTCAACAATGAGAAAAACCCATACCGTATAGTCGGCTATAAAAGGCCTCGACATGAAAAATATGAAACAATTCAATTGAGAAAACTAACGGCCTAACTTATTAAAAAAACAATTTACGAAAAACAGATATGACGGGCATGAACCAACGATGACCAATGTACTACAAGCTCCTGACTTGGGACAGGCACCTTAAGAATGTGGTGTGAGCGCTCAACCCTCCCCTTACCTGGGACAGTGGTGTAACAGCAAAACATAAGAACAAACTATAAAAATAAGTTGAAAAAGGCTGAACTAATCAGATCGATACAAAGCAGAAAATATCAAACAAAAACACAGATCGGACGTGGCAAGTTATATATCCATCCCCTATCCATAACAACAAAAAAAAAGACGCTAAGTTCAGATCTAAGAGTACTCGCAGTTACTAACAGCTAGTCCAAAGCCAATAACATCTAATAAAAAAATCATGTATCTAAGACTAAAATATCAATCAGTACACATCCAACATCCAATGGATTTAGTGTAAAGATGTCATAAACAGTCCGTGAAAAACATGACCTTTTGCAATGCCAAAATATAGGATATCGACAGATTGTAGTACCGTGAAAGTAAATAATGTGTACAACAATATTATTTAGATGAAAATAGTGAATAAACTACACAGAAAACAATAGTTATTGTATTTATTCAATGGGACAATAGAACTAACTAAATTTTAAATACCTTGACAAAGAGGAGATGACTCTGTGGAAATGTTTCATTTGGTTCGCAATAATTACAGTGTTGAATTAGTAACCTTGTAGAATAAGTTTATATGTACATTTTTGGACATCAAGATTGTTATATGTATGATTTATGTGCTACTTTCTGTCCGTTTTTTTCGTATCCATACTTGAAATGTATACTGATTTTTTTTTTATTCATACGAACTTTACAATATAATTTAACGAAAAAAAAAATAAACTGAAACACCAGAGTTTTCTTTAAATTCTAAATTTCATTCGTTTTAATCTATATATTTGTTATCCATTATATTTCGTTGTGTGAATGTTATAATTAAAAAAAATATAATTCCCATATTTCTAAATGTTGGGAAATTGAATATTAAGTTTAAAAGTGCATCATCATAATTATTTGGCTGAGATATAGTAGTTATGTAGTATTCGAAGTTATGGACTTAAATATAAACAAAACCTTAAATAAACAAAACACACCCTGTTCTGGAAACTACAATACAAAAAACAATATTTAAAAATTATTTGCTATATTTCTAATCATGATGCTAATGGAGATATATCATGGATTTTTTAATTATGTAATATTTACAATTCCGTAATTCTGTAATGCTTGATTTGCAGAGAATTACTCATAGTTTAAGTTCAAGTCATGCAAAACATGTAGGCATTACATAATTATTATCATTTTCATTAAAAAAAAAAAAATTAAGCAAAACTATCCAAAAAAAAAAAAAAAAGCGGAGGTACAACGATATGCAAATGTTTTTTTGGTGCCAACTAAATGAATGAACTTTTATAATTGAAAATCGTTAGATGTAGAAATTTTCTTATTAAAGTTGTATAGGAAGATAGACAATTGTACTTGGATCTTAAATATATTGATATCTCCATTGTTATCAAACGTGGACATAGAATACTATAAGACTCACAGGACAATTTGTTGTCACAAATATCAATGAGCAATGGCATTAAGTAAAACATATCAAACAATACATGTTTTAGAACTGACAGTGACTATCGGTGATAAACAACAACAAAAAGAAGATAAAAGGAATAAAGGTAATATACATATACTACTCAGTTTTACTTTTGCACAATACTGCATTTATATTGACTTAAAAGATAAAGGCTCTGGGGAGCTTGAATCAGTCAATTTGCAAAAAAATGAGATAATGCATTGAGAATATCCCAAATAGATTTCAGCATAAAAAATGTAATATCATCCTTAAAGGTCAATAACGATTTCAGGCATATTGACTGACATGCTTATCTTGTCCTGTAGATAATTTTTGTTATTTCTAGTTTCTGTCCTTAAAAAAGCACAAAATGATTAAAACCGTCATTCACGGGTAATGACTCCTATAAGGAGTAAAATGACAATTTCTGCAATGTATCTGATGATCCCGTTTGGTAACCATCATGGTTGAAAAGGCTAAAAATAGAATATAGGGATTAAATGCAAGTATTGTCTTGGTCTTGCAAACCGTTATAGAGAAAAATCTGACGGGACAAAAGTGTTCAGAATGTTTAGAACTAATTACCGACCATTTTGTTCAAAACTCTCAGACGATTCCTTATAGAAGTAATGCCATAAAATGACATGTTTTACCAATTTTTGCGATTTGGGCTATTATCTCTTAAACTGTAATAAATACAGGAAACAGGAATACAGGAAACCTATAGTTGGCATAATTGACAAAAGACAATATCTACAAATATCTGCAATGTTAACTTTTCTCATTGGCAATCATACCACATCTCCTTATTTTTTCATATTAATATTAGTTCTTTTCATGCTGGTCATGTTTGCTATATACAGTTCCTCTCTATGTACCATGATTTCTATAATAACTCCTATAAGGGGTCGACCGTGGATTTCAGCCTTGTTAACTCTTTAGTAGATCTTTTCCTGCTTATAATTTATGATGTTAACAGTTTTTATGTCAAGTATTTACTGTCAAAAATACAAAAATTGGTAAAATCGTCTTTCAAGGGCAATTACTCATATATGGAGTTAACTAATACATATCAGTCAAGTTGATAAATTTATAAATATTGTCTTTTATCAATTATGCCAATTATAGTTTTCCTGTATTTATGACAGTTAAAAAGATAAAACGGACGACGAAAAAATTATTAAACAGTCCGCCTGAAAAACTTTTTTTATACATTATTTCATGTCTAGTTATCAACATACGTCTTGATTTGGTCTATATCCCAATATATTTTTATTTCGTTAATGTTATGTTAACCGGTAGCTTTATTCGTCAATGCACAAATGAAGAATGATTGACATCTACTAAAGATTTCCGCTAACATTGGTGATAGGGACCGTTTTAAATTTTCAGTGAGATGTGATTATTTGCTCCATGTCGGAACATTGACTGATGTTAACATGTCCCTAAATCAATTTAATGGCGAATTATCCAATTGTTAATTTTCCTTTTTTAGACGGCGATGTTCCTTTGGCTTCATCATACGGTGTTTATATATCCCAACTCGTTCGTTATGCCCGTGTGTGTAGTGATGTCATAGATTTTAACGAACGTAATCAATGCATCACTGGTAAATTATTTTATTTCTTATGCAGCATAAATACTGCAATCTGATTGGTTAATTACCCCGGTGTAAATAACACCCACCCTTGTTCACCCTGGATAAATAAAATTTTGCCAAAATAAAGAAAAAAAAAAAAAAAAATGTCCAAAAAAAAAAAAAAAAAAAAATGTCCAAAAAAAATAAAAATGAATAAATTTGAGGACAAAAATTTGTAAAAAATTTTTTTTAAATTTGTATTTTTTTCCCGAAAATTCGAAAGAACACAAAAAATTCAGAATTTCCCAAAATAAAGAAAAAAGTATTTAACAATGCGCAGCAACATCGAAGTTGAAAAATGTTACACTGGAAATTTTTCATTAGCATTTTTATTTTACATCCCGGTTTTCAAATGGGTAAAGGAATTGTTCATAAGAATAAATTCGTTATCTTGGTGTAATCAGGTGTGTACGGAATTTTACACCCTGATTACACCAAGATAACTAATAAAGTCAGGGATTTCGTTACCATAAATTACGTAAAACTTTTGCTAAGTTCTTTCATAGATACAAAGATTTGATTGGTAAATTTGGCTGTACCTGTAGAAAACTGATTAAAAACGGTATTTCACATCCTAAATTTTACGGTAATATTGCGCGGAAATCACTATGTGATCCGTGTAAACTCATCGAACCTTCAAATAAACTTATTAGTAAAGGTTATCTTACCAATGTTGTAATTAGATCTTTGAATATAGTTTACATTGGCACTATTATCGATTTTGTCATCAGCAAATTAAATCATAAATAAATTTGTATTCTTTTCAAACGGGATGTATAAAGACACACCTACGTTCATTTTGAATTGTATAAGGTTTGCAATACGCAATACAATGTATGATAGTCATATCAATCCTTATTATGGATATATGAGTATTTCCAAAAAGGATGTTTTCATTTTTTCATTGAAAAAGCGGCGTCTTAGCTACTTAGGTGTGTATTCAGACATCCTGCAAAACCAATCTGGGGAATATAAGTATGGAACCATGTGTGTCGGAGTTCTGGTACAGACTCAAAGGAAAACTACTTCGTAAACGATAATTATTTCGGGTCAGTAAGACCCATAAACTGTAAAACATAAAATAAATTTCATATATGATGTCCCTGAAAATGTCAAGTTACTATATTTATAAATGAACACTGATTTGTCGATTTCTATTTTTGAACGGATATTGTTGTTTTCTGTAGGAGATCAAATGAGACAAACCAAACTAAGATTGAACAAGAATCTTGTCTGAAAATGTACAACAGAAATGATACCAACGAGGACATAGAAATATGAAGATTGATTGAAGATTGATGTTTGTGTATGCAGTAAATAAAAACTTTATAGTAAATCTACGGTAAATTCGTAAAATTCTCGAAGGACAACATTTCTATAGATTATTGCATGCTTTTGTGTAGTTGTGCATCCTATTCGCATTTGTCCCAAACAAATTATTTCATTTTCCAAGTAACATATTTTTACTTTCTTACCCCTATATCAAGCTACCAATTTTCAATAGTGTACAAAACTTGGGAACAGAGAATATAAACAATATCTGTCATCGAAACAAATTTGCTTGAAAGGATATGGCATGGTATTGGTTGCAAAATTTGATATTTTTCATTTAAATGCAATATTTTTATTTAATTGGTATATTTCTTCATTTAAATGCAATATTTTTTATTTGAATGGTATATTTTTCATTCAAATGCAATATTTTTATTCAAATGGTATAATTTGTCATTCAATTACAATATTTGTTATTCAATTGGTATAACTTGTCATTTTAATGCAATATTTTGTATTCAACTGGTATTGTAGTTTTTTTATATATATGCAATAATTGCATTATAGGAAATTCTTTGACGTCACAAGGTCAAATTTGCAACAACGTTTGTGATTGGTCGGTAATTGTTTGGATTTCTCCCCTTTCTTTCTAAACATGAGTGACCAAGAATTAAAAAAAAACCGCGTCGGAATATCGCCCCTCTTACTAAATTTGGTGTTCGTGCTAGTTCGTGCACTGGCTGGTAATGCCAATAATGGCCAGGTCGAGCATAAAATGCGAGTGACACACAACCTGTTCATGGATATAAACAGATGCATGCGTGCATGGCAAAAACGCCTCCAATGAAAACCCTTTCTGAAGAAACTCCCATACAGTCTACACATTGAAATACAAAAAAATATATTATATATTTAGCAAGCCCTAGATCACCCCCCCCCCCCCCACTAAGTCCAGATACATGTAATCATGACGTTCTCTGATGCTATATCATTTTTACTTTTCTTGATCCTCAGAGACGTTGCAGGAAGGCAAACATAAAAAGAATAAAAGCCTTCAGGACGTTATAATTATTTGACTAAGCCCTCTTTTTGCTTTATGTAGAAAAAAAATCACCTAATAACGACAGCAGAACCAGAGACAATATGAAGTTCAAGTCTTATACAGTGTACGTCCTATGTCATAGGACTATTGTTGTAACATGGGTTAGTAACTGGTTCCAATTTATCCCGAATTGTCTTTATTAAAGAATTAGTTCCGGAGTATCACAGCTCAGGTCTCTGGTTCTGCTGTCGTTATTAGGTGATTTTTTTTCTACATGAATCAAAAAGAGGGGCTTAGTCCAAATAATTATAACGTCCTGAAGGCTTTATTCTTTTTATGTTTGCCTTCCTGCAACGTCTCTGAGGATCAAGAAAAGTAAAAATGATATAGCATCAGAGAACGTCATGATTACATGTATCTGACTTAGTGGGGGATCTAGGGCTCTAGGGATAATATGTGCTCTCATGTCTTATTCCGCAAATCATTTTACATTTAGGATTCGTTGCTGACCTTTTTTTACTGTTCCCATCTCCGAATCCCTTAAACAGATTTTTTTTTCAAGCCCCACAGTTGTTCAATAATTACTATATGTCTTTGCATAAATAAGTATGCCGGGCATATTTCAAAACATATTTTTCTTCAGGACTTTTAAACGATTTACTTTTCAATACTACATTGCGGGGGTTACAAGTTTATTTTGTGACACAGTATATAATATAATTAGATACAAATCTCTCATGATTTGTATCCAACAAATTATAGGATTGTACGTTTAACTATTATCTAGACCCGTACAAAATGTATATAATAAGATACATTTAACAGGGACAGGTCGAGAACATATATTTAACAGGGCGGATCCAGAACCTCGCTGTCAAAAGGGGGAAGGGGTTCAGATTTAGATATTTGTATAGAGATGTATATATGCGAGTATTGGCAGTAATGGTTATGGTGTGTGTGTGTGTGTGAGGGGAGGGGGCGGGGTTCAGATCAAAGATCGTTTCTATAATTCTATATCTTTTAGTTTTTACCATTTCACTCTATTCTTTATCCTTTGATCTCTATTATATTTGTCCTAAACATGCGTGAAATATTTTCCACTGGACATAAGGCAACAAAAAACAATCAACGCATTCTTTATATTTCATCATTTCTTTATTATGTTATCTATAGGTTTGGTCTCACCCCACATCCATTTTTTTGCACATTATTCTATGTAAACCCAATTCCTGTCCTAATAAACGGTGACTCATGCATAGCATCATATGTAGTTATTAAAAGAAACATATTCATATTATAATAATTTACTGTATGATTTGACTTATAGACAGATGTCATTAGTCCCAGATCATGTAATAAAGTAGGTCTTATAAAAATACAATAGCATTTTAATGATGATAATATATATTGTATATATATTTAACAATGCCATATTTTTTTTTAAAGGGGAGGGGCAAGGCGTTTTTAAAACATATTAATTGGGCGCGTTGTTTTGTTCTTCGGTAGTGAGCCAGAAGAAGTCGATTTCTGTGTTGTTTTTTTTTTTTTTTTGCATTGGGAAGATCTTCAGGCTCTCTTCCACCTCTTCTTTTTTGATAGGTTGTTTAGACGGCAGAGGCATATAACAAACATGGCGTCGTTCAGTCTAAATGAAATTAATAAATTTATGAATGCAGATATATCAGAATGTGAGCTGTGTTATAACATTTTTATGGTATGACAGCTTTAGTAAGACATCCCTGTAGGACGATAAGCTGGATAAATATAAGAACTATACGGACAATAACAGTTAAGGGACGATTATTTGATATTCTAGGGAAGGGAATTTGATTAATTGGTGTTTTACGCTACTTTCAACACTATTGGGCTATTCCGTGGTGGTCAGTTTAAATTTATAGATAAAGGATGGGGAAGGGAAGAGAGGGCATTATTATTCATTTTAATCTGTCGCTAATCATGCCTATTTTTCAGCTCTTACCAGGCAACCATATTCCTATATGAAATCCTTCTGCCCTACCCTAACAAATAAATAAATATCAAATGGTTTTCCTCTTATTTAACACAAGTTTAAATTGATTGATTGTTTGCTACTAATTTTTAACGCCCAGTGACAAATATTTCATGCTTGTTCAGGAAAACACGAGTTTAGAAGTCAGGATTATAATATAAAAACGAAGGATATGATTGCTAATAAGGAAACTATCCACCGGAGTTCAAATATGAAGTGGATGTAAGCAATTATAGACAATCGTAAGGCATTCAACAATGACAAAAACCTGATACTGTAAAGTCGTCTATAAAAGGGCCGACATGAAAAGTGCGAACAATTCAAACGAAAAAACTAACGGCCTAATTATACATAACAAAACAATTTACAAAATATCAAATATGAGTCGAGACATGAACCAACGACAACCACTAAACTACAGGCTCCTGACCTGGGACAGGCAAAAAAAGAATATGGCACGGTTGATATAAAAACGATGATGTGGTACCGTATGATTGCAAATGAGACAACTCTCCACAAGAGACCAAATTAAACAGAAATCAACAGCTATAAGTCTCCGTACGGACTTCGACCATAAGCAAAGCCTACCGCATAGTCAGCTATAAAACGCCACGAAATCACAAATGTAAAACAATTCAAACGAGAAAACTAACGGCCGAATTTATGTACAAAAAATGAACGAAACATAAATATATATAACACAGCAACAAACAGCAACCACTGAATTACAGGCTCTTGACTTGGGACAAGCAATTACATACAGAATGTGGCGAAGTTAAACATGTTAGCGGGATCCCTATCCTCCCCCTAACCAGCTGGGACAGCGGTTTAACAGTACAACAACATGTTTGTGAGCACTTAACCCATCCCGAAGCTGGGACAGTGGTGTAACAGTACAAAAAAAGAACAACCTGCACTAATCAGTTGCAATTAAATTAACTCAAAAGATCGGTATGAGACACACAAAAAACTAACATTAAGACAATAGACACACAGCACCGACATAAGAGTATTTGCAATTACTGGAAGTTTGCTCAAAGCTAATTACAACTAGTACTGAAATAAATCGTGTTCTCCCAGACTGAAGTATCAATCAGTACACAACGACGCGCGGCAAAGGATTTATTAAAAAATAAAACAGTACGAGAAACGTCTGGTTTACGTTGTATATAGATATAAGAAGATGTGGTATGAGTGCCAATGAGACAATTCTCCATCCAAGTCATAATTTTATTAATGTAAACCATTATAGGTTAAAGTACGGTCTTCAACACGGAGCCTTGGCTCACACCGAACAGCAAGCTATAAAGGGCCCCCAAAAAATGACAGTGTAAAACCATTCAAACGGGAAAACCAACGGTGTCTAATCTATTTAAAAAAAACGATATACTTGCATATAGATCCATTTACAATGAAAGTTTTTGAAAAGTGGTGGTCGATTTGACCATCGAAATTTTGCAATATAAATAATAGTTAGGACCAGAAGATTTTAACTGCCAGTGCAGGACTCGCACGAACGCCAGATTTAGTTAGAGGGGCGATATTCTAACGCGATTTTTAATTCTTGGTCACTCATGTTTAGAAAGAAAGGGGGGAATCCAAACAATAACCGACCAATCACAAACGTTGTTGCAAATTTGACCTTATGACGTCAAGAATTTCCCATCATGCAATTATTGCATATAAATAAAAACTACTATACCAATTGAATAAAAATATTGCATTTGAATGACGAATTATACCATTTGAATAAAAATATTGCATTTAAATGAAAAATATACCATTCAAATACAAAAATATTGCATTTAAATGAAGAAATATACCAATTAAATAAAAATATTGCATTTAAATGAAAAATATCAAATTTTGCAACCAATACCATGCCATAAAAGGACAATAAACAATAATTTTTTTTGGTGTTGATAATATTTAGATTTGTGATAATAATTATAGAATAACTAATCACGGTAATGCATTGCAAGCAATGTAATAAATGTAAATTAAGGAGATTTTGTTTCTAAACTAAACGCTTGCACCTTTATCCTGTAACCCAACAGATTACTTAAAGCACCTTTATGTAAATAAGCCACATTGCTCATTGTGTGACACTAAGTCCCATTGCAATCTAATATATTGAGAAAAAAATACAGTAGGTCAATTTATTTATTGTTATTCTTTTTTTTTCCTTTCGTAAATGCAGACCAAGACGTTCTGTATATATCTATAATTATAATATTCGATTTTCAAGACAATGCACAAAACCTATGTGAACGAAGGTTAGTCATAATATGGTTCTCTCAAAGTCTGTATTGAAAATATATTTAAATGTTGTATCAATATTAACTTATCGGCGTCATTATATTTATGTAGGAAGTTGGTTCTTAAAACGCAAAAAGTATATCTATTTTTATGTCAATGAAAAGTTATAAAGACGTGTTGCTGAATTATAGAGAAAGATCGCTAACAGAATATTTAATATGTTTACGTTTGAATCAACTTATCGTGGTATACTTTATTTAATTATGTGCAATACAAGTAGGTCTATGTGCAATAAATGAAAGAAAACATTCACCATTGAGGAGTTGTAAGAGTCATTTTTGGTCCTTATGTACCCAAAATATTAAATTCTTTCATTTTGTTCAAATTGTGGCAATCAATAAATATACCATTTTTGAGCAAAATTGTCATATCACTGCGGTGTCATATAAAGGAGGCGGAAGATACTAAAAGGGACAAAAAATTCTAAAGAGTCGAAGACAGACATTCAAAACTAAGGATTTGAACAACAACCTTATTCTAAAAGATATTACACTTACATTAACTTGGTGCATCAATAAGATATGTATACTTTGTGTCCAAAACATGTTGTGCTAGAATGTAGCTCCTAACACAATATGGTCAATACGATCATGACAAATACCCGAATATAACGACGGAAGACACTGACATTGATCAAAATATTTTTGCTTCCTTTAAAATATGCCTCATCCGAGAGAAAAATAATAGGACATATATATTGAGCATAATTAGAACGAGCAAAACTAAATAAAATTTCAAATGGTTGTGTATGGTATCTTGTGTTATTGAGTTGTACAATTGGCAAGTACACCATATCTGTATCTGTATATGTTCTACCAACAGAAGCACACCTTAATACGAAGTTATAAACATGCAATCACCAATAGAATAAAGTCTGTACATTATATAAATATTAGTATGTGCTTCAAAAGTTTCACACTTTTAAATTCTTTCTTAAAAATCTAAAACAATTATAAAATATTAATTGATCTATACGATCTACACAGAACCACTACTTAGCTGAATTTGTCTTTCTCAAATTTTTCTGTCCTCTGTTTAAGAGCTTGTTTCTTTACATATGCAGCTTATATATAAGTGTTCTACAAGCAGGTTTTATTATTTATATACTCAAACAAGTAAACCGGACATTGCTTTATGTGTTACCAGATTTTCTATTAATGATGTGCATTGTGAAACTTGCTGGATGGTTTTCAGAAGCAATAAAGATCATTATTTAGAACAAACACTAGCTTTCAGTAGCTGCGAGTTCTCTAATATATAGTTGTTTTGCGTCTATTGTATATATGTTATTTGTTTTTGTGCTTCAAATCAATCTAGTAAGTCCAGCCATTTGCACCTTATTTTTACAGTTCTTTACTTTGTACTGTTTCACAACTGTCCTAGGTTAGGTTTGGGCGATCACAACCATGTTTAAGTCAGAGCTTGTTAATTAGTGGTTTCCGTTGGTTAACGTCTGTCAAATTTGTTTAATGCATTGTCATCAAAATACCGTTAGTTTTCTAGTTTTTTTTTTCTTTTGAATTGTTTCATATTTTTATGTTGAGGATTTTTATAGCTGACTATACGGTATAGTTTATTTCATAATTGAATGCGGTATGCATGGTGACTTACAGTTGCTTACATCAATGTAAGCTGGATTCTGATAGATAGCTGTCTCACTGGCAATCATGTCTTTTTATTGTTATACTCAAACTCAAATAATTTCATTTATTTCCAATTGTTAGTGACCAAGAGTTTTACCAATATATATCGTGAAGGTCAGCTTTTTTGCACTGATATTATTTGTATACTTTCTTTAAACGAACTTTCGTGATTTTCTATCTCATCATAACTAGATAGATGCCATAACTTAAATTAAGTATAAATTACAAAAGAGAGACAAAAGATACCAGATGAAGATACCAAATGGATATTGAAACTCACTAGTTAAAAACAAACTGACAATGCCATGGCAAAAGACGAAAAACGATGAAAAGACAAAAAAAAAAAAAACACATCTTATGAGAGATACCAGACTTTTCAACGATTAAATCAAAACAATAGCTTACATTTGTCAAGCTACTAGAATAGATTACCAAATGATTCTTGCATCGCTCTGCATATTTCTAACATCCTTGAAACATCATAGTTATATTGTTTGTAATCTATTGTAAATAGCTGACTGATTTTTTTTTTGTAATGGTTAAAATACCTTTTTTTTTCAATAAAACATTGCGTAATCGAAGAGTTTCATATCTTTTGAAAAAGAAAGTATATCTATACAATGTTGGTGTTAAGATATTCTTCAGAAGACTATATCATGTGCCGGCACTTAATATATCGAAACTTTGTAGTTAAAAAACAAATAAAAAACGACAAAGATCATGTTGAACATTTTGAAAATAAAGACAGTTGTGTTGTTTTAAGTATACAGTTTTTTTCAATTTGTTCAAAAGTTATGTATTTCAATGTGAAATGAGTGCCAACAAGCAAATAATGATAGTATCTGAAGAACTACAGCAATAAAAACAATTCTATCCATATATAATACCGGCTTTTCTATCTTTAGTAAAGAATAGCCATTGTTCCCCACTGAATCTTGGTTTTCAGAGAACTAACATGTAAACCTATTTTGGGGTTACATTACTGTTTAACAATGTTAAATGCTTTCTTCCTTTAAAACTAAATGCTTACGGTAGAAAATAAAAAAAAAAAGTCTGAAGCGATAAATCAAATCACACCAAATCTACAGAATCCCGCTTATGCACATACATCATTGACGACAGTAGGGGGAGATTTTAGAAAATTGCAAATCAGTTCAGGTGACAGGTTGACATGCATTAGCATTGATATGGTAATAAATGTAAATTAACTGTTTAGGAAACTTTGAATTTTTCGAAAAAAACTGAGGATGTTCTACCCCAGGAATAGATTACTGTAGCTGTCTTTGGTAAAACCTTTCGGAATTTTGGGACCTCAATGCTCGTAAACTTCATACTTTATTTTGGACTTTCTAACTTTTTTTTATCCGAGCGTCACTGATGAGTCTTTTGTAGACGAAAACGCTCGTTTGGCGTAGAAGATTTTAATCCTAGCTGGTATCTATAGTGAGTTTATTCATAATTAGTTTAAAAAGGTGACGAAAATTTCCATTTGTTTTGTTTTGGATAACAAAACTTCATAAAAAAGCGCAATCCTTGCAGGAATGTGGCTACTATACACTACTTCCTTTTGATTATTTTGTAATGGGTTTGATTTTTAAAAATTTGGACTCACTGAAGAGGCATTAATTGTCGAAAAGCGGACATACTGCAGTAAAATTAATATCATTAGCATTTGTAAAGAATAATACATAAAAGAAAGGCGAAAGATACCTTTAAGTTAGTGCTCGTATATATGTTCAACTAAACATCTTTCATAAATTATTTATATTCTTTCTTTTTAGGTCCCCTTTGGTCTTGTAGCTCCTCAAGTATTTAAGCATTGTCACCTTTCGATATTTTGGTCATCATCGCTCCTTGGAAATGCAGAAAAGCGCGTCGGACGCATTAGGTTTATAACGCGTTATTTTTCATTGATCTCTAGTATGTTATGGCCTTCAAAAATATTGTGATTAGGTGAACTCAACCAGCTGTGCCAATCAGATATGGATTCATAGAAATTATTAAGATCTACTCCAGAATATTTATTCACAATCATTATAATTTTGCAAAAATATCAGAACTGTTTTTATTCTTTTACACTCTATACTACTACTCATCATGCTCAATTAAAATATCATCAAAAGCAGAACTTTCTGAACGGCAACATATTTGTCGAGTTTTGTCTACTGATCTTTTAATTTACAGTAAATATTTCAATGGGTACCGTTTGTATACACGTACTAGCCTACTTGTTTTGTATTCATATGAAGTAAAATTCTTACAACCCTTTATAAAAAAAACAGTTCTTAAATTCCATACATTGATGTTTTGTCCCTCGTTAAATAACCTACATTTCGGCGAGTGCTTACATTTCATACATTCAAATGAACAAGAATTAAGGACACATTTGAATACATAAATCATATCTGGATTTGCATCTTCAGAATGACATATATGGATGACTTCAAACATGGTTCTAGTATAACAAACGTGACGGTTTCAGTTTTCCTACAGTGAAATACTGTATACAGGATAAAAACTCTACAAAAAAGAAATTTTTGTCATGAATCATATTCTAGTCCAAAATGTTGGAGATTGTCCATTGTTGAAGATTCAAATATACCTAGGTGAGAGACGTAGGCTCTTTAAAGCCTCTAGTCATATTGATATTAAATATAATGGTGTTTGTTTTTTAATTGATTGATTAAGACCTATAGCCTGAATAATCATTTTTATACTGTAGTACTTTATTTGGTTCCACATGGATCACACAGAAAAGATGATATGGTCTTTATACATCCTTTGGTTCCTTTTTATGGTTTCTGTTTTAACATTCAGAAAAAAGATGCTGATAAGTCATTTCGTAAGATTAGCAACTTAATTAAACCACTATGATTTCCTGCAAATATAGAATGACATTCATCTGCAATTCAATGACTTAAACATTTCCATATTTTTCAACATTTACTAATAATAAGTCAACAACATTTTAAAAATAAGACAATTGAAAATCAACTCTTACTAATTATGATCATCATCATCCGATAAATAAATTTAAACTGTTCGACAGTAAAATTAAAATATTACATTTTATGCCGTATCATTGTATGCATTTTGAAACAACATTGTAAGTACACTCTGCGATTCACGTGAAATGGAAAAGTGACTGCAAGTAAATGTTCCTGTCCTCCAATAATCAGTGACAAGTTATTACATTTGAGTTTAACAATAGGATCGACATTGAGACAAAACACACAAAAACAAAAGAATCCACAACACATCTAGGTGCAACATACAGTCTTGAAAATAGACTTATGGCTATATGATATTCAGCTCCAAATTTCTATAGAAGAAAAGAGTTATGATTTTTTTAAACAGAAACATATAAAGATCTTCCTCCAACTACCAAAATAACTATAAAACCCTAAATGTATGATATAAGATAACCACTAGCAAACTTCCGAGCTTTTCATAGGCATTCGAATATGTAGCTGTTTTAAAATAGTTATTTGACGTTTGAGCTCTCAAACCTTCCCCTTTTAATATCTTTGTATACTAATTAAAGGAACAAAGTACAAAGTGTACAGTTAACTTATTATACAAGTGATGAAAAGGAACTCTTGTCATATTGTTACACAATTTAATGTCACTAATTGACAGGTGGCACAACATAGAAGGTCGATTTGAAATTAACAGTAAAGGAAAAAAAAAATTTTGAATTCTTAAAAGTATCGTGGTTAATGTTTTATAGACTGTTAGCTTTAGTTTATTTAACATAAAAACATTACTGAAATTGTTGCTAAAATTACCTAAACCGTTGCATAATATCGCTTATAATTGATATTCAGGTATCATCAGTTTGGGAACAAATTTGAATTACATCAGTAGGAGGAAATTGAAATACCAACCATGGAAAGACATGAAAACAGGAGGTGTTTAATAATTTGAGTCAAACGACCCCTATAGAATTTTCTAAAAAGCTGTTTTTATGACAAAAGATAGTTATTCACTCTTTTACTTTATTGTATGTTTAAAATCGGCATATTTTCACTATACCTATTTTGCATCATAAACACACAAACGTGGTGTCTTTTCTAAATAAATTACATAATTTGTTGTCCAAAATGTAAGGACACTCGATATGCTTGATTTATGATTGATTACATTCAGCACTATTGGCTTTATCGTGGCGGTCAGTTTTTATTTGTGTTTTAAACTGAAGTGCCCGAAGAGAACCACCGACTATATCAGAAAAAAAAAAAACTGACAATTTTAGTCAGTTCAAACTGCCAATCTCAGTGTTGAAAGGCTAGTGATACAGTTGATAAAGAACTTGGACCACTCGGCAACCAAATAATTTTTGATTGGCATATATGTTTCCATTTGAAAACTTTGATTAATGAATGCTCCAGGCTCTGAATTTCAATAATCACGCCAATTGAGACAGAGGCTAAAACAAAGAAGCTCCGGGACTAAAGTGCTTTACTACGAAGTTAAAGAAGAGTATTTTAACCCTTAAAGTCTGAAATGTAGTGCCAAATACATATAACCTTTACCATATGATAGAAACGTTTAAGTGCTTCGGATAAATTTAACACTTAATGAAACATAATTTACAGAAAATTACCGCATTAATGATGTCATGTTCAACCAGGAGTGTTGTCTACTGGGCTGATGATAATAACTGGGACAAAACACGCCCACCAGCCCATCATTTACTAAATGGTTGTTAAACTCATCAGTGATATCTGGCTTATAATTAAGTTCGACAGATGCGCGTTTTGTCTACCCAAGACTCATGAACAACACTCCAATTAGAAAAGTTAGAAATTCAATTACAAAAATGGAGAATTTAAACCAAATATTCAAACTTTTTAACTTGGCATTTCCTTTCACTCGTAATTTTATATGTACATTTTTTAAGTATTATCATTTGTTCATCTGAAAGCTGGCACGTGCTTATTTGATGAAATTGGACAAAAATAATTGACATTAATTCTAAAGTATATTAAGAGAATTGTAATAAGTATCCATATTTCACCGGGTTGATCATATATTTGATTAATGACTCGAAAACGATTATAATCATGTAATATCTACCTTTCTTGGTCTACTGCCTCCGTTCCGCCCTGAAATATTATTAAACGATCCATTAGCAAGAACTAGAATGCTGATTTGACGGGTATAATACGACATGCACGCGGACAAGAAGATTCAAAAGTTCATGTTTCAGGACATTTCTAACCTTAATATTCCTAAAAATATTTTAATAAATAACTTATTCCTTCATTCATTCATTTTGCTATTCATCTCAAGGGCTTTTTATTTTGTTATCGACTCAAACTGTAACCCAAATTGCACCTATTTTGACATTTTTTTCACCTACGTTTATTTATTATCCAGACAAAAGTTTCCATTATGTGTTTATTTTGTAGATGTATCCTTTTTTCTATATAATAACACCAATTTGATATTGAATCATAAAAAATGGGTTTCAACGGACCTCTAAACGATCCATGATTCTGTAATGAGGAGTACCCAAATTGCATTCATGCTTAAATTCACATCCTTAAAAATCGAATAACAGATGTTTTGTTTTATTTCTTCAAATATTTAGAACAATATGACATTAGTCCATGCTTAGTATTCATATTTTAAGAAATGAATGCCTGTAAAATACTTCATCTGTTGATATATACTGTGAACGTTTTGTGTATATTTAGATATATTTACCTATGTTGAAAGAAGTGTGTTAAGTCAAATCTTAAAAATACAAATTGTTTAGTCGCATAGAAAACTTGTAAGATTTCCGCTGCTATTTTTGCTGAATAGGTGCAATTTGGGTACTCGGTGCAATTTGGGTACTGTGACGTTATATGTTCTTTATTATTGTCTCAGAAAGTGTTTGTTTTAATCATGAATGGATTATGAAATATCACTACATTATTAATAAAAAGGGAGAAATAATTTTATTACATGAAATAAAAGATCAGGACATTTAAGTCTAATAATTTCAATATATATTTCATTTTTTCTTTTATACTTTGCGACATCCAAATAACGCAACAGAGAAAGAGAAATGTGTAGTAAAATTGGTACCGTTCATGGAAATACCCTTCTTGTAAACAAAATTGGGTCAGCACTGAAATATCAGCAACTTTGAATTCAAATGACAGAAACATATAAAGCTTTGATTACCTTTATCAAGTGTCGGATATTTGTAAGATACAATTGCTACTACAGCAGCTACTAACCCACAGCACATTACATACCACCACATCATGTTTGGGACATCATCTGCCAAAGATTCAACTGTATGTGCAAGACTTTTTTAGTAGTATCAATATAAAGGATGATTATCATCAAATTGAAAAAAAAAATCAAAATATATTCATTGTAACAACATAGAAAATTTCTCAAGCCGACCGACGAGAAACGACCATTCGTGAAGAAAGATAAATACCAACACACAAGCGTTTTTTTATGTAATGAGATCTAGGAAAAATATTTTAAAAACGTAGGCGTAAACATTAAAGTTGCAATTTCAAAAGTATGTCATATTGAATAATAATCGACAAATAATGTCAAGTTATATCCAGGTTCGCCTTTTGAATAGAACCTTACTATCATCAGCCTATCCTAAGACGGAGGATTGATCACAAATAAAGAGTAACTTAAATATTTGGCAACAACACATCTTGTTTTGAATAGGATACAATGCATATGCTCTACGTGGCCATACCATACTTTTATTTGACAGAACATTTCATAAACTGTTTATTTTATTTTTTTTTTTTAATTTTATTGCTATGTTAAACCTTTTCACCTTTAAATAGTTATAATTCTATACGAAAAACCAATTTGTAAATGATAAGTAAAATCTAGTAGTGTTCAGTCTAATTGTCAAGCTAAGGTTTATAGTGATTATAATAAAATGACTCACCATTATTTTCATATACATCCCTATCAGTTATAAATACACCTACAAATGCAAATGAAAAGTTTAACGAAATATAATTTAGAAAAAGAAAACATCATACACATTGAGGTGTTCTTTTAGAAATGTTGCTGTACACATATGTTTTCATGTGTAAAAAGGTGAAGGGGGCTATAAGTCAAACAGTCATTAACAAACGGCCGGAAAAACCAAAGGACATACGGGGGTCAATATGCAGTTTTCTAGTAGATACAAGTGTTCATATAGTATGGCATATTGTAAATCGTGTATATTCTTAAATATTTGGCGAAAGCCTTTACAGACACTACAAAAGATCGGTTATCAAAACTTAATTCTCCAATAATAAAAAAAAACATAAGGATATGGCACAATAGATTCAAAATAATGAGTATTAGCAGTAATGGAAAAACAAACACGTCTGTCAACATTGCGTATGCGAGTTTTAAAGTTTGATTTACCGCAATTACTTATTGTTACATATAAGAAATTACCAATGGGCAATCAAAACTCATTCGTCCTAAACGAAGAGATAACACAATGACCATAATGTCCTAATGTAGGGTTCTAATGTTTTTCCAACAAAATGTAACGACGAGTTGGTCATGATTTATAACATTCAGATCACGAATAAGGTTTGACAGAACTCGTTACAAGGTAACAAAGTCACCAACTATGCCCGTCTATGCTATCAATCTACTTATGACCATCTGGTATAAGTCTGGAAAAGATAGCTGTCACATTCATATATTCTTTTTTTTCAATTTTTTTAAAATGTGTTTTAACATATTTTAAATGAAAACCAATTGTTAGCGTACAGAATAAAAAAAAAAAACACAGGAAAGTAATAGTAATATATAAAATAATACCTGTTTTGTATGTAGAAACATTATTAGTAAAAGAAATATTGTTTCTGTCGGTTTGACTTCCCGAGTTGTCGTGTCTTTGATCTGGATCTATAAGCAATAAAAATATGAACGTATATCAGTGATTCACCACTTCATCTGCATCTTCGGAATGATATGTAAAGTATATTAATATTAATAAAATACAACATGAAATACATGATACACACTGGCATAAAAACAATGATATATATATATGACACTTCACTTCCTTCATGCCAATCAGACAACTCTCCATCCAAGTCACAAATTGTAAAAGTAAACCATTATAGGTCAAAGTACGACCTATAACATGTTTAAGTAGACCTTAGAGCAAAGCAGAAGTTTATACAATTTTTAAAATTTTTTATCCTACCAAATAGTATAATAATGTAATCTTATAGGTATAAAAAAACACATCAAAGATATAAAAGCATGAAAGAGATTCTTTGGTAGTCAATTATCACTACAATAAGAAAACACGGAGATATAGTATAATTGTCAATGAGACAACTATTTACCAGATACTAAATGACGTGGATGTAAGCAGCTATAAGTCACCTCGTTTTACAATGAGCTGAATCATACCATGTAGGAAGTTATAAAAGGCTTTATATATTCCAGTGAAGATGTATACGCGGGAAGAAAAAAATCACAATACTTTTGTGCGGTGAGAGCATAAATAATTGTACTAAAACAAGGAACTTTCAAAACTTTTGGAGATTCTGTGCTCATCTCAGTGCGGTTCATACTGCTCAGTCCTTAGGCTTCTGTGTAATGTATATAAGTTTTTTTTTTATTTTGTCTTATGTTTTGTTTTGTTTTGTTTTGTTTATTTTGCTACGGAGTTGTTTGCCCTTCTTATTACTTTCATTTCAACCATCGGTATCGTCGTCATTTGAAACAATAAGATCCATGGACGTTTTTAATTGTGTGTTCAAATGAACTATGTGTATTTTGGTTTTCAAATATTATTTCACATGCTTATTTGTTGAAAAGAGTTGACAAAAAGCACTTTGAATGTAGAGAATATTGATATCAATGATTGCTCAGTCACTTTCATCGCTTCAAGCTAATCAAAAGGAAAGAAAAAGTATATATATTTTCGGAAACTTATTATTAATTGGTTCTATATATTATCCAATGGTATAAGTACAAATACAAAAATACGAAAAACCAACCGAAAAGACAAACGACAGTATACAAAACACAATATAGAAAACTAAAACATGAGCAGCAAGAACTCCACAAAAAAACGGGGGTGATCTCAGGTTCATCAGAAGGGAAAACAGATCCTGCTCCACATGGTGCATCCGTCGTGTTGGTCGTATCGCGTCGTATAAGATGGCTGATCATGGCCTAACGAATATGTTTTATTTAATTGTCCAAAAGTCTTCACATGTCAGAGGTGAATAATTCTTATTTCGTAAATAGTCTTTGTTATCTGACCTTTCAATAATACCACACCAGAACGTGTTGATAGAACAAAAAGTACAGCTTCATCTTTGTCGAAGTTTTGATTCTAAACAGTTTTCTCTACTCTTTTCTGCACCTTGTTGTTATGTTACCCCTGTCTTTATTTGAAATTGTTTATACAAGTAATTGCTTTAAACATTTCTGATGAAACATTCAGGAGAAACGCAAATTTTACTCTACGCTTTAAAAAAAGAAATAAAACGAAAGCAAGGGACAATACAAATTATAGGTAGAAATGGCAATCAAAATGGAATAGAAGTAAACATAATACATAACAATACACCAACATTAAAAACTTGTTTATTTTCATTCTTTTTTTAACGCCAGTATTAACTGAATTTTACCTTTTATTATGAGATGAAAAAACCATGACATCAAATTCTGGTCATGCAAGCATTGATAAGTTCCATTATCTGCCTTAGTTAAGTTATTTATTGTTAAATTAAATTCTCCTTTTTCTTCATTAACATCGACCGCAATGTTTGTTTCTAAATGGGTGTCCTTTAGTTTAGGTTCATACAACTTTATAGGATTTGTAGACATATTTCTCATGAACCAACTAACAGTTCTATTAAATCCAGCTGGAGGACATGGTAACGTGATGTCGTCTCCAACACATACGTGAAATGTTGTATTATTTTTGGACGACACACATGCTGAAATGTATTGTTAAACTTTATACTTAAAAAAAAATAGTGCCATCAATTTAAATATTTAAAACAGTATACAAAGAGACATTTCACACACAAACATGGCACTACTACAAAATTCAGTATGAACAAGCTGTGCTTAAATATTAATGTTATATTAATAAAAAAAAAAAGTTCTATGTCTCGACACAGTGGAGTATGTAATTATATTTGATTTTTACATTTTTTCTGATCATATCATAAAGCAATTTAGAATTGTTACGGATTATAAAATTGCTTAAAACATAAGTTAGGAATAACAAAACCTCACCTTCTATCGCGAACAGAATGGTCATCATTTTGAAAATGTTCTCCATGATGTAAGTATCTAATAAATGTTAATTTTAATAATTTCCGTCAATCAATAAAAAAAATCAAGCAGGAAAAAATCATTTATAAAAAATGTTGAATATTTAAGGAAAACAATGATTACGTCCTTTATTACTCATAATACGTTTTGCATTATGGAATCTTTTTATTTGATCAGTTTGCACTTAAAGTTTGGAATGTCAATAATGTAGCAAAGTATATCAGTATAATGCATGTAAACTCAAATAAATAAATGATATTTATATTGCACTATTCAGGAACAATAAAAGCGCGGCAATTCATGTTGTCCCAATTTGACCATGAAAAAAAAATAAAATAGTAAAAAATAAGCTTCCAGTCACAAGTTTGTTTTCATTGTCATACATATATAATAGGCTGTGAGTGCTATCTGATCATATTTGTTCTATACGTTCTTTTTGGTAAGTTTTTACATTTCAGAGGAAAAGGGAGATGTGGTATGATTGCTAATGAGACAACTGTCTATAAATAATCTTCAAATGAAATGAATGTAAGCAATTATAGGTAACCGAACATCCTTCAACAATGAAAAATCCGATACCGTAAAGTAGGCTTTAAAAGGCCGAAACATGAAAAATATGAAACAATTGAATTGGTTAAACTAACGGTCTAATTCATTATAAAACAATGTACGAAAAACAAATATGACAGACATGAACCAACGACAACTACTACAATACAGGCTCCTGGCTTCGGACAGGCACAAACAGAATGTAGCGGGGTTAAACATGTTTGAAGGCGTCAACCTATCCCCTAACCTAGGAAAGTGGTATAACGGCACAACACAAGAACAAACTATACAAAACAATAAACGAAAAACAAATATAAGAGACAGCAATGAACGATAACCTCTAAATTACTTCTGACTTGGGATAGGAACATATAGAATAAGTGGGGTTAAACATGTTCGAAGGCGCGAACCCTCCACATAACCTGAGACAGTGGTGTTACAGTACAACATAAGAACAAACTATAAAAATATCAGTTGAAAAGAGCTTAACTCATCAGATCGATACAAAGCAGAAAAACATCTATCAAAAGCAGCGTCCGGACGTGGCAAGGCATTTATACATCACTCACAACAAAACAGACATAAAGTACAGATCTGATAGTTCTGACAGTCAGTTCAAAGCCAATAACAACTTAGAATAAAATTCATGTATCTTACACTGAAATATCAGTCAGTACACATTCAACATCAAATTGATTTAGTGTAAAGACTTTTTTAAAAGTCAGAGAAAACCATGACCTTGTGCAATGCCAAAATATAGGTATCGACAGATTGTAGTACCAAGAGTGTATACATTCTCAATTTTATTTTTATAACAATAATATTTTGAATGGTTTTAATTTACTGTTACCAAAATCAATATTTATACCAACAAAAACAATATTCAAGAATCTATTGACGGTGTTCAATTGGTTATTTTTTAGAATGTGTAAACAATATCAAGGATGTGCTATTCCGTTTAAAGTTTTCTACATATACAGCCAAAATTTCAAACCAAATCTTTGTATCTATGAAAGAATTTAGTAAAGGCTTTAAGTAATTTGTAGGAACTAAATTCCTGACTTAATAATTTACCAGTAATACATAGATAATTCAAAATTTGGTGACTATGTTGAACGCATTTATTCCATCGAACTTGAGATAAATGATATAACAGATACAGTTTAGTCTGCTTCATATCTTGACTTACATCTAGATATTGACCATGAGGGTCAGTTGAAAACAAACCTTTACGACAAAAGAGATGATTTCAGCTTCCCAATTGTACACTTTCCATTTCTATGTAGCAACATTCTAGAGCGCCTGCACACGGAGTACTTATCTCCCATTTGATACGATATTCCAGGGCTTGTATTTCCTATCATGATTTCCTTGATTGAAGGATGCTGCTCGCTAGAAAGCTATTAAACCAAGAGTTCAAAGTGGGCATTTGAAATCATTCCATTACGAGTTGGTTGACCGTTATAGAATATCTGTTTCACAGATGACGAAGGATATATTCCAATTATCGTAACTACAATCCCGTCCCCTTTTCCTCGAATGTGGCCTACCGAATTGGAATTATCGCCGGGTTTGTGCTTGCATGAGCGACGCAACGGGTGCCACATGTGGAGCGGGATCTGCTTGCCTTAATCGAGCACCTGAGATCACCCCCGGGTTTTGCGGGGCTCGTGTTTCTCTGTCTTTGGTTTTCTATGTTGTGTTTTTCTGTACTGTTGTTTGTTTGTCTTTTGTCTTTTTCTTCTTTTGGCCATGGCGTTGTCAGTATGTTTTCGACTTATGAGTTTGAATGTCCCTTTGGTGTCTTTCGCCTCCCTTTTACACTCATTTAAATCCAAAACATAACTACAAACAGCATAGCGAACGAGTTGGGACACAACAACACGGTAAGACGGTGCCAATGGAACATCACCGTCCAAAAAAAGGAAAAGGGAAAGAAAGGCAAAGAAAAATCGTCTCTTATGTCGTAGATTTATGTGTAGACTTTCTCGTGTAATCTAAAATATCTTAATCTAGGAAAGAACAGTTATTGCTGTCAGTGTTTGATTTATTTACTTTACGTTAAGTTACTTTGGGTAAATTTCGGCAGTATAATGTTTTGAGAATTCTTGATTATTAAACGAAAAATATCACCAAGATAACGGTAAGTGTTTTAAATGTTTTCAATTAAATGGAATTTAGAAGAGTTTTTACTGAGTTTGGTCATAAAATGGGATTCATAACAATACAGAAACAAGTCTGCTATAAAAGGCCCACAATTGGTGTCAATAGGAAGACCTACAACCTGTCGATAAACTTCATTGACGAAATAATAACTGGTCGAGATAATAAGGATTCATTTTAACTTTTTTACATGTTACTAATCATGATTTAGTCGTTATAATCATAACAGGCTGTTTTTTTTTTTTACATTTTTTGTCATTTTCCCATTAAATAATCAAGGTTGAAAACATACCCTGTTTAATTTATTCACAACGATGACCTTTATATGTCTTATACGGTCTTATTGTGTTGATGTTGCGGTCAACACGACAACTCTTCTTATCGCAAGTCGATGACAAACCGACAAAAGCCTTGATCAAAACAAAATGGTACTAGTTTTTGATGTATAGCTGAAACTAACATGCATTATAAAGGTATATGCATTATGCACAATGATTTTATTAAGTTTGTTGTGCTATTTTGTTTTTTTTTAATATTCATATGACGCAATTCAATGTTGGTCACATATCTGGGTTTTTTTTTCATTTTTGAGTATCTATTTTTTGCACATCTTTAGGATTAGCTATCGCCTGCGATTCTATTAATACAGCTTTTCAGTTATATTGTGAGTGTATTTGTGTTTTGTTGTTAAAAATTTTACCTTTTACTGTTATCATTCCCATGTTTTGTTCAAAATTTAAAGCTTTGGATAAAATCAAATGATTGAATTGGATAGCATTGAGTTCCAAATTATACAGCAACTCTGTTAGAATGTTATAGATGGGATTCGTGTTGCTCAGTCTTTAGTTTCTATGTTGTGTTTTGTGTACTGAGTTTTGTGCTTTGGTCGTTTTTCGTTGTTTTGCCAAAGCTTTGTCCGTTTGTCAACGACTTATGAGTTTGAATATCCATTTGGTATCCTTTCCTCTCTTTAATAAGTTCTCAATGTATTGGAAGATTATTTCCTTATTTGTTTGACTATCACATCCTAATTGCTTTTTATCAATAGACATGCTATTTTTATCCAAAAATCCATAACTCTTTAGATATAGCTATTGGTTAAATGGTTTCTGTTCATTTGACAATTATTGTGTAGGTTATATTTTGTTTTGTGTGAAAAAATTCAACAGACGGAACCGTAAAAAGCAGACATGAAGGTGGAAATATAGCTACATGTATATTGTCATGTTTATATATCTGCATCAAATCCACAATATGATAGTCTCTAATTATTCATTCTATTGTTCAGCATTGATACGGATTTCCTGTTTCTGCTATTTTTATTGAATACTTTCCATTTTTTTTTTTTTTAATTTCCTTTTTGCCTTGTTTTTCTGCGAATTCAAAAATTATTTAAAACATACATATGCCATTCAGGGACACGGTTGACAATCACATCATTTTTCTAATATGTAGCTTGAAATATATATCTCATAACTTGAACCAGCTAGAACCCAACGCTCAATTGAGTTTTTAAAACCCTAGTTTTATCTGTAAAAGGTGGTTACGCGTTTCATGGAAATAAAATAAACTAAATGAAAAAAAAAAAAATTATCGACACATTTCAGAATAAAAAAAAAACAATAATAATAATTTGCAAATCTTTCTCAGTATTTCGATTTTTTAATACTTAAGTACATATATCCGTGATTGAAGTTCCTATTGTGTAGATGTTACCTCCGCTGACATCGAATTACGTCGTGTAATACGTTCCATGTAATACCATTATCGGTACCGGTGTTACTGCACTAGATGCGCATTTAGACAATTGATGTCTCTTCGTCGGCTCTACTGCATGTTCTACAAAGGAATTGCCCATCAGAATGACAAAAATTCTGTCCGCAGTGAAAGAGGGTCTTCAGAAATACTGTGAAACTGATTACTCGCGTAGTGGTATTAACAATATGAGGATTATAAAAAACTCTAAAGAACTTCTGGATAATTTTAAATCTCGATCTTTCTCTGAAATTAATTCTATCAAAACGTTTGATTTTTCAACACTGTATACCACCATTCCCCATGTGAAATTGAAAAATCGTCTAAAAGAAATAATCCACAATTCTTTTCAATATAAAAAAGGTAGCATACGCTATAAATTTATTTCTTTGGGATACCATACGGCATATTTTGTTAATAGTGAACAAAAGGTAGAACATGCTACACAGAGGAACAAGTGATCAGTATGCTGGAGTTTCTTATTGGCAACATATTTGTTGAATTTGGAGGTAGACTTTTTCAACAAATTGTCGGCATTCCTATGGGAACGAACTGTGTGCCCCTCCTTGCCAACCTCTTCTTAATTATATGAGTCGGAGTTCCTTCAGACACTTGTCAAAAATAAGAAGATAAAAAAGTCACATCATTTAATTTCACATTCAGATATATTGATGATGTTCTTCCCATAAACAATCCAAACTTTCTGATTGAATTCCATTAATATATCCTCCAGAACCAGAAATTTAAGAAACAACAGACACGGCTTCCTCCGCCTCATTTTTAGACTTATACCTCGAATTTGACATACGCGGTCATCTCAGTACCATACTCTATGACAAACGAGACGATTTTAATTTTGAAATTATCAATTTCCCCCACCTTAGTAGCAATATACCAGTTTCACCTGCATATGGAATATACATTTCCCAATTCATTCGGTATTCAAGAGCTTGCAGCTGCTACTCAGACTTTGTAAAACGTCACCAGTGGCTGCACAGAAAGTTGATGAACCAGGATTAAGTCAAAGAACGCCTCGTCTTTTTTCTAAAAAGGTCATCGGATGATACCAAGACCTTGTTGATAAATATTCCGTATCAACTTCACAAAAAATACATGATGGTCTTGATGTATATATTCTAGGTACTGACGTTGTTTATCATCTTAATTACGTGTTATAGTGTTCTTTTATTTGTCTTTGTAAATTATTAACGTTTACTGTTTGATCCATTTTTTCGGTAATATCCTTTAGACGTGGTTCGGTACTTGTACATCCCACCATTGTGTTGTTGTGCTGTTGTCATTTTTTTGTATTCTTGTGTTTCAATTTTGCGTGTTTGTGCTTTGTCTATATGCCATTTTGTTTTTCTTTGTTGACATATTTGTTTGTTTTTTATAGTGATTGAGATTATAACACAATGTTGACTGCTGTACCCCTATTTTCGACATTTTTACTTATTATGTCTTTTTGTTTTGTTCTCACATTGTTGTCAATATAATGGAATTTTATGCGACTGTCATTCAAGTGAGAGGTTTAGCTAGCTTTAAAACCAGGTTTAATCCACCATTTTCTACATAAGAAAATGCCTGTACCAAGTCAGGAATATGATAGTTGTTTTCCATTCGTTTGATGTGTTTGAGCTTTTGGTTTTGCCAATTGTTAAGGGACTTTCCGTTTGGAACTTCCTTGGAGTTTGGTATTTTTGTTGTTTTACATTTTTTCAGTGATGCTCGAGGTCAAAACATTTGAAAGTTCAAAAATAAAAATAAAAATATAAATTTACCAGAAATGTTTTAAAGTATCCTAAGTAAGTTCATGTTTAAAATTTGATTAGAAAACTAAGTGTCAGGAATTATTTTTACGTGAAAAAAACAATTCAGAGTTAGTGCAATATGTTGCGCATTCCTTCTCTTACGAAAATTATGTATTTACCTCATTTTCTATTAAAGTTCAGAACATGGACTTGTTTGGTTGAAAAAAAAAAAATCATAAATATATTTGATAAAAAAATGAACAAATAAAGTTTCCTTCTTACAAAGCCCATGTTATATATATATATTTTAAGTGTTTAGGAAAATTAGCCCATTGCCAAAAACGAAAACGACGAAAAGATACATGATAGTACAGAAAACTAAAGATAAAGCAAACACGAACCCCTCCAAAACCGAAGTGAACTAGAAGGATCTACAGTTCCTGCTCCACATGTAACACCCGTCGTGTAACTCCTGGTAAAAATCATTTATGAGTTATATCAAGTTAATATGCATCACACAATAACATATGGGTAAATGACTCTTATCTAAACCAAAGATATCATCAAATTCATACATCATTGGTCATGATACTTTCTAACCCTGAAACTTAACAGAATGTGAAAGTTTTCAGAACAAATGATAGAAATCGCAAAAGACAAGAACCCGAATTAAGCAGAAACGAAAAATAACCGAAAGCCATTTGAAATTCTTAATAGAGAACGTGAAATGCAACGCCAACAGCAATGAAGTTCCTATCTTTTGCAAAACATATAAAAATACATAAAGTAAAACAATCATACGGCCCTTATAAATGTATCTTATCACACATTTTGTGATGTCAAATTGGTTTGTGTTGGTTCCTCAATCGGCATTTGTGGAAGGATCATTTATTATTGTAAAAGTGGGCCTTTTTAATTTGTACACTGCGTTGCGGATTGAATTTTAGTCCCCGATGCTATCATCAATTCAGTTGTCAGTGTTTCGGTACTGAATGGATTTATCGTGGGTATCATCAACTCAGTTGTCAGTGATTCGTTACTGACTGGATTTATCGTGGGTATCATCAACTCAGTTGTCGGTATTTCGGTACTGACAGTATTTATCGTGGGAATAATCAACTCAGTTTTCAGTGTATTGCAAATTAAGGAATTATAAAGAAACTAAAGTTTCAACTCAATATGACAAATATGACCTTAGATGAATTTGGCTACTGTTTATGTCCCTCTTAGTTATTTGCTCTTTCAGTTATTTGTCTTATACATCCTTGGCTTTCTAATGTTTGAGTATGAGCGTTCCTGATGAAGGTTAATCAAGAAAGTCCTTGTGACCCACAAAATTACAGTCATTTATTTATTTTTCTTTAATTAGGTTTACAAACCAATAAAAACATAAAACTCCAAGAAACAATGATAATTATAGAATTAAGAAAATATTTGAAAGTTTGTTATTTAAGGATTCAATACAAACAGATATATACAAAAATGATATAAAATTGCTCTCAAAAACATGTTGTTTTTTTTTAATTTGGACACAATGACTTCAATTTTGAATTGATTGTTCCTTTCATCAACTCACTCAATAAGACATATTTAATAGAAAAACGAAGGCTATGGGGTATCATTGCATGATACAAAATCAGTACATGCACAGCAAAAAACCCACAAAAAGCAAAGGAACAGCATAGCATTGCTGTTCTTCATCTCAAGCTCACAGTGAGGCCTTGAACATGGAAAAAAAAACAAAACACTCCCACCTAACTGCAAGTTTAAGATGACTCCTAGTACTGGTTTTTGGTGTATTCGTTGCAAACAAATAGGATAGACTTTGTAAGATGTAACAGCACCAAATCGGGCCCGATAAAAAAAAAATAAAATACTGGAAGGTAGTACAAATTTAAAACAAAATATGTGTTAATATCAAACTATTTAGAATATACTTTAGTAATTAATTTATCAAATGAAAGGTGAAGGACTGATGATCCTTGTAGAACACATAATGACTGATAATTCTTAGTAATACAAAAATGTATGAATGAACTCTTAAATTAGGGCATATATTTGCTTTTTCTCAGATATGAAGAACCTGGTTTGGTGTATCCAAAGTTCCATTAACCAGTACGGTCTGATGTGTAAATGACGGAATATTGATCCAGCCTCCAAACCCCCGGCCATAAATGTTTGAAAGTGAAAATTTTACCGTGGATAGGAATGGGGGCCAAGAATAGTTGGTGTGCGTGTCTTATTAAATTTTTTTCAAAACTGGCCTTAAATTGAGAAAATGATGTGGCATACATACTAATAATAATAATAAATTCTTTATTTAAAGAGGATAAACACAGTTAGTTACTACAAAGTGATCTTCCCTGAGGCCCTCACATACAAATTACAATACAATCAAAAACAGATATTTACACATAGTTAATTTACAGTCAAGAAGAACATATGAGAAGTTATCTCAAGAATAAATATACCATAACTTTAAAAATACAGAAGAATATTTGCCTTTTTTCAGCTAACACCTTCTTTGAATTTTTCTCTCTAAAATCACCATGTTTTGTCAGTAACTGGTTTGTGAGTACATAAATAAAAATAATATAAATAGTCCTCCCTTTGAAGACCTACTTCTTATGTAAAATCTGTTTGATTTAAAATGTAAGCAGAATAATATGCAAGTTATATAACTTTTTAATTGTTACATTCAAACAGATTTGTATTATTGGTACATTTGTTACTAATTTTAATTAACTGATTTAACATTTTTGTAAACTCTACTTTCGTTTTTAGAAATTTCAGTTATTTCTTCATATTTATACCGACGGTAGCGTATTCATGCACATTCATTCTACTGTGTACAAAACCATGATACGGATGTAAATAATCTTCTTCGTTGATGTTTTGAGATCTGTTAGAAAGTGAAGAAGACGACTGACTAGTATTTGATTTGCTCAAATCGCTTTGTTTGTCATCGGAACCTGCATTCTGCAAAATTTCAGATAACAATGGTAGATTTCTTGATTCTTCGAGTGCCTCTTCTTCATAATTAGATACTTCCTGCATTTCGATTTGTATTGGTGAGTGTCTAACAACTTCTGTCTGGGACACAGGGAAATTATTTTTATATTGAATCCGGATATAAGCATGACCAATGAGTGAAACTATTATCAAAACTAGAACTAGTAGCACAACGATCACACCATAAATGATCTTCTCCCGAGTCAAAAATTCTGAAATATAAAAGTCGATTGAATTTATTTACTTGCAACCATGCATGTAATTATTCTTTTAAAATGAGTAACAGTATCTCGATAATAATGTTTCAATGTTATTAATTTGAGTTTGTAGTTTCGTTGATTGTGTATCTATTCACTTGTTTGTTTCCAACCTGTTGCAACAAACATGTAAATATTCACCTCGATTTGTGTTATTATAATAAGTTTTGATTATGAGATCGAAATCAAAACCATAATGGAAACGTATGAAGAAAAGTATGTTAAAGATGAATGGCTGTTAACCTCCAGTGTCAAATTAAATGCATAATCAAGACGAGAACAAGTAAATGCGATATGATATTTTTAACATTTCGTTGTACAAGACTGACATGGTGAGTCGGATTTTAATGTACTAGTTCGCAAGGTAATAAATAGTCCACAGGAAGACATGTCACCCTAACTGTACACATAATTCTGATATCAAGTTGAATAGTCTTTACTTTTGCTCATTAATTCCGCGTGCTTAGCAGAGAAGCAGCAAATACCAATTTTAAAGGCTTTGGTTTGACCAGGACGGGGTCGGAACCCAAGGTCTACTATTCTCGAGGCGTGCATGCAACTGCGAGACCATTCATTAAAAAATATAAATAAAAATTCAATAACTCGAACCTTTAATGTACTACTAGTATGTAAAATGAATCTAAACATCAATTTTGATTTAGTAGTCTTTATACATCGTAAATTAAGGGTATTAAATACTGTGCCTTAACCATAAAATTTTACCTTTAAAGCTTCTCCTGTGCACTGTGGTATAACAGTTGCAATTGGTTGACTGTTGTGATTTGTGATGGTACAGTCTATTGAATTATAGAATCAAAATGTAGAAAAATCATTTTTGCTGACGCAGTCAGTAATAATCGGTTTGTGACCTATTAATAAAGGACGCTTAGCTATGGCGACCGCATGCATGATGTCACAAATGTTTGCTCTGATTGGACAAAATTATGGAATTGAACAAAAACCAACAAAAAACGATATAGGCTACAATAAAGAGAAACATTACGCACATAAAATAAAACTTAAAAATGAAATTATCCAGATAAATGAAAATAAATTCAGGTAAAGAAGGTGTCCGTATCACTACTGTTAAATTGTTTTGATTTTGTAGGCTTAGCCTTAAATACATGAGCAGGTAAATATCACTGACAGGTTCATTAGATCTACTAGGTCAATTAGGCTATTAATAGCTCGAGTGCTATAAATATATCTTATCGACTTTGTGTACTTGCAAGTGTATTCAAAAACTTCAAAGGCGTAATAATAATCCCAAAGAGTACAAAACATTATACTTAAAAATAAAGAATGTCAAAATACATATATTGCAAATTTAATTATTTGTCAAAAGCTGTATTATATAGATCATCTCCCTTTGGCGTCCGTCCGTTCCCGATATACACACCGAAATAGGTTGTATCTCTAATTGTTAAAGTTGTGCTTGACATATAGTTATAATTGACATATCTTCATGGTTCTAAACTGTTTCAAGTTTGTTATTGATTACTAATATCTTATGTTTATATAAATAAGAAGATGTGGTATGAGTGCCAATGAGACAACTTTCCATCCAAGTCACAATGTATAAAAATGTATGTCTATTTCACAGCTAGGTACTTCAGTATCTTTGAAAAATACCTATAAATGCATTTAGTTAAGTATCATGCAGTATTTGTTTTAATTCTTTAGAGAAAAACGCATATACTCAACTTTCAGAATCGGCAGGCTTTAGCCGTCAAATCGTGTACAATTATTTTAACTATGTTGAAAAATGAAAAAAAAAAAAAAATGATAAAGATTCGTGGTTTGTTTTAAACTCTATGCTCACACCTGAAAGCGTCAGATATCTTTTTAAAGATAGTACTTGTTTTACCGTCAGTAAAATTTAAAACATTGACACACGAATAAAACAGTGAAATTAGTTTTACTATTTGGGTTATTCTCATAAGTTTGATTATAAAATCGTAATAAAAACCTTAAAGGAATCGTATAAAGAAAACTAAGATGTAGATTTTTGTGATAGTGTGTCATAGTATTAGAAAAATATCATATAAAAAATTTGAAATCATTTGTAATGAAGTTGATGCAGCTGAACCTGCATAAGTTTGCATCATGGCAGCATTGCAGTCTTAACAAAAGTAAACAAAAATGATTTCTACTCTAAACATTACTTGGAATCAATAAAAACTTTTAAATATGCCAACATTCTAAATGATTGGGGTATTTTTCTTACTTTCAAGTTAACCTGGTTACTATTTACTATACTATATATAAACATAAATATTGTGGTGAACCTATTTGGGTCGGAAAATGCCACCAGAAAATTCAAGAGTAGGGAGAGAAACCCAAATCGTGTATACACGGAACCCCGATCCAATCCTTATTTTACTAAAGGAGTTAATTATTCCCTGTTTTATATCTACTAAAGCATTCTATTTTTCTATAATTTCCATTTTAGTATGCGTAAATATGCAAAATATGCTTCAAAAATAGTTCTTAAAATTCCGCTGATTGGTTAAACTACTGTGAAGAACTCAAAATTTCACCAAAAAAATGTCCTCCGCTCAAATGTAATTACTCTGTTAAGGTAATATATCGATCTTGACAAAGATATATATATATATATATATATATATATATATATATATATATATATATATAAAAACTTACGCCATGTTTATAAGTACCCTGCCACGTCCACTCTGTGTTTTTGTTAGATGTATTTCTATTTGTATCCATCGGATGAGTTAAGCCTTTTTCATCTGATTTTTATAGTTTGTTTTTATGTTGTACTGTAACACCACTGTCTCAGGTTAGGGGGAGGGTTGGGCGCCCGCTAACATATTTAACCCCGCCACATTATGTATGTGCATATCCCAAGTCAGGAGCCTGTATTTCAGTGGTTGTCGTTTGTTTCTGTGTATCATATTTGTTTTTCGTTCTTTATTTTGAACATAAATCAGGCCGTTAAATTTTTTTTTTCGTTTGAATTGTTTTACATTTTTCATTTCGGGGACTCTTATGGATGACTATTGGTATGGGTTTTGATCATTGTTGAAGGCTGTACGGTGACCTATAGTTGTTAATTTATGTGTCATTTGGTCTCTTTGTGGAGAGTTGTCTCATTGGCAATCATACCACATCTTTTTATTTTTATATTAGGTATATTTATATCTATTAACACTGAAATTCTTTACAATTTTGTTATGTAAAGCGAAAGTAAGGATATATCGCGTTATAAAAAAAAATCCATGAATGATACATGTCAATGATCTTCTTAGACAATTAAGAATATAACTTTTTGTTTTTGGTAATTTCGGTGAGCATTATTTACAATTGATTTGTACATGTATTTGGGCTTCGTCGACCTTCCTGACAGTAAGGCAGCAACCATTTGATTTTCTGGGAGGGCTATGGATTTTTGGAAAAAAGTTTGTTTCAGTTTTGGAGAAAAATAATTTGTTTTTGACCCTGAGAAAAAAATTGTTTGTTTCACCCTCAGCTGCCACTATATGTAATGCTAAAATTGAAAGAAAAAAATTGTTTTCTACTTGTCGCAAAAAAAAAATAGATTGTTTTTCGCCGAAGGCGAAAAAAAAAGTTTGTCCGGAAAAAATCCATAGCCCTCCAGAAAATCAAATGGTTGCTGCCTATAACAATCCCATTTCTTAGAAATGTAAACAATGGACAAAAATGTGAACCATGACAATTTGGGTCACTGACATTTTCATTCTCTGATTTTTTGACAAACATAATTTTTGAATTATCTGATTTTGCACTATCTTTGTTTTTAATTTGCCGTGCATATCTTTTGCATGTCATGGTTTTTGCTCAAGTTTATACAAGATAAATGGCTTATGATGAGGTTATTGTATATGCACAAATAAAGATGGTGGACGACGTTCTAGAATAAAAGAGAATCTGACATCATTGAATAATCTTGTGACATTATTATTTCAAACTCAGAAACATGTCCATCCCCTAAAAGTGTCCATATGTCAGACGTCAATGAACACCAAAAAGTGTCATTTTTATTATTAAGCGTAAAAGTGGCCAATCTCCCATAAAGTTCATATAAAGCCAAAAACATACCCCTTTTATGAACGCTCAATCGTGTCCATTGTTATTAAATAGTGATTTGTAAATAAATCACATATAGTTTAAAAATAAATCAAATCGATATTATTACAGGTCCCTTCCTTTTGTTTTGTTGTTAAAATGGAACAGTTACTCTTTAAAAGCACAAAAACTACTCCTGCAAGAGGTTGTCTGTGCAATACCCTGATACGGTGAATAATAATTATAGGACAAGTTTTGGAGAGTAAAAATCCGGACACATTTTGGCGAAGTAGATAATTGGACCATTCGGGGATGTGGAATGGACACGTCTGAGAGTGTTAAATATATGAGAAATCAATGGTCACAAAACTTGTGTCATTATTTTTGTTACAGGTTATCCACTGATTTGTTGGCCATGGATGGTCAAATAAAAGAATCATTCAGTCAACATATCCATTTATATAAATTTTCACATGACCTCGCAGTTGGTAACATTTGCCAAACTTCATGATAAGACTAAAGGTTGATGTAATCCTAATTGACTAGGATTGTCAGTCTTCCTACCGACGGTTGGTGGTTCTCTCCGACCACTCCTGCTTCCTCCACCTATAAAAACTGGCCACTACAAAATAGCTGATAGAGATTAGATTAACGGGAACCACTTATGGGAACTCAATGATATGTGGTATGTACTTTAATGAAGTTGAGGAAGGAGCAATTGCATATCTCATTCTATGGATATTAAGGGGCCTGCCCCCAAACATCCAAAATTCATTGTCTATTGACTTTAAACATTTTATAAGTTCATATGCTAAATCTGCTTAGTTCAGTTTGAGGGAAACTAGTAATGGTAAGTTAATGATAGTTGGTGTGTTGTTGTACATGTATCAGCATGATAACATCTCATCCATAGATATTAGTTGGCCAAACCCTCAATCATGGTCTATTGACATTGAATCTTTGGCTTAATTACTTGTTACAGCTTATAAAAATATAAGGTCAAACATCAGAATATAAGACAACCATCAACATCATCTTACATGTACATGCATATTAATATTTTGGTGAAAGAAGTTCATCCTCTGGATCTATGTTCTCATATTCTTGTCCTATTCATATAAATAAATGCCACATGGATATATACAACAATAAGACGACAACCCAACACCAAAGATAATTTAAAGACATCTATAGGTCAATATACAGTCTCGAACAATAGACATAATAAAAAATTACAGCCAATTGCTGAAAACAATTATTTGATTTCATTGTGGCTAGTCTGTGAAAAGGATGTAAATTAGAGAAGCCAATAATTTTGCGGCATTGTTTTGAGAACAACAATAAAGACGTCTACATGTATAAGAGGGGTATATAATTGGTCGTAGATTTGGAATCTTATTTTATCATGACGTCAGATTTGGACGTTGACTTGAGGAATAGAGGTCGATAAGAGACCGGACCTCAATCTGAGTCTTACATATGTATATATATATTGATTCAGTTGTGACGTAAATAGACACCGATAAGTCTGAAAACATTTTATAGTTTTGAATGTTTTTTTCACCTGTTGACTATATATGAGTAGGTGGAAGTATGTTCTTATTTCATAAATAGGGGCACTCGGCATATATTAATTTGTGCATGAAGCGACAACTTCTTGCTAGGTACCAAGTGTTTTTACCACAAGTTTGTTTGAAGTTTTAACAGGGGTACGTACATATAATATACAAAATGTACATGTCTTCTTCAGGACTTCTGATCCATGTAGTTTTGGTAGGTTGCTAGATCATAGATGTGGTTATGAAGGACAGATGTTCATTGAGCTCTTTGTCTAAGTGTATTGTTAAAGTGCTCTGCTTTGAGCTCAGTTTATTGTCATGCAAATGCATTCTTTGTAAAATAAAAGATTTGACAGACAGCTCACATTTGCACATGAACTGTAAAGTAAGATGATTAAAACTGTCAGCACAAGGAATTGTTGAAGTAGCATCCATTCAATGTAAGAATTTAAGAGGAGATTGAAGCGTTCTATTTACATTTGAACCAAACTTGTTTTGTCCAGAAGCCAAATAATAAAACCACAAATTTACCAAACAATGCTACTCGTGCTGCTAGCAATATGATGCTAGGTGGTTTTGTAACACTTTTTTTTTCAAACAGCTGTACTGCCTACTGATTATTCCTGAGTGTTAATGGTCATTAACTTATACATTATGTTTATTTATGTAAAAGAAAAGGACAAAATTCACAAGGCCTAATCGATTTCTAAAATTATTTTTCATTGTTCCACATTCATTCGTTAATTTCTTAATTTGTGTAAACGTTCATTACAGCACTGTTCACTTTTATACCACAAAACTGCATCTTACATATTATATTATATTATAATTACTGTACCGGTATCACTTATATTTTTATCCATATAACAAAATTTTGAAACAAGAAAAAAATTTTGAATACCTTTTTTCCTTTTAAATACTAAAAAATCATAGTTGATTAATTCATATTTCTTCAAGTCAACACTATTTGTCATAATTTATTTCTAGAAATTAAGAATCATAAACAAATTCGTTGCATTTACCAATTTATTATGCCCCATACAACAAAGTAAAAACGTTTTTGACCTGTCAGTCTGTTTGTCCATCAGTCCTGTTCTTTTTATTGCAACTCCTCTGAAACCATACAACAGAATTTCAGGAAACTTTGTAGATAATTAGAACATATTATGTAGATGTTCATATCCATAAGACGTTTTATCAGTTGACTTTTGTAGGAGTTATGAGTCTTCGAAGCATGCTCACAAAGGTTTTTTAATTGATATCATTTTATACTGGTTATTTTTTTTTACTTCCACCAGGCCTTGGAGAAGACATTTAAAAAAAGAACGAAAATAACACAGTAGTGTACTTTCTAGCTTATTTAGCCCCAAGCGTCATGCCAGGTATTGTCATTACCTTAAACTGTTAGATATCTTCTAAGAAACAATTTAGTCATTTAAAGGAAATTTTTACCAATGATATTGGGAAGATCCTAAACTAATTTACAGTTTTTGTAGACAAACCCAAATAAGAAATGACCACCACAAAAGTACATAAATAGAACCATACAAATAGTACATGCATGCAGGTTCTCAGATACCATCTCGCATATTAAAATCACACCATGCAGAAATGTACCCAATATGTTCCTCTCCTAATTTTGAGTTTTTGCTGCTATCCAAAATCAAAGTTGTGGAACATATTTCATCAGAATCATTTGGTAATCCATGCAATTATTATCTCCTCCATTACCGTCTTGAACATTAAAACTAAATATTAAATAATTTTTTAGTGTTTGGTACAGGTTGGCTGTCACTGTGCAACACAGTTTAATATAGAACCCTTTAGGAAAAACAGAACTCTTTTTGTCAGAACACAGTGTCAAACATCCAAACATACTATCCACACTGATCTGTGTCCACACTTGTTTTATGAGGGGAAAACCCCATTGATAAATGATAAGTAAAACCTGGTAGTGTTTCGTCTTATTGTCAAGCTATGTTTTAAAGTAATTATAATAAACTGATTCGCCATTATTTTCATATACATCCCTATCAGTTATAAATACACCTACAATTGCAAATACAACGTTTAATGAATTATAATTTAGAAAAAGAAAACATCATACACATCGAAGTTTTCTTTTAGAAAGTTGCCGTACACATATGTATTCATGTGTACAAAAGGAGATAGTGGATATAAGTCTATCAGACATTAACAAATGGCCGGAAAACCAAAGGACATACAGGGGTCAATAGGCAGGTTTCTAGTAGAGACAAGTGTTCATATAGTATGGCATATTGTAAATCGTCCTGATTCTTAAATATTTGGGGAAAATCTTTACAGAAACTACAAAAGATCTGTTATCAAAACTTAATTCTCCAATAATAAAAAAAAAAAAAAAACAAACATGAGGATATGACACAATACAATTAGATTGAAAATAATGAGCATAAGCAGAAATGGAAAAAAAAAACGTCTGATGTCAACCTTGGGTATGCGAGTTTTAAAGTTTGATTTACCGCAATTACTAAATTTTTACATATAAGATATTTCCAATGAGCAATCAAAACTCATTAGTCCTAAACGAACAGATAAGACGATGACCAAAATAGTTTAATAAACAAAGCGCAGAAAGAACTTAGGATTAAGGAACACGGCATTCATGGCCTGGTGATAACTGGGGTGGACTTATGTTATTGGGTTATAATATTTTTCCAACAAGTTGTAACGACGATTTGGTCATGATTTATAAGATTCAGATCACGAATAAGGTTGACAGATTCCGTTACGAGGTAACAAAGTCACCCACTAGACCCGTCTAGGCTATAAATCCACTTATGACCATCTGGGATAAGTCTGGAAAAGATAGCTGTCGCACTTATATCAGTTATAAAAGGCTATATATATTCCCGTGAAGATGTATACGCGGGAAGAATAAATTTTCAATACTTTTGTGCGGTGAGAGCGTAAGTAATTTTACAAAAATAAGGAACTTTCAAACTTTTTTTAGGTTTAAAGTGCGGTTCATACCGCTCAGTCCTTAGACTTCTGTGTAATGTATATAAGACTGTATTTTTTGTTTGGTTTTTTTTGGTTTTTTTTTGTTTTTTGTTTTTTGTGATTTTTTTGTTTTTTTTTTTTTTTTTGCTACGGTGTTGTTTGCCCATTGTTTTATTGAATACTTCAAATGAACTATGTGTATTTCGGTTTTCAAATATTATTTCACATGCTTATTTGTTGAAAAGAGTTGACAGAAAACACTTTGATTGTAGACAATATTGATATCAATGATTGCTCAGTCACTTTCATCGCTTCCAGCTAATTAAAAGGAAAATGTATATATATTTTCGAAAACTTAGTATTAATTGGTTCTAAAAATTATCTAATGGTATAAGTACAAATATATAAATACGAAAAACTAACCGAAAAGACAAACTACAGTTTTCCAAACACAATATAGAAAACTAAAATATGAGCAACAAGAACCCAATCAGAAGGGAAAGCAGATCCTGCTCCACATGGTGCACCGTCGTGTTGGTCTATCGCGTCGTATAAGACGGCTGATCATGGCCTAACGAATATGTATTATTTGCTTGTCCAAAAATCTTCAGGTCAGAGGTAAAGAGTTCTTATTTCGTAAATAGTCTTTCATAACGATTAAACCCGCTGCATTTTTTGCACCTGTCCTAAGTCAGGAACCCGATGTTCAGTGGTTGTCGTTTGTTGATATGGTTCATAAGTGTTTCTCGTTTTTAATATAGATTAGACCGTTGGATTTCCTGTTTGAATGGTTTTACACTAGTCATTTTGGGGCCCTTTATAGCTTGCTGTTCGGTGTGAGCAAAGGTTCCGTGTTGAAGGCCGTACTTTGACCTACTTTTACATATTGTGACTTGGATGGAGAGTTGTCTTAATGGCACTCATACCACATCTTCTTATATCTATTTCTTATCTGACCTTTCAATGATACCACGCCGGAACATGTTGATAGAACAAATAGCACAGTTACATCTCTGTCGAAGTTTTGATTCTAAACAGTTTTCTCTACTCTTTTCTACACCTTGTTGTTATGTCAACCCTGTCTTTATTTGAAATTGACTATACAAGTTAATGCTTTAAACATTCCTGATGAAATGTTCCAGAGAAAATAATACTCTACGCTTTAAAAAAAGAAATAAAAAAGAAAGCAAGGGGCAATAAAAAAAGATAAGTAGAAATGGCAATCAAAATGGAATAGAAGCAAATATGATACATTAAAAATTCACCAACATTAAAAACAAGTTAATTTTTCATTCTTGTTTAACGCCAGTATTATCTGAATTTTACCTTTTAACTCGAGATGAAACAACCATGAAATCAAATTCTGGTCATGCAAGCATTTATAGGTTCCATTATCTGCCTTATTTAAGTTATTTACTGTCAAATTAGATTCTCCTTTTTCCACATTAACATCGACCGCAATGTTTGATTGCACATGGGTGTCCTTTCCTTTAAGTCCATACAACTTTATAATAGAATTATTAGACATATTTCTCATGAACCAACTAACAGTTTTATTAAATCCAGCTGGGGGACATGATAATGTGACGTCTTCTCCAACACATACGTGAAATGTTGTATTATTTTTGGAAGACACACATGCTGAAATATATTGTTAATCTTTATACTTTAAAAATAGTGCCATAAATTTTATTATTTAAAACAGTGTACAAAGAAACATTTCACAAACAAACATTGCACTACTACAAAATTCAGTATAAACAAGCTGTGTTAAAACAGCAATGTTATAATAATAAATAAAAGTTCTATGTCACGACACAGTGGAATATGTAATTATATTTGATTTTACTTTTTTTATCATATTTTGAAAGCAATTTAGTATTGTTACGGATTATAAAATTGCTTAAAACAAAAGTATGGAATAACAAAATCTCACCTTCTATCGTGAATAGAATGGTCATCATTTTGAAAGTGTTCTCTATGATGTTAGTATCTAATAAATGTTAATTATAATAATTTCCGTTAATCAATAAAAAAATAAAAAAAAAAAAAAACCAAAAACAACCAGGAAAAAATCATTTATAAAAAATCAAGAATATTTAAGGAAAACAATGATTACGTCCTTTATTACTCATAATACGTTTTGCGTTATGGTATTTTTTTTATTTGATCAGTTTGTGTCCACACTTAAAGTTTGGAATGTCAATAATGTAGCAACGTATATCAGTATAATGCATATAAACTCAAATAAACAAATGATATTTATATTGCATTATTCAGGAACAATAAAAGCGCGGCAATTCATATTGTCCCAATTTGACCATGAAAAAAAATTAGTAAAATATAAGCTGCCAGTCCCAAGTTTGTTTTCATTGTCATACATGTAAAATAGGGTGTGAGTGCTACCCTATCCTATTTGTTCTATACGTTCTTTTTGTTAACTTTTTACATTTCAGAGGAAAAAGAAGGAGATGTAGTCTGATTGCTAATGAGACAACTATCCACTAAACTTCAAATGAAATGGATGTAAGCAATTATAGGCAACCGCACCCTTCAACAATGAAAAATCCAATACCGTAAAGTAGGCTTTAAGAGGCCGAAACATGAAAAATATGAAAGAATTCAATTGATTAAACTAACGGCCTAATTTATAATAAAACAATGTACGGAAAACAAATATGACAGACATGAAACAAAGACAACCACTACAATACAGGCTCCTGCCGTGGGATAGGTACAAACAGAATGTAGCGGGGTTAAACATGTTTGAAGGCGTCAACCTATCCCCTAACCTAGGAAAGTGGTATAACGGCACAACACAAGAACAAACTATACAAAACAATAAACGACAAACAAATATAAGAGACAGCAATAAACGATAACCTCTAAATTACTTCTGACTTGGGACAGGAACATATAGAATAAGTGGGGTTAAACATGTTCGAAGGCGCGAACCCTCCCCATAACCTGGGACAGTGGTATTACAGTACAACATAAGAACAAACTATAAAAATCAGTTGAAAAGAGCTTAACTCATCAGATCGATACAAAACAGAAAAACATCTAACAAAAAATCAAACCAGATGTGGCAAAGCATTGATACATCCCTCACAACAAAAAAGACACAAAGTACCGATCTGATAGTACTGACAGCCAGTACAAAGCCAATAATGACTTATAATAAAATTCATGTATCTTACACTTAAATATCAGTCAGTACACATCCAACATCAAATGGATTTAGTATCAAGACGTCATTAAAATTCAGAGAAAACCATGACCTTGTGCAATGCCAAAATATAGGTATCGACAGATTCTAGTACCGTGAATGAGAATATGTGTATATATTCTTAATTTTATATTTATATCAATAATATTTAGTATGGTTTTAATTTACTGATACCAAAATCAATATTTATACCAACAAACACAATATTTAAAAATCTATTTACAGTGTTCAATTGGTTATTTTTTAGAATGGGTAAACAATATCACCGTAAAATCTAGGATGTGCTATTCCGTTTAAAGTTTTCTACACATACAGCCAACATTCCAAACCAAATCTTTGTATCTATGGAAGAATTAAGTAAAGGCTTAAAGTAATTTGTGGGAACGAAATTCCTGACTTAATAATTTATCAGTAATACATAGATAATTTAAAATTTGGTGACCATGTTAAACGCATTTATCCCATCGAACTTGAGATAAAGGATATAACAGATACAGTTAAGTCTGCCTCATATCTTGACTTACATCTAGATATTGACCATGAGGGTCGATTGAAAACAAACCTTTACGACAAAAGAGATGATTTCAGCTTTCCAATTGTAAACTTTCCATTTCTATGTAGCAACATTCCAGCAGCGCCTGCATACGGAGTATATATATCTCCCATGTGATACGATATTCCAGGGTTTGTATTTCCTATCACGATTTCATTGATAGAGGGATGCTGTTCACTAGAAAGCTATTAAACCTAGAGTTCCAAGTGCGTATTTGAAATAATTCCTTCGTTAATTTTACTGACGCCATCACGAGTTGGTTGACCGTTATGAAATATCTGTTTCAAAGATGACGAAGGATATATTCCAATTATCGTAACTACAATCCCGTCCGCTTTTCCTCGAATGTGACCTACCGAATTGGAATTATCGCCGGGTTTGTGCTTGCATGAGCAACGCGACGTGTGCCACATGTGGGGCGGGATCTTCTTGCCCTTCTCGAGCACCTGAGATCACCCCCAGGTTTGGCGGGGTTCGTGTTCCTCGGTCTTTGGTTTTCTATGTTGTGTTTTTTGTACTGTTGTTTGTTTGTCTTTTGTGTTTTTCTTTTTTGGCCATGGCGTTGTCAGTTTGTTTTCGATTTATGAGTTTGAGTGTCCCTTTGGTGTCTTTCGCCTCTTTTTTACACTCATTTAAATCCAAAACGTTACTACAAACAGCATAGCGAACGAGTTGGGATACAACACGGTAAAACGGTGCCAAAGGAACATCACCGTCCAAAAAAGGAAAGGGCAAAGAAAGGGAAAGGAAAATTGTCCCTTATGTCGTAGATTGTTGTGTAGAGTTTCTCGTGTAATCTGAAATATCTAAATCTAGGAAAGAACAGTTATTGCTGTCAGTGTTTGATTTATTTAAAGTAAGTTACTTTGGGTAACTTTCAGCAGTATAATGTTTTGAGAATTCTTGATTATTAAACGAAAAATATCACCTGGATAACCGTAAGAGGTGTTGAATTTGTTCAATTAAATGGAATTTAGACGGGTTTTTACTGAGTTTGGTCATAACAATACAGGAACAAGTCTGCTATAAAAGGCCCACAATTGGTGTCAATAGGAATACCTACAACCTGTCGATAAACTTTATTGCCGAAATAAAAACTGGTCGAGATAATAAGGATTCATGACTTAAAAAGACATTTTTACTTTTTTACATGTTACTAATCATGATTTAGTCATTATAATCATAACAGGCTGTTTTTTATATTTTTGTCATTTTCCTATTAAATAATCAAGGCTGAAAACATATACTCTGTTTAATTTATTCACAACAATGACCTTTATATGTCTTATACGGTCTTAATATGTTGATGTTGCGGTCAATACGACAACTCTTCTTATTCAAGAGAGGCGGAAAATACCAAATGGATATTCAAACTCACAAGTCGATGAAAATCCGACAAAAGCCATGACCAAAACAAAATGTTACTAGTTTTTGATGTTTAGCTGAAACTAACATTCATTATAAAGTTGTATGAATTACGCACAATGGTTTTATTAAGTTTGTAGTGCTATTGTTTTTTTTTTTTTTTTTTTTTGATTTTCATATGACGCAATTCAATGTTGGCCACATATCTGTTTTTTTCATTTTTGAGTATGTGTTTTTGGACATCTTCTGGACTAGCTATCGCCTGCGATTCTATTAATACAGCTTTTCAGTTATATTGTGAGTGTATTTGTGTGTTGTTACAAATTTTACCTTTTCCTGTTACTATTCCCATGTTTTGTTCTAAATTTAAAGCTTTGGTTAAAGTTAAATAATTGAATTGGAAAGAATTGAGTTCAAATTATACAGCAACTCTGTTAGAATGTTATAGATGTGATTTGTGTTGCTCAGTCTTTAGTTTCTATGTTGTGTTTTGTGTACTGAGTTTTGTGCTTTTGTCGTTTTTCGTTGTTTTGGCAAAGCGCTGTCAGTTTGTCAACGACTTATGAGTTTGAATATCCCTTTGGTATCCTTTCCTCTCTTTTATAAGTTTTCTATGTATTGGAAGATTATTTCCTTATTTGTTTGACTGTCAGATCTAATTTTTTTATTTCCATAGACATGCATTTTTATCCAAAAGTCCATAAATCGTTAGATAAAGCTCTTTGTTGTAAAGGATTTGTGTTCATATGACAGTTGTAGTGTGCGTAATATTCTGGTTGGAAAACATTCAACCGAGGGACACAGAAAAACAGACATGAAGGTGAAAATGTAGCTCCATTATCATGTGTAGATGTCTGCATCAAATCCGCAATATAACAGTCATTAACTATTCATTATATTGTTCAGCATTGATACGTATGTCCTGTTTCTGTCATTTATTCTATGCTTTCCATTTTTCGATTTCCTTTCTGCATTGTTTTTTCAGCGAATTTAAAAAAAAAAAATTTAAAACATATATATGTCATTGAGTGACGCGGGTTGTCAATAGAAATTCTTACTTAATCACCTCAATTTTTTTATGATATAGCTTGAAAAATATCGCTTATAACTTGTACCAGAACCCAACGTTACCGCTAGAATAAGTTTTAAAACCCTGATTGATCTGAACAGAAGGTGGTTATGCTTCCATGGAAATGAATGAAAATAATTTATTATCGACACATTTCAAAATAAAAACAAAAAATAATAATTTGCAGATCTTCTTCAATATTTCGATTTTATTTAATATTTAAGTATTTAATAGATATAAGAAGATGTGGTATGAATGCCAATGAGACAACTCTCCATCCAAGTCAGAATTTGTAAAAGTAAACCATTATAAGTCAAAGTACGGCCTTCAACACGGAGCCTTGGCTCACACCGAACAGCAAGCTATAAAGGGCCCCCAAAATGACTAGTGTAAAACCATTCAAACAGGATAACCAACGGTCTTATCTATATAAAAAACGAAAAATGAGAAACACTTATGAACCACATCAACAAACGACAACCACTCAACATCGGGTTCCTGACTTAGGACAGGTGCAAACAAATGCAGCGGGTTTAAACGTTTTAATAAGCGCCAACCTTCACCCTAACCTGGAACAATAGTGTAACATCACAAAATAGAAAGACACACTATAAAATAGCAATTGCAATGGCTTAACTCAATCAAAAGACATATTAACTAAAACAAGTGAACATACACTGAACGAATAAATTTGATCTATGACACAATGTAAATACAAAAGTAATAAAACAAGGGGTTAGTTGTAAAACAATACCAGAAAGACAACCATAACCTTGGACAAAATGCCGCCAAATAAAATAACGTACACAGGTAAACAAAAATAATTTTGTTGTAAGGTATACATGGAGTACGGAAATATTTTTTACAAAATAAATTATTTTGTTGTTCGTAGAACGAGAACAGAAGGGAAAATTTATCGTCATACTAAACACTTATCAAAGGTGGTAAATATTAAAAATAGTGAGACGGGATATAACACTACATAAGTTAATATTAAATAACAAAAATACATTACGAATTGTATCAACAGGTCAAATAACACGAAAGTACGATTAAGTATATATATCCATGATTGAAGATTTTATTTTGATTTGATTTTTGATTTTTGGTGTTTTAACGCCACTTTTAAGCACCGCTTTTGGGCTATTTCGTGGTGGCCAGTTTTTATTGGTGGAGGAAGCCGGAATGCCCGGAGAAACCACCGACCTTCGATAGGAAAACTGACAATCCAAGTCAATTAAGATTGGAGTCGAGTGCACCGGCACGAGCGGGGTTCGAACTCACAACCTCAGTGTTTTTATTTTGTAAATGTAAATGATAACCTCCGCTAAAATCGAATTACGTCGTGTAATACGTTCCTTGAAATACCATTATCAGTACCGGTATTACTGCACTAGATGTGCATTAGTCAATTGATGTCTCTTCGGTGATGCTCGTGGCAAAAACATTTGAATGTTCATAAACTAAAATAAAAATATAAATTTACCAGGAAAGTTATAAAGTATCCAAAGTATTTCATGCTCAAAATTTAATTAGAAAATTAAGTGTCAGGAATTATTTTACATGAAAAATGATTCCATAGTTATTGCAATATGTTGCGCATTCCTTCTTCTTCGAAAATTATTTATTTACCTCATTTTCTATTACAATTCAGAAAATGCACTATTCTGGATGAACTCCTTAGAAAATGAAAAAAACCATATCGTTTCATCTCGGCCCTTAGTAAGTGTTCTACTACTAATCTTTCAGTGCTTTTAACGAGTTCCTTAACTACTATCAAAGAATTTATCGTTAATTTTTATAATAAAACATATGAAAACAGTGGAATTAACAATTTTTGGAGTGTAAAAAAATCTTTGGATGTTTTAGATAAATTACGTGCTTTTGATGGTCCTTTTGATTCGGTTGACAGTTTTTACTTTTCCACTCTTTATACTACACTTCCACACAATTTTATCAAGCAAAAGTTTGCCTATCTAATTAAATGGTCGTTTGATAAATCTGGTTGCAAATTTATTTGCTGCAACTCGTATAAAGCCTTTTTCTCTAATGAGAAAGGTAAATATGCTAGATATACTTACTGGAGCTGTGATGAGATGATTAAAGCACTAGATTTTCTTCTTGACACAATTTATGTAAGTTTCGGCAATAAAGTTTATCGACAGGTTGTAGGTATTCCTATGGGTACCAATTGTGCCCCTTTAATAGCAGACTTGTTCCTTTACTGTTATGAATCACAGTTTATGACCAAACTCAATAAAGAACCGTCTAAATTTAATTGATAAATTCAACAACACTTACCGTTATCTTGATGATATTGTTTCGTTAAAAAATCAAGAATTCTCTAAATATACTGCTGAAATTTATCCAAAGGAACTTACTTTAAATAAATCAAATATTAACAGCAATAAGGGATGATTTTTCTTTCCCTATTGTTAATTTTCCCTCTTTGGACGGTGATGTTCATTTGACACCGTCTTACGGTGTTTATATATTCCAACTCGTTCGCTATGCTCGTGGCGGTAGTGACGTTTTGGATTTCAATGAGCGTAATCTATGTATTACTAGTAAATTATTGTCAGGGATTTCGTTACCACATATTACTTAAAACCTTTACTAAATTCTTCCATAAATATAATGATTTGGTCTGCAAGTTTGGCTGTACCTGTAGAAAATTTATTTCAAACGGAATAGCACATCCTAAATTTTACGGTGATGTTGTAAACCGAGCCCGGAAATTTAGATACGATCCGGGTAAACTTATCAATCCTTTCAAAAAATTTATTCTTAAAGGTTACCTATTCAATACTGTAATCAAATCTTTGAATTTTGTTTTTATTGGTATAAATATGGATTCTGTTATAAGTAAATTAAAACCATACTAAATATTACACATGTGTACTTTCACGGAACTACAATCTGTCGATACCCATATTTTGGCATTGCACAAGTTCATGTTTTTCTCTGACTGTTAATGACGTCTTTATACTAAATCCATTGGATGTTGGATGTGTACTGGTTGATATTTTAGTCTTAGATACATGATTTTTTATTAGTTGTTATTGGCTTTGAACTAGCTGTCAGTAACTGCGAGTACTCTCAGATCCGTACATAGTGTCTTTTTGTTGTGTGGATGTATAAGTACCCGTCCACGTCCACTCTTTGTTTTTGTTAGATGTATTTCTATTTGTATACATCTGATGAATAAAGATTGTTTCAACTGAATTTTATAGTTTGTTCTTATGTTGTACTGTTACACCACTGTCTCAGGTTAGGGGAGGGTTGAGCGCTCACAAACATGTTTAACCCCGCCTCATTCTTTTTGTGCCTGTACCAAGTCAGGAGCCTGTAATTCAGTGGTTTTCGTTGGTTCATGTCTGTCATATTTGTTTTTCGTAAATTGTTGTGTTAAATTGTTTTGTTATAAGTTAGGCCGTTAGTTTTCTCTGTTGAATTGTTTCATATTTTTCATATCGGGGCCTTTTACAGCCGACCATACGGTATAGGGTTTTCTCATTGTTGAAGGCCGAACGGTTGCCTATAATTGCTTACACCCACTTCATTTGAGCTTTGGTGGATAGTTGTCTCATTGGCAATCATACCACATCTCCTTATGTTTATATAAATATATTTGAAAAAATGAACAATTAAAGTTTCTTTCTTACAAAGTCCATGTTATATATTTTTAAAAGTTTTAGGAAAATTAGTCAATAACCAATAACGAAAACGACGAAAAGACACATAACAGTACACAAAACACTGCACAGATAAAACAACAAGAACCCTCCAAAACCGTGGTGAACTCACGTGTACTAGAAGTGACTGCAGTTCCTTCTCCACAAGTAACGCCTGTCGGGTAACTCCTGATAAAACTCATTGATGAATTATATCAACTGATAATGCATCACACAATAAAATATTGGTAAATGACTCTGATCTAAACCAAAGATATCATCAAATTCATAAATCATCAGTCATGATATTTTCTAACCCTAAAACTTAACAAAATGTGAAAGTTTTCTAGAACAAAGGATAGCAAACGCAAAAGTCAAGAACCCAGTATGCATGAAAAGATCGAAAATTATCCAATAACTCGAAAAGGTTTGTTTAAATTAAGCAAAACAAAAAATAACCGAAACCCATTTGAAATTCTTTATAGAGAACGTGAAATGCAGCGCCAACACTAGTGAGGTTCCTACCTTTAGGTAAACACATAAAATACATAAAGTACAAAATCCTATGGCCCTTATAAATGTATCTTGTCACACATTTTGTGGTGTCGAATTGGTTTGAACTGGTTCCTCAAGATGCATTTGTGGCAAGATCATTTATTATTGTAATAGTGGGCATTTTTCATTTTACACTCCGTTGCGGATTAACTATTAGTCCCGTTGGTATCATCAACTCAGTAGTCAGTATTTCGGTACTGACAGGATTTATAACAAACTTTTTTTTATTCACCGTTGATTAAACTAAGATTTCAACTTCTCAGACATAGTTGACCTTGGATGAATGTGGCTACGTTTTAGGCCCTTTTAGTCATTTGCTCTTTAAGTTATTGGTCTTATCCTTGGCTTTCTAATAGTTGAGTATGAGCGTTCCTGATGAAGTGAAATCTAGAAAAGTCCTTCTGACGAACAAAATGACTAGAGTTTACTTTTTGTGTTAAAAGGCTAGCAAACAAAGAAAACATAAAACTATAAAAACAATGATAATAACAGAATTTAGAAAATATTTGAAAGATTGTTATTAAGAATTCAATACAAACATATACATGAAAATGAACAAACAATTGCTCTCACACATTTTTTTTATAATTTGGACCCACTGACATCAATTGATTTGATTGCCCCTTTCATCAACTTTTTCCCAACACACAACAAGACATATTTTGCCTTTTTCAGCTTACACCTTCCTCTGAATTTCCCTAAAGTCACCATGTTTTTGTGAGTATCTGGTTTGTGAGTACATCAATCGGAATAATATAAATGGTCCTTTCTTTTTAGACCCACTACTAATGCAAAATCCATAATATTTTAATATATATACAGAACAAAATGCAAGTTACATAACTTCCTAAATGATCCATTCAACCAGATTTGCATTAATTATTGGTCACATTTTCGTAAACTCTACTTTCGTTTTTAAAAGCGTCAGTTATTTCTTCATATTCCGTACTTTCCTTCTGATCGACGGTAGCGTATTCATGACATCCATTCTACTATGTACGAAACCATGATACGGATGTAAATAATCTTCTTCGTTGATGTTTTGAGATCTGTTAGAAAGTGAAGAAGACGACTGACTAGTATTTGTTTTGCTCAAATCACTTTGTCTGTCATTGGAAGCTGAATTCTGGAGGTCTTGTAAAATTTCAGATAACAATTGTAGATTTCTTGATTCTTCGTGTGGATCCTCTTCATTATTAGATACTTCCTGCATTTCGATTTGTACTGGTAAGTGTCTAACACCGGCTGTCTGGGGCATTGGAAAATTCATTTGTTTATATTGAATCCGGATATAAGCATGACCAATGAGTGAAACTATTATCAAAAATAGAACTAGTAGCACTACGATCACATCATAAACTATGTTGTCCTTAGTCAAAAATCCTGTAAAATAATAGTTGATGGGATTCATTTACCAACTATAGCAACCACACATACAATTGTTTTTTTTTAATGAAAATATAACAGTATCTCGATAATAATGTTTCAATATTATTCTCGTCTCTTGTATTTTCGTGCTATTAATAATGCATTGTGACGTCACAATTTCCATTGAAAAACATGCATAGTACGAATTCATATGACGTACGAAAACATATGATCTGACCATAATAATTAAAGTTTGTAATTTCGCTTATGATGTCTCCTTTCGGGATTTTGGGTCCTCATTGCTCCTCATCTTCGTACTTTATTTGACCTTTTAAACTTTTTGATTTGAGCGTCACTGATGAGTCTTTTGTAGATGAAACGCGCGTCTGGCGTACACAATTTTAATCCTGTATCTATTATGAGTTTATCTATTCGTCTGTTTGTTTTCAAACTGTTGCAACAAATATGTAAATAGGCTGCCTCGATTTGTGTGATTATCATAAGATTTGATTATAAAATCGAATTCAAATCTATAAAGGAATCGTATAAAGAATAAATGATGATGATGAATGGCTGTTTTACGCCCAGTTCCAAATTAAATGCATATTAAAGACGAGAACATGTTTATGCAATATGAACATTAACCTTGCTTTGTACTAGACTGACACGGTGAGTCGTCTTTTTAATGTGCTAGTTCACAACTCAGGTTTCAACTCCCTCAGGGAAAGTTGACCTGAGATGTATCTGTGAATTATTTTAGGTCCATTTTGTCAAATAGGTTTTCAACTGTTTCGGTTCTTATACATCTTTGGCTCTCAAATATTCGGCTTAGAGCTTTCTGATGAAGGTAAATCAATAAAAGCGCTTTGGACGCAGTGAATTACAAAGTGTTATTTAATTTTTACAGCACTGGGTCGATACCTTTCGTTGTGGTATAACAGTCCCGAGAGTATCATCAGCTCAGTAGTCAATACTCCGGTACTGACAAGATTTGTATCAAACCTTTCTTAAATTGTCTGTTTATGAATTTGGAAATTATTAAGATAAAAATTTCAATGACTCGAAACTTTAATGTACTACTAGTATGTTTAATAAATTAACACATTAATTTCAATTTGGTAGTCTTTATAATATGGTTCTAAGGGTGTTAAATACTGTGCCTTAACTTTTAGAGTACAAATTTTACCTTCAACGGCATCTTCTGAGCAATTCGGGATACCAGTTGTAACTGGTTCGCTGACGTTATTTGTGATGGTACAGTCTATTGAATTTCAGAATCAAAATGTAGAAAACAAAGCTGTAAATGTTTAAGTTATAGATCATTTTTTTTCACTGGTAGTAAAATTTAAAACATTGGGACACAGATAGAACAATGTAATAACATTAACGGTACCAGTTGTACTGTACCAGATGTATTTGATTATTTCTTTATTTGAATCTTACTGCTGGAAATACTTGTGATATTGTGTAAAAGTATATGAAAAACATCATATGAAATGTTCGACTCGTCATATCGCAGACGTTACTTGAAGTTTACTGCCTTACAATAGTGAATACCTATATAAGTATTTGATGGTATTGACTAGACCAACTATCATCAGTTCCTTTTTAAACAAAAAGGTTATAGTCCGTTTAAATGGAACGGTTACAGTATTTTGATAATAATGTTTCTAAACTATTTATTAGAGTTGGTAGTTCCATTGACGATGTATCTAGTCATTTGTTTGCTATCAAACTGTTGCAACAAACTTCGAATTACTTCGTTAAGTGTTGGTTCGCATTTAAGTGCGGAGCTTTTAGTTTCAGTCGATATACACGCCATCTTGAAATTATGACTTAACTACATATTGTTCTGTCTGCCTTGTTTTGATGTGGATAAGATTATATTTGTTTGTATGAATATTTAAAAATTGGGCACATGTCAGGAAAGGGGAAAAATAATATACGGATGGTCCGACAGTATGGGTATTCGAGACTCTATCGATGAATATGTTGCTGTAGGTTGCAATTCTGTAAATATAGACTATGCAATTTCCAATAGGAACTCATTTGACGGCTAAAACTGTACCACTTTTGCTATGAAGTTTCGTACAAAATTATATCCTAGAATGGAAAGCTGATATACACAACTATGTTTTCAAAGGTCAAAATATAGGGCTGTACGGCGTATTTTCAACATTTATATGTCCCGAACTTTTAAGAGTTTAAACTTGTGCTAAAATTCTGTACTACCCTCCTTCACATTGGGTCTTCCACAGATTTCAATTTGGCCGCTATTCATGTGAATTTATACTGGTAACATTTCAAGTTATGTCTCTACGAGATAAAACATAGAGATCATATCTGGGAACCAGTAGGTAAACAAAACAAAATATCTATGATTGTTGGATAAGCTCATAGTCAAAATTAGTACATTTATAATTGCGCATTTCCTTTGCTTTTATCTGTATAACACGATTAGTTTTATTCAAATTATTTCCTATGTTATGTATCATGAGTTTACACCATATTATAAGTCATTGCATATAATATAAGAAAATGATCAGTTTACTGATGCGGTTACTCGATGCTGAACGCTATGTATTTATTAGATATTTATTTGTTAAAATGATTTATTAAACTATCATAGTATACAATTTAGAAAGAAAGTATGGGTGGAAAACAGTACTCACAAAACCAGTACAACAAAACAACAAAACAGCCAACACACAAGTATATAACGTTGTTACCCTCTGAACATGGTAATTTTAAAGAATCGATTTAATTTTGGGTTACTCTCGCTGTGATATCGTTAGTATCAATTTACTTGTACCTGACAGAAATAATTCAATACACTAGAGGGAGAGAGCGTAAAAGTATTCATTGAAAATTAACAGTATCGCATATCAGTCAAATCAAGGAGATCGGAATATAACCTTATTCGCCTAATGAATAGTATGTTAGTTTAAATATTTATGTTACATTTTCCATTCACAGACCCTTATTACATTTCCTGTTAGGTGGCAATTATGAAATCCATATAAAAGTATCCGAAAATAAAAGGAAAAGACTTCAAAAAGAATAGGTTTCTCTAAAATATGAAAAAAGAAACAACACAAAACAAAACGTGATGTTAAGTCATACAGAGACTCTTAAGTGCCATGTACACATAAATATTTTCGAATTCATATGATGTACGAAAACATATGATCTGACCATAATAATTAAAGTTTGTAATTTCGCTTATGATGTCTCCTTTCGGGATTTTGGGTCCTCATTGCTCTTCATCTTCGTACTTTATTTGACCTTTTAAACTTTTTGATTTGAGCGTCACTGATGAGTCTTTTGTAGATGAAACGCGCGTCTGGCGTACACAATTTTAATCCTGTATCTATTATGAGTTTATCTATTCATCTGTTTGTTTTCAAACTGTTGCAACAAATATGTAAATAGGCTACCTCGATTTGTGTTATTATCATAAGTTTTGATTATAAAATCGAATTCAAATCCGTAAAGGAATCGTATAAGAAAAGAAAAATGATGATGATGATGAATGGCTGTTTAACACCAGGTGCTAAATTAAATGCATATGAAAGACGAGAACATGTTAATGCAATATGAACATTAACCTTGCTTTGTAATAGACTGAACGGTGAGTCGGATTTTAATGTGCAGGTTCACATCTAAGGTTTCACCTCCCTCAGGCAAGGTTGACCTGAGATGTATCTGTGAATTATTTTAGGTCCATTTTGTCAAATAGGTTTTCAACTGTTTCGATTCTTATACATCTTTGGCTCTCAAATATTCGGCTTAGAGCTTTCTGATGAAAGTAAATCAATAAAAGCGCTTTGGACGCAGTGAATAACAGTGTTGTTTAATTTTTACAGCACTAGGTCGATACCTCTCCTAGTGGTATAACAGTCCCCGAGAGTATCATCAGCTCAGTAGTCAATACTCCGGTACTGACAAGATTTATATCAAACCTTTCTTAAATTGTCTGTTTATGAATTTGGAAATTATTAAGATAAAAATTTCAATGACTCGAAACTTTAATGTACTACTAGTATGTTTAATAAATTAACACATTAATTTCAATTTGGTAGTCTTTATAATATGGTGAACTAAGGGTGTTAAATACTGTGCCTTAACTTTTAGAGTAAAAATTTACCTTTAACGGCATCTCCCAAGCAATGTAGGATAACAGTTGTAACTGGTTCGCTGACGTTATTTGTGATGGTACAGTCTATTGAATTTCAGAATCAAAATGTAGAAAACAAAGCTGTAAATGTTTAAATTATAGATCATTTTTTTCACTGGTAGTAAAATTTAAAACATTGGGACACAGATAGAACAATGTTAAAGCATTAATGGTACAAACTGCGTGTACTAGATGTATTTAACTTTTCTTTATTAGCATCTTACTGCTGGAAATACTTGTGATATTGTGTAAAAGTAATCGAAAACATCATATGAAATGTAAGGCTCGTCATATCGCAAACGTTACTTGAAGTTTACTACCTTACAATAGTGAATACCTATATTAGTTTTGATGGTAACGACTAGACCAACTATCATCAGTTCCCGTTTAAAACAAAAAGGTTATAGTCCGTTTAAATGGAACGGTTACAGTATTTTGATAATAATGTTTCTAAATAATTTATTAGAGTTGGTAGTTCCGATCTGTTGACGTTGTATCTAGTCATTTGTTTGTTATCGAACTGTCGCAAGAAACTTCAAAATACGATATCTCGTTTAGTGTTATTGGTTTGCATTAAGGTGCGAAGCTTTTAGTGTCAGTAGATCAACACGCCATCTTGAAATTATAACTAAACTACATATAGTTCTGTCTGCCTTGTTATTGGTGTGGATAAGATTCTATTTGTTTGTATGAGTATTTAAAAATTGGGCACATGTCAGGAAAGGGGAAAATAATATACGGATGGTTTGACAGTATGGATATTTGAGATTCGATCGATGGATATGTTGCTGTAGGTTACAATTCTGTAAATATAGACAATGCAATTTCCAATAGGAACTCCTTTTACGGCTAAAACTGTACCATTTTACAATGAAGTTTCGTAAAAATTATATCCTAGAATGGAAAGCTGATATGCACTACTATTTTGTTCAAAGGTCAAACTATAGTACTGTACGGCATATTTTCAACATTTATATGCCCCAAACTTTTAAGAGTTTAAACTTGTGCTAAAATTCTGTACTACCCTCCTTTCACATTGGGTCTTCCACAGATTTCAATTTGGCCGCTATTCATGTGAATTTATATTGGTAACATTTCCAAGTTATGTATCTACGAGATAAAATATAGAGATCATGTCTGGGAACCAGTAGGTAAACAAAACAAAATATCTATGATTGTTGGATAAGCTCATAGTCAAAATTAGTACATTTATAATTGCGCATTTCCTTTGCTTTTATCTGTATAACACGATTAGTTTTATTCAAATTATTTCCTATGTTATGTATCATGAGTTTACACCATATTATAAGTCATTGCATATAATATAAGAAAATGATCAGTTTACTAATGTGTTTACTCGATGCTGAACGCTATGTATTTATTAGATATTTTTTGTTAAAAGTGATTTGTTAAACTATCAAAGTATACAATTTAGAAAGAAAGTATGGGTGTAAAAGCACTTACAAAACCAGTACAACAAATCAACAAAACAACCAATACACAAGTATATAACGTTGTTACCCTCAGAACATGGTTATTTTAAAGAATCGATTTAATTTTAGGTTACTCTCGCTGTGATATCGTTAGTATCAATTTACTTGTACCTGACAGAAATAATTTAATACACTAGAGAGAGAGAGAGTTAAGTATTCATTAAAATTAACAGTATCGCATATCAGTCAAATCAAGGAAATCGGAATATAACCTTATTCGCCTAATGAATAGTATGTTAGTTTAAATATTTATGTTAAATTTTCTATTCACAGTCCCTTATTCCATTTCCTGTTAGGTGGCATTTATGAAATCCATATAAAGTTTCCGAAAATAAAAGGAAAAGATTTCTAAAAATAGGTTTCTCTAAAAATTAAAAAAGCAACACAAAACAAAACGTGATGTTAAGTCATACAGAGACTCTTAAGTGCCATGTACACATAAATATTTTCGTTTGCCGGAGATTTAATTTGGTGCGCACCAGTTTGAAACTCAAGCGCACGATTTTAAAACTGTTGCGCTCGACAATTTTAAACTGGTGCGTACGACTTTCAAAACCTGATGCGCACGACTTTCAAAACTGATGCGCCCGACGTTCAAAATGTTGCGCACGACTTTCAAACAAAGTTTGACTGACTCTATACGAACATGCGAACCATTTTAAAGTCGTGCGCACAAGTTGGAAAGTCTAACGCCCTCATAGATGTATCAAATACTTGTAGCCTTTTCCGTTTTGCTCCTTAAGAGGTTATAGTCATTTTGAGCTCTACAAATCTTCAAAAATACTTCGTTTAAATCAAAACTCCATATGCAGTAAGTGTAAATTTTATATCCTGTGATGACAAAGTGTCAACATATTTATCTACATACTTGTAACTAAATGATAAAAAGAATGCGCAGATGAAATAATTAAAATAATAACTGAAACCAGGACATCAAATCTTCATTGTACAAGCACTTTAAGATTTCAGTGTCAATCATATAAAATAATTTACTCTCCCTTTTCTTGTCGCCAACTAACTCAATTTATTTATTGAAAATTGTTTTCTTTAAAAGTACATTTGTCAAGTGATTCTTGGAAACGCTTCCATTATACCAACAAATAGTTTTAAAAGAAAGTAAAAAGAAAGACAGCAACATGACCAAGACATCTCTCTTTATAAGACTGTTACTTGTCTTTTGTTTTGTTTATATTTTGCTACGGTGTTGTTTGCTTCTTTTATGAGTTTCATTTCAACCATCGGTATCTTCGTCATTTACTTTAACTTTTCTGAAAAACTGGTCCCTAGACGTTTTAACGTTGTATTTGAATCTTTTTAATAATTGAATATATGGGTATTTCGGTTTCCAAATATTTTGTCATAATCTTACTTGTTGAAATAACATTATAGGTTGCACTTTGTAAATACAGCTGTTTCACAAACCACGCCTCTTTTGGGGAGATATATAATATTCATATTTTATTTTGTTTACCTACTGGTTCCCAGATATGATCTCTATGTTTCATCTCGTAGAGACATAACTTGGGAATGTTACTAGTATAAATATACATGAATAGCGGCCAAATTGAAATCTGCGAAAGACCCAAAGTGAAGGGAGGGTAGTACAGAATTTTAGTATAAGTTTAAATTCTTAGAAGTTCAGGGCATATAAATGTTGAAAATATTCCGTACAGCCCTATATTTTGACCTTTGAAAAAATAGTAGTGCATATGAGCCTCCCATTCTAGGATATAATTTTTACGAAACTTCATAGTAAAAGTGGTACAGTTTTGCCATAAAAGGAGTTGCTATGGGAAATTGCATTGTCCATATTTACAGAAGTGCAACCTATATTAGGTGAAAAAGAGAACATGTAGAATTTCACCAAATCTGGTTTATCTTTCAGAGTCTTAATAAATTAACTCAAATATAAAGATATATAAATATTTCATGAAGATTGAGAAATCCTGGGCCTATATACAATATGCATAGTTTACCTAAAGCCCTGTATGCAAAGTAAATTCATAATATATGCACATTTGTAATTTAAATTGTTAAGCAGACTAAGTGCTTGTATGCAAAGTAAATTCATAATATATGCACATTTGTAATTTAAATTGTTAAGCAGACTAAGTGCATATATTTACTCTTCGCAGTCATTGGAATTCATAGATCTTTGATGAATATTGTTGTTGGGGTGTTTTGTCCTGTCGAAAACCCAAAAGTAAGCCATAACACTTGACTGTGACAGCGGCAAAAAAAAAAAAATACAAGGTAGATACAACAATATCTCAATAAAACTAACAATAGTGTGTTCTATCCTGTACTAAATATTCCATATTCACAGAAACAGCAATTTATTTTGCAAATTTGAGGACCCAGGGCAAACAACAGAGAAAAACCCTTGCCCTGGGTCATAAAACAGATAATTTAGCCTGTAAAGGCTATGATTTTATTATTATAAAGGTCTTTTGTATAGAAAACAATAACCGTGCTTTGAATTTATGCAAAAACAGATTCCAGCAATCAGTTCTATAAAACTTTTAGTGAATTCATATATCAGACTGGTAACTTCATACATACAATTTTTGCAAATATGGCTTTTAAAACATTTACTAAATTCTTTCAAAGATACAAAGATTTGATTAGTAAATTTGGCTGTACCTGTAGAAAACTGTATTTCACGTCCTAAATTTTACGGTAATATTGTACTAAAGCGCGGAAATCACTATGTGATCCGTGTAAACTTATCGAACCTTTAGACAAACTTATTAATAAAGGTTATCTTATTAATGTTGTAATAAGATCTTTGAATATTGTTTTCATTGGCACTAACATCGATTTTGTCATCAACTAATTAAACATAACTAAATTTGTATTCTTTTCGAATGGTTTTTGGGATGTATATGTTGTGTACAAATTGTAATGTTGTACAAATTATAATTTGTACAGTATTTTGTACAAGTTATCAGTATTTTGTGAATCTCTTTACATAATTAGATAAAATAAGCACAGTGTCTTTGGTTAAGCTTATCACTGTTTTATTTCCACAACTACATGCTACAGTCTTGCACATAGTACTGACACAAAGTTTATATAAAAACACTAAAATATATTTTGTGGACATAGAATTTGGTATTAGTCAAAAAATAAAAATATAATCTAAACCAATCAGGTGTCCTTATTTGTAGTTTTATGACACAGAGGACAGTGCTTAATGTTAGGTTGAAGTATATAAATTTGTGAGTAAAACATCGAACTGGATAATTATTGAAGATAAACTTGTATCACTTGGTGAAAGAAGGTGTGTGTCAAAATACTGATAACTTGTACAAAAACCCTGTACAAATTATAATTTGTACGAAATTACAACTTGTACACAACATATATATACACATCAACGTTTATTTTCTATTCAGAAATTGTTTTATCTATGCATAACATCATACATATTTATTATAAGGTTAAATCCTAACTATCCTACTGCCTGTCGTTACTTTTATTTTGGCATTGCACAAGTCATGTGTTCTATGACTGTCCATGGAGTTAAAACACTAAATCCCTGCCTGGGATGTGTTTTAATTGATTTTAGTCTCTGATGCATGATTTTTATTATTAATTGTTTTTGGCTTTTAACTAGCTTTCAGTAACTGCGAGTACTCTCAAATCGTACTTTCGTGTTAATTTGACCTGTTGACACATTTGTAATGCATTTCTGTTATTCAATGTTTACTTATTTTGTGTTATATTCCGTCTTACTATTTTTAATATGTACCACCTTTGATAAATATTTAGTATGACGAAACATTTTCACTTCTGTACTCATACTATGAACAACAAATTTATTTTGTAAAAAATGTTTCTGTACTTCTAACAACAAAATTATTATATTTAAATTTACCTGTGTACGTTACTTTATTTAACGCTATTTTGTCCTAGGTTAAAGTTGTCTTTTGACATTGAAACATCTTTTTATTCATATTGTGTCATAATCAAACTTATTCGTTCAGTGTATATTTACTTGTTTTTGTGTATTGTCTTTTGAATCGAGTTAAGCCATTTCAATTGATATTTTATTGTGTGTCTTTTATGTTGTAATGTTATACCACTGTTTCAGGTTAGGGTGAAGGTTGGCGCCTGTTAAAACGTTTAAATCCACTGCATTTTACGCACCTTTCCGAAGTCAGGAGCCTGTTGTTCAGTGGTTGTCGTTTGTTGGTGTAGTTCATAAGTGTTTCTCGTTTCTTATATAGATTAAACCGTTGGTTTTCCTGTTTGAATTTTTACACTAGTCTTTTGGGGCTTTTATAGCTTGCTGTTCTGTGTGAGCCAAGGTTCTGTGTTGAAGGCCGTACTTTGACCTATGATTGTTTACTTTTACACATTGTGACTTGGATGGATAGTTGTCTCATTGGCACTCATACCACATCTTCTTATTTATATTGTTTAAACACTTCTAGTCAGATATTAGCCAAATTATGTTAGATATATAGTAAGAGATAATATTATTGTGACAAGATTTCTTCACTGACCATTTGAGGCAGAAATTGTGAACTTTAAAGATAAATATGCATACAGTAAGATGTGGACTGGTGACAGAGACAGGATTGGATACTTAATATAATTTTGAATGTTATAATGATTGACTACTAACCTTTACATTTATAGTATTCTGAAAAGCTTTCAATTTGTTATCAGAATAGTTTGATACAAGTTCTAGGCAATTCATGTCAGAAAACATGCACATAGGGTAAGCTGACATTAATAAAAGTCTTGTTTTCAAATTCTTTAAACATTAAAACAGGGGTGGGGTATAAAAATGTACTGTAAAAGAAAAGTTGAGCATATGCAGTGATTTCTTTTGGGCTATGATTCTGAGAAATAACTATTGTTGTTAGAAAAGTATTTTCAAGAGTTTTCTATTTGAATAAATGTTAGTATATGTTGCACTCTTTAAATACAGCTGTTTCACTAACCACGCTTCTGTTGGGGTATAAATAATATTCAGATGTTTTCTTGTGTTTACCTGTTGGGTACCAGATATAATCTCTATGTTTTATCTCGTAGAGACATACCTTGGGAATGTTACCAGTATACATGTATAGCGGCCAAATTGAATTATGAGGAAGAGCCAAAGTGAAGGGAGGGTAGTACAGATCTTTATTATAAGTTTAAACTTTTAAAAGTTCGGGGCATGAAAATATGCCGCACAGCCCTATATTTTGACCTTTGAAAAAATAATAGTGCATATGAGCTTTCCATTCTAGGATATAATTTTTACAAAACTTCATAGTAAAAGTGATACAGTTTTAGCCGTAAAAGGAGTTCATATGGGAAATTGCATTGTCTATATTTACAGAAGTGCAACCTATAAGTATCAATTTTACTGCACCAGATGCGCATTTCCACAACAAATTACGCTTTAGTGATGCTCAAGGCCAAAATATTTGAAAATCCAAAACTTATTTAAAAATTAACTGCTTATTAACCTTTAAAAAATTGAAAAGTATAGCCAAAGCCGGGCAAGGAATCAGAGCGTTGCATGAGGAAGATACACTCCTTAATTTGAAACTGTTTCAAAATGTTTGTAACAGCAAATTTTGATAACACAATATCCGTATTTTCATGAAATGAGATGACAAAAAGACTTCGATTGTAGACAAAATTGATATCAATGATTTTTCAGTTACCTTCGTCGCTTCCCGCTAATAAAAGGAGTATATATTTTGGAAACTTTTATTTGGTTAAAATAAATATTAAATGGTATAAGTACAAATATATAAAACGACCAAACGACCAAATGACAAACAAATATTCTACATTTATAATAAAAAAATAAAAGGATAGGCAGTAATGAAAGCAAGGGATATAACAAAATATAAAAATGATTAAGTAGAAAGAAAAGACATCAAAATGGCAGAGAAGCAATTAGAATACATAGAAAATACGTCAACATGGAAAACTAGTACATTTTTAGCCGGATATTTTTCTTTCTTTTATTAACACCAGTACTATCTGAATATTACCTTTTATTATGAGACGAAACAACCATGAAGTTAAACTTTTGTCATGCAAGCATTTGTAGGTTCCATCAGCAACTTTAGTTAAGTTATATATTGTCAAATTAAATTCTCCTTTTCCTCATTAACATCAACCGCAATGTTTGATGGCAAATAGTTGTCTTTTCCTTTATATCCTTGATACAACGTCATTATAGGATTCTTGGACACATTTCTCCTGAACCAACTAACCGTTTTATTGATACCAGCTTGGGGACATACTAATGTTACGTCTTCTCCAACACAAACGTGAATTGATGAATTGTTCTTGTATGACATACATGCTAAAATTAAATGTTAATATCATACTTAAACAATAGTACGATTCCAAAATGACTATGCTAAATTCCTTGAAAGAAAAAACAGATAAGTAATTTAAGTATTTATAAGTAACGAAAAGACACGTTTGGTCTATTACTAGTACTATTGAAAACAGTAAACAAAGAAAACATTAAGTCCTAGGTACAGAGTTATTATATTTTCCACAGACACATTTCTCTTGACCCAAATAACAGTTTTTAAGGGCTAGCATGATAATGCAACGTCTTCTGCAACATATGCGCTTATTGGTGAACTGTATTTGGAAAAATAACTTGATGAAATGAAAGGTAAATGTTTTATTAATGTTAGTACTTAAAAATAGCACAACTCTATCTTGAGCTTAAAACATTGAAAGAGGAACAAATACGTACTTGCTTTTAATACCAGATGGTGGACATACAATACAGGTTTTAAAAGTTTATGATAACAGTTTATAAATTTCGCGGGTTCGAAGTTCTTTTCTGAATTTTCCTTCATTTGGAAAGCTCAAACCCAAACAGTTGACGACCAGGGATATTTAAATGCGTAGATCGTTAGGAGCTATATGACTATATGGACCTGAAGAGAATAACCAAATTCATATAAGGTCAAATTTCCAGAGGGTGTTGGAACCTTATTTTCTTAATAATTTATTAATTTATTAACGGACAATTTTTGAAAAGAATATTAAAATCATGTCAGTACCGAAACACCACCTACTGAGCTAATGATACTCTTGGGCACTAACAGTCCATCAGCAGTGGTATCGACCTGTTAACGGTTGAATTATTTTGACACAAGATAAACTGCATTGAAGTGTTGAAGTTGATTGTTTTCAAGTAATTTTGTAAATTTACTAGAAATTATATAATTGGTGTAAACATAAAAACATATAATGATTTACAGTTATTTAATAGTTTCTCATATTTATGATCATTCCTATAAAACAGTTTCAACAAATTTAAAGTTATCAAACAAAGAAAGTTTTCAAATTAATTTTATTACAGCTTATCCCAACTCCTCTATTATAAAGTTGAATCAAGGACCATATTTTTTGTACAACTAGTTATATTTATACATATAATTCCTTCCGAGCACCTGAGATCACCCCAGTTTTTGGTGGGGTTCGTGTTATAGTCCTTAGTTTTCTATGTTGTGTCATCTGTACTATTATTTGTCTGTTTGTCTTTTATTTTTGGCCATGGCGTTGTCAGTTTGTTTTCGATCTATGAGTTTGACTGTCCCTCTGGTGTCTTTCGTCCCTCTTTCAATAAAAGTATTATAATTGGTCATCGTATCACTTCCTCTTCTTCTTCTTTAGGTATACAATATACCATCGACATCTGATGATTACATATTGTTGCATACGTGGACTTTTGTAAAATTTATCCCAATTTAAACAAAATATAATTATTTAGTGCTATGAAAATAACAAATATGAGATTAAAACTCTATACAATCTTAATTTATGCTATTAAATAATAGTACAGGAACAGCAGGAGTGAGCTGTTCCTGAAGCTATCAACTGATGGTGCCTGAACAAGTACCACAGGAGATAATTCCACTGTAGTATTGTATAACGAAAGTATGAATGTCTGTAAGAGTCCTTAGATGTATATATATGCCTGTTTGTGAGTGCATGGTTTTCCTGGTTGTCGAGTCTGCTTGAATGAGTGTGTCAGATGGAATAGCAACAAGATGGTATGGTATCTTATACAGCATTATCAATCTTGTGCTTGGCCTACGTTCTGCTGGTGATGGTAATTTTAATTGGGTAACCATTTTTGTAACACTACTCGTATTGTGATATACAGAGCAGCTCGTCGTTAGACCATCTCAATTTTGGATACCGATTCGGCTGTGTGAGGGTCACAAACAGAACAAGAATATTCAAGTTTGGGCCGGACGAGTGCTAGGTATGCCTGGGATTTTATATGTGGGTTTGTTGTTTTTAGATTGCTTTTAGAAACCCAGTGATTTGTTACCTTTGGATGTTATGTCATGTATATGTTGGTCCCATTTGAGGTTTGATATTGTGATACCAAGGTACTTAGCTGATGTTACAGATTCAAGTGTATGATTATTCAAAATGTAGCTGTGTTGTATAGATTGTTTCTTTTAGTGACAGATAGCACAGTACTTTTGTCCGGTTGGAAAGCCATCAGCCAATCCTCTCCCAACTAGCTGCCGTATCTAGATCTACTTGGAGTTTGTTACAGTCACTCTGGGATCTGATCGGTCTGTATATTATGCTATCATCTGCGAATAACCTGAGCTTACTGTTTGTCAAGTAGTCTGGCAGGTCATTGATGTATACCAGAAACAAGACAGGGCCCAATACAGTACCTTGTGGAACACCAGATGTGACAGGGACAGTGGATGATGCCTTTCCATCTATGACAACAGTTTGTGTACGGTTTGAAAGAAATGCCTGTATCCAGTTAAGTGTTTGTCCAGAGATGCCATAATATTTTGATTTATACAGAAGTTTTCGATGCGAAACTTTATCAAATACCTTAGCAAAATCCATTATACATGTAATTAAGTCGGTTTGAATCTTTTATTGTTTGTTTCTGATAATTCTTGTATGATGAAAATTAAGAAATACGTTTTAATTGTAACTGAAAGATTTTAATAATCTATTTCGAAGAGTATGGTAAATGCAGTTTTAGCATGTCTTTTATTGTGGTTTGTTTTCTATATCGTTGGGACATGACTGTTACTTTTTTTGTATAATCATCCATTATTATTGTCAAATATCTAACCACTAACTGTCGAAGAGTTTCATTTCTCCGTATCAAACCAATTGTTTCATTTACTATCAGGATTTCAACTGACTCCTTAGTGTCGTTTGTTATAGCAAATAGATATAAAGAAATGTGGTTCGACTACCAATTAGACAAACACCGAAACAGAATCCACTTGACATGAATGTAAACAACTATAGATCGCCACGTGACAATAAGCAAAACATAAATATGACAGACAACAACAAACGACAACCACTGAACTACAGTCTTTATAGCAACAGGTCTAAGGCTCGATATTTGACTTGATCTTAAAAGACTCACACCACATCTTCCTATATCTATTTGGTATAAGCACTTGCTGCTTTTTCGACACACCGTCATAATATAGTGAATAAGACTTACTGATTTGAAGTCTCTGTCAAGGTAGAGTGACATGTCTTTAACAGATTGTTACTCAGATAGCTGAAGTTTTGTGATCCAATAATTTTGCCCAGTACAATGTGGAATATATTGATATGACATATAATGCTGTCATGAATATTAATAAAAGTAATATTTTCAAACGGTAGAGAGGCATCTATCAACTAAACATATTAACGGATTTTTAAAAGAAAAGAATTGCTATCTAATTTTTAATATTTTGTGTTATTTTCAGAATATATATCACGTTCTTCCTGTTTTGCCAATTAGTTGAAATTAATGTCATTCAAGTCAGTTACTGCAAAGCTTTTAATTGTGATGAAAATAAATGTTGTAATGATAATTTGTAAAACTCCTATTATTTATACCTACATGAACAATAAACTAGTATAGAGAACATATTACGACATAACACGTTCACTGTGTATAAACACATTTTTCCAAGATTTATCCTGAAAGTTAAGAACAAATGAAAATAAGTAGATGTGGTAAACTGCCAATAAGGTAACTCTCCACCAGAGACTAAATGACGTAGAAGTTAGAAACATGTTCACTTTGTTTCATTCGAAAGCTTTAACTATTTTCTTTTAACAAAAGTTGACAAGCAACTAACTTAATTTGTTTTCGTACTGAGTATATCTATCATATTATATATAAACTATCAATGAGATATGATATGCAATATTTAATTGAAGTAAGATTTGAGTTTGATGATTACAGCTATTTGTAGACATCTGAATTCCATTTCATTCCGCCTCTGCAAGCATAATGTTTTTTATTGCGTAAAGGTTATTTTTAGACAAAAAATCTATTAGGAAAAATGCAGTTTACTAGAACATTTATTGTCAAGAAGTCTGAACAACGATTTCTTTTCATTCTAAATGTGACGTTATGAGCGTTGAGATCTTAGACAAACAATTTTAGATATCGTCCTATCAAATACAGATCTCAGTTCACTAAATCGAGATCTTTATCAAACAATTCGAAGTCTAAATAAATTATATAGAGGTCTCGGATGGAAATAAACGCAGTGTGTTCCTATGAGGCATACGTATTTCATCAGCAGTTGATGTAACATCTTCAAATTTTAATTATCTGCAGATGGATTTCTGCATGGGAAAAAACTCACAACCGAAAATCATACCTGAATTCTTATTACTAGAACATAAACAAACACCTGATATCACCCCCGGTTTTGTGGTAAGGTTCGTGTTGTTTTTTATGAAGTGTTTTGTAGACCGTTGTTTTTCTTTTCGTCGTTTTTCGTTTTTGCTTTGATTTTGTTGGTCTTATTCGACCAATGAGTTGTGATTCTCCTGAAACCGACATTCGAACATGATAGCTAATTAGAAATGTGCACTTATTTCAATCATGGAAAAAACAATCTGCCAATGTTTAAAATATTACCTTAACTGTACAAATACTAGTAGAACATTTATACTGACTAAACAAGAGCACACGTGTAAAAAAACCCATCATATCTTACCTCGTTTTAGAACTAGACAACCGTATAGCTATAATGGTCATACATTAAATTGAATGTTTATATATTTCTAAATATACTCATGACCTTTTATCAAAATTAACAAAATAATTAAGGAAATTGAAAAATAAATTCAAATCAATTCTTCTCCACAAAACTATCGAACTAGAATAGTTTAAAATAGTAGCTAAGTCTAATACTTATATTTACCTCGATACACAACTCTTTTTGAACTATTTAGAAGCCTTCATCTACAGATTTTTTATTAAGAAATCTTTTTTCTTAAATCTTAGGTATCTTTTAATAATTTATATTCTAAGGCATATCGAAAGTATAATTCCCAGTCAGATTCAAAGTACTACCTAATTGTCAATTTGTGTCTTTGAAGGTTGTTTAAAACGGTAAATGCACAAAGCAGTTTGATTTGTGTCCTGCTGATGAGTTTTATTTAGATGAAACATAAATATTGTATTATAAAGCATAAGCCTTGAATCCTTTAGGATCTTTAATCAAAATAACTTCTAAGAGGGTACAACTTAGGAACTCATGAATAATACCAACTGTTGTTGAAGCCACACTATGATGTCCCATAGTTTCTAACTTCTACGTCATTTGGTCTATCCCATCAAACTTGAAATCATGTTTTTGTTCAAACTTTTCATATTCATTCAAGTTTCAGGGCAAGATATTTTACAATTGCCAATGGGAGGTGAATTGGTTTTATCTAATGGTTTGACAAGAAGCATTAATTCATCCGCTACTGCCTGATGTATAATTACCAGATATGACTAAATGTACCGTTACTTGTAACACGATGGGTGTCACTAGTGAAGCAGGAAACCCCTGTCCCTTCCGGATCACCTGAGTTTATACCTGATTTTTTTTGTAGAATTCGTGTTGCTCAATCTGTGTTTTCTGTGTAGAGTTTTGTGAATAAGTCGTCTTTTCTTCGTTTGTCGTTCGGCCATATTTAGTATTGTTTCGATCCTCGACTTAAAGTATTTTTTTAACTTAATCTATGAATAATTACCAGCAACTCATGCATTACAGAATTTGGGGATTTACAAAATTACGAATTAAATGATCTATCCCCAATAGGAACATAGGCAATAATTTCTAAAAAAACATTTGTATTGTCATGTTCTGTCTCCAGAAAAGTGGGTGCTTTATATATTTGAGATGCTTGTTTCAAAGAGGTGTTTCTAAATAATTTTCTATATCTCAGTCAAATATTTATATAATTGCGCTTTCAACGTTATATTCAAAAAAGGGAAGTACATCATTAGTGTAAGCAATATTTTATAATGAAGTTAAATACATCTTATACAATATAAATTCACAATGTAGCAAATAGAATTCAGAAACAAACAACAAGTGCTTATATCAATCATCATTATGAAACTCACACGATGTTATATTGTAAGAAATGCTCATACTGTATTTACAGGACGGTCTCATTTTCACAATGGCTCAAATAAGAAAGCTAATTTCAAGAGAAAAGATTTTAAGTTCACAAAAGAAGACGAAAGTTCACAAACGGTTGTAAAAAAAAATCGTCCTCTAATTATATAAATATATAGATTGCTTTATTAGCTGCGTCTCTGCTAATTAGATATAAGAAGATGTGGTATGAGTGCCAATGAGACAACTCTCCATCCAAGTCAAAATTTATAAATGTAAACCATTATAGGTCAAAGTACGGTCTTCAACACGGAGCCTAGGCTCACACCGAACAGTAAGCTATAAAGGGCCCCAAAATTACTAGTGTAAAACCATTCAAACGGGAAAACCAACGGTCTAATCTATATAAAACGAGAAACGAGAAACACTTATGAACCACATCAACAAACGACAACTACTGAACATCAGATTCCTGACTTTGGACAGGTGCAAACAAATGCAGCGGGTTTAAATGGTACCAAACCTTCACCCTTTTTCTGAAACAATAGTGTAACATCACAACATAGAAAGACACACTATAAGTCCGCCGCGTATAGGAGTAAGATATTGAATGCTTGTGTAACCACCAGTTTTATTTATAAAAACGTATTTGTTTGTTTCGTTTATTGGAGATATTTTGTGTCATGCTGTGTACATCTCTTTGTTGATTTCGTCATTCTTATATGGCATACTTCAAACAGAGAAAAATATCAATACCCATAAACAGGACGATTTCTACTTCAACACTTGGAACTCTTAGTTTAATTTGTGCCGTGTAAGCAGCGCTCTCTATCAAGAAAAGCATGATAGGAAATGTAAGCTCTGAAATATCGTATCAACTGGAAGATATATACCCCATATGCAGGCGTTACATGAATGTTGCTATATAGAAATGGAAAGTTCGTAAAGTGGAAGCTGAAATCATCTCTTTGTCGTACAGGTTTGTTCTCAACTGACCTTCATTGTCAATTTCTAGATGTAAGTCAAGATATGAGGCATAATTTACTGTATCTGTTGTATTCTTTATTTCAAGTTTGATGGGATAGATATGTTCAACATAGTCAACCAAACTTTGAATTATTTATTTAGATGACATCATCTTTAAAAATAATGCTAGCTTCGTTTCATTCGTGTAAACATTCTTCCTCCTATGAATAAAAGAACAAGTCGTCAATACAAAGGAGACTTAGATTGTATGTACTGTTGTTAATGGCTAAAATTGTCAAATGTAGTAAATATGTTGTTTCATCTCATGATTCAATAGATACAGGTGTTTTTCTTAATAGATGTGAAAGAGACTCCATTTACACTGCTACTTAAAAAAAAGCCAGTGAGACAAATCAAATTACAGACCAGTCAGTGTCCTGCCTATTTTTTCCATTTTTTTAAAGGTTTTTGAGCTACAACAGGGTGATTACTTTGATTTTTTTTTCAATCCATATCTTTTTACTTTCCGTCATGGCCATGTAATTCAAATCCCACTACTAAGACTTCTTGAAGATTGACGTTCTGCACTTGATAAAAACAGTACAGTGTTGATGTTTTATTGGACATTTCAAAGGCATCTGACTGCCTATAAAATGAAATTTTGCTCGACAAATTGTCGGCATACAGCATTTAGACTCAATCGGTTTCTCTTCTAAAATCGTACTTATCAGATAGAAAGCAACAGATACAATTAAACTTTGTTCTTCGTAGTTGGGCTGACATTCAAAGATCTATCCTTGGGCCCCTCCTTTTCAACATTTTTATGAATGATATATTAAGGGATCACTGTCCAATTATACAAATGATAATACCCTTTCCTTTTGTAGCCCTGATTATAATCATTTAATATCAACATTGGAATCTGAGTCATTTCAACTAATAGGTTCAGGGTGAATAAGATGCAAGCAAACCCTGATAAATTTCAAATTTTGGCTGTTGGTAAAAACCCGTATAGTAAAAATCCTTGTATTCGTATTTAAAACACTAAACTTTCATATGAAATTACTGTTAAACGTCTTAGTATAACTAAATTTTGATGTTCACATTAGTATTAGCAGGACGGCATCTCAACAACTGAATATCCTCAAAGGTCCAGGCACCTTTAGAACCAACTGAGTTTATTAACCATCATTCATATATTCATCTGGATTTATTTTAACTTTTGCCCTCAGGAATGGCATTTCTGCACAGAGAACAATTCCCCAAAACACGGGAAAACGGAAAAGAGCAAGAAAGAGCACTCCGTTTTGTATTGAGGATTTTTCTAATTCCTATGAGAATTTACGAGAAAAAGCGAAGATGCCTTCTTTGTAAGTCAGAAGAATGAGAACACAATGGCAATTGAAACTATTAAAACTATAAATAACTTAGCACCTGTATGTTTACAAGACTTATAAAAGGTAAAACAATCGAAATATTCTTTAATATATAACAATATATTGTACATTCCATATATAAAAACTACTACTTACGGTAAGAACAGTTTCAAATTTTCTGCTACTACAATGTGATACAATCTTCCAAATAAAAATAAGAAGAAGCGGTATGATTGCCAATGAAACAACTCTCCACCAGAGAACAGTGACGTAGAAGGTTAGCAACTATGGGTCACCGTAAGGCCTTCAACAATGAGCAAAATCCATACCGCATAGCAAGCTATAAAAGGCCCCGAGTTAACAAATGTAAAACAATTCAAACGAGAAAAATAACAGCTTGGTTTATGTTAAAAACAATAAACGAAATAAAAATTTGATAAAGAACAACAAACGACTACCACTGAATTACAGACTCCTTACTTTGGACAAATCATTTCAAGTCGGAGAACAGTTTTATCTCAGTTTAAGAGTCTTATACAGTCCTGGAATGGCTTGGAATGTCGCTGTTCTGCATGTAGATAAGCTTTTATTTTACTTCGCTGTGCTTATTTTACATTACTTTGCTCTTTTATGGTTATGTGAGCATGTATAATTTGCTTTGCCAAGTTTGTGCTGTGCTTTCTCTATTTTTAGTAAGCTTGTATGAATATGTTGTTTACACTGTTGTATATGTTTGTATATACAATGTATTCTGTTAAAAGCTCTCTAGAGCTTATGTTTTGTAACTATACTGAATCTAAATAAAACTTTCGTATTCGTATGAACTCTGAGATATCTTTGGATTTTTTTAGTATCCACATCTGATACTACCACATTGATATCGGGACTTTATTTGTTCTTTCAATGTTTCTTGATTGAAAACTTACGCTCAGTTTACTAAGATGATTCGATCTTCTTTATTTTGATCTTATTGCGTCTATCATTAAATTCATTTGATTTTTTTCTTTTTTCTGTAACAATTGTTTTGATTTTATTTGTCATTAAACTTGTCAAAATGTATTTATCTAAATATAAATAAATTAATCAAAACCTTGTCATTCTAATTTATGCACTTATTTTTAGCTTTCGATTGCATATTAAAATTTCCTCGTCTCCATTGTTTCCTGTTAAATATTAAACAATCGGCGAACACATCCTGAAAACTGAAGTTTATTCAGTGTATGTACATCCTGAATATTCTATTTTTACAAATATTTATTTAAATTTTCATTTCCGTATCGAAATGAACCCATCGAACATCCGACAGATCTAATGAATCACGTTTTGGATGAGTGAATATCCTTTTAAATCAAATAAATATTTTGACTTCATTTATAAAATCAACACTAAGTACACAAAGAGCAAAAGTAATTTCCTTATGTTGTATTGCAATACGAAATGTTATCGAAAATAGAGGATTGATGCTGCTGATGGACGCCTGTTAAACGTCAAGTGTTTAATCAAATGCATATTCAGGGCAAGAAAATGTTAATGTGAAGTACTAGTGATTATGAACAATGCTGTGTCATAGACCAACACGGTTAGCCGGATGTTTAGCATGCTAGTCTATAAAATTTCTCCTTTCTCATTGGCGAAAACCATAGGGAATCTTCCTTGAAAAAACATTATATTCACCGCGGGAAAAATCATGTGAGGTTATTAATATAAGATTTGGAACAGCTAGCGTGTACCTATACATAGTTTTTCCAAGGCAACGCCAATGACGTAGGTTTATGACGTCATGCACATTCTCGTTTTTCTACTTTCTACTATAAAAATGGAGATGAATAATAAACAAGTAATATAATAAAACAATTGTTGACTTTTGATATCAGTTGATACAATGATATCAACCCAAGAGATATGACATTCACCCACTGCCGTTGGCCTCTTTATATATCATATATCTAGAATTGATAAATTATTGTATCAACCTCATCAAAAGTCACGCTTAGCCGGATTTTAACATGCTAGTTCATAATGTCCACACGAACATATGTCAGCCTACCCGAACACATTTTTACCTGGTCTGCTCTTACTCCTTATGCCGCTTGCTTTCCGGAAAAGCAACAAATACCACGATGCGAAGCCATTAGTTTCAGTCAATATACATGCCATCTTGAAATAATAACTAAACAACAGTTAATTCTAATTGGTAGCTTATTGGTGTGGATTAGATTGTATTGGCTTGAATCAGTTAGGAAGAAGAGAAGACATAAAATACGGATTGCCTGATAGTATGGATATTCGAGACCTGATGGATGAATAATTGACCATATGATCACATATTGTTGGATATTCGCTGTTAGTCAAAATTGATACATCTATTATAACGCATTTCCTTTGCTACATATAGGACGACTTTTATAACCTATATACCACTATAAGTTTTAGTCACATTATTTCCTATGTCGTCTGATGTGTATGGTGTTAATATGATAAGTCATTACATATATTTTACGAAAATGATAGCCCTGTTCACTGATGCGTTTACTCAATGGTGACCGATATGTAATTATTAGATATTTATTCGTTAAAAGTAATTTGTTAAATATCACATTATACAATTCAGATATTGGTCTAAAACGGCTTAAAAAAAACAGTATGGCAAAACAACCAACACAAGTATAGAACGTCAACATTGTAGACGTCTATAACTCGCGGAACCCTCGGAACATGGTAAATTTAAAGCTTCTATACATAGGTAGTGATGAAGTTGAGAGTATACAATTACTTGCACCTGACAGAAATAATTTAATTCATTTGTCAGAATTAACGGTATCTCATGTCAGTCTAATCAATATAACCACCTTCGTCTAATGAATAATTTGTTACTTGTTACTTTAAACTATTTTATGTTACATTATCCTTTCATATGTCCTTATTCGTGAACCTCAAAACGGATCCCACTCCCTATTGAGTTTCATTTTGTATCATAATATTACTAATAATAATGAAACTAAAACCCAAACGGAAGTACCGGAAAATAAAAGCAAAACAACTAGTAAATACACTGTACTTCTGATAAAAAATATAAAAACTGTCGTTTTATCTAATTATCATCCAGCCCCCAACCCCCATCCTTACAAATTGCATGTTCTAAATTTCGTATAACTTGATACAGCAAAGCAATCTATACATTTTAGAAAAGGTAAAATAAATTGTTAGGTCTTTGTTTCGACTCCACCGGGAATCGAACCCATGACCTCCTGCACTTGAGGACAGCACGCTACCACTAAACCACAGAGGCGGTTAAAAGAGAAGATACCAACGGGCCAATACAAGTTCAATGAAAACAGACGACACCATGGTCAAAAACAAAAATGACGAAAAGACAAACAACAATAACAAAACAATACACAGAAAACTAAAGATTAAGCAACACGAACCCCTAAGAAAACAGAGGTAAACTCAGGTGCTCCGGAAGGGTAAGCAGTTCCTGCTCAACATTTGACACCCGCCGTGTTGTTCATGCGAATACAAGTCAGGTTATAAGTCACATTCGGTAACTTCACAATCGAGGAGAAAAGAAGGAGATTGTGATTATGAAAAGTGAAAATATCCTCGGTCATATATGACACAGATATTCAACAACGGGTCAAACACATGTTAACGAGGTCTCCATGCAACATTACCATCAAAAGTAGGATGTGATATGAGAATTCAAATATCAAATATGAAAGTGATAACAACTAATTTGAGAGCCACATTTGTCATTTTCCCCAGAACTCGAAGTCGATATAGAAAATAATAGCAATGTATAAAAATGGTTTGGGGTGGTGATAATATGAGTTTTAGCATACATGCGGGGAGAAAAATAGATCGAGAGGATGAAAAGATAAGGAGGTTTAATACAGGGCAATGGATAACAGAACATTTCAAAATTTCAATTTCATTATAAATTATAAACCATTGTATTCCTGTTCTCTAAAATGGCGTTGTGTTATAAATATAAATCAATTTCCACATTTATGTTCCAATAAATAGACTAACGTGGTTTCGTATTCAATACGTCACATTATTGTTAATACAAAAGGTACTGCCTTTGTTCTCTCTAATAAATAGCCTAGAGTTCAGATCTAAGTTATTTGATTGCATCATAAAATCCGTCTCTTGAAGAGCCATTAACCACGTTTAAGGGCACAAATTGAAAAAGACGCAATATTAGTTTTACTATGAAAACAGTGTGGAAAGTGAATAAACAGTGCGGAACCGTGAATAAACAGTGGTTTGGACTGTCTTATTCCATTACACGTGTTAAGATGGGAACTTTTATTCTAGGCATTTCAACTCTGCAAACAGAATAGCACAACGTTAGATATAAATGAATATATGAACCAGAATTGCTAATAATCGGAAACACAGTTAAAGGTTTATTCCAAAATGGGTAGAAAATAATTATGTAAGTGCATGTAAGTAAATTGAAACATACCTTGAAGTCCATATAACTGATTGCTTTTAAGGTAACATAACATTTATTTCAAAATGCATTTTCTTCGTTCAGTTGCGATAAACAATTATAAAGCAGAATGGAAAAAATAATACACCAAATAAAGGATGCAAACGTTCATTTCTGAACAAAAGTGGGATTGTATTTAAAAAAAAAAAAAAAAACACGCGCAGGCACACTTAATCCTCCGGGATGTTTTACAATGCAAATTTAATTATGAATTAAGTAGTTTCATCCTTACAAATTGCATGTTCTAAATTTCGTATAACACAATAATTTGTAGATGATTATACATAACAGTACAAAACTGGCATCCGAAAGTTTGGCATCAACCTTTACCAAATAGTTTAAACACAATTATATGATATTTATCACATTCACAGGTTCATATTTCAAAAGGTATAGTACTGTGTAATTAGAATTGATTGACACAATTACCCTCTTGACAAAGGTATTACTCTAAAAGTCATTCATTTGTTCAGTTATCTATCAAGTCACGAAAATCATATCAAAGCGGAGTAAAGATGATTTCTATTTTCTTTCCATGTCAGAATTAATTTTTCAAGAATATTGTTCGATTTTGCTTGATTAATATTTCCGTTATGTGTGATACCGTTGTTTCAGCAGGTGTCATTTACCTGTTCAGTTGTAATTAATTCGTTAAAACTTTTATATTCAATCATGTATCTTTCATTGCCGTGGAGTTTTGTATCTTAGGAAGTATTATTTGTTACATTAGTGACTGAAATATTTATAATTCAGAAGAAAAAATGGAACATTTTGATTATAAACGGTCTGATTAAAATTCTTTTGAATAACTGGACAAAGAAATAAATTACATATAACGAATATGGTGGCACAAGAATTGTTATCACCATTAGTTAAAACCAACATCACCAGAAAAAACCGACAGCAGTAAATGCAACAGAAATATTCATCGGTAAAGTTGAAATACTGTTTTAGTTTTGAATGAGAATTGAGAAAATGAGCAGTGAAAATGGAATGACTCCTGCCTTAGTGACCATTATATCAATGCCATTCATTGTATTGATGTTAGCGTTCTGTTTTGTCTGTCTGTCGGACGTCCTAGAGGACAGAGTCCAGACCCATACAGGATATAGTAGAATCACTTAGAACCATCAAAATTCAGAAGTTTAATGATCAGCAGCAGAATGACTAGAAATAAGGATTATATTTCGTACATTTCTATAAAGTCAGATTTTATTTTGTTTCTCATGTTCTGTCATATGTTTTTTGGATGTTGAAAAACACAGAATAGAATTTATATAGTATGTTAAAGATAAGTTGTCGATCTAGATTTACATCATAGAAGAAAAAACTGTTAACAATAAGTCTTAAAGGGGATGTATTCGTTCATCTAACGTATGTATTATGGCACAAGTTGTTCTCTTATTATTTTCAACTGAAAACCATTATATCATTTAGTTTAATAAAAAAAATCTACCGTGGCATTGTACCAATGTATCATGCCTCCCAAATAGCACCAAAACAAATCTACCGTGGCATTGTACCAATGTATCATGACTCCCAAATAGCACAAAAATCTACCGTGGCATTGTACCAATGTATCATGACTCCCAAATAGCACAAAATCTACCGTGGCATTGTACCAATGTATCATGCCTCCCAAATAGCACCAAAAATCTACCGTGGCCTTGTACCAATGTATCATGCCTCCCAAATAGCACAAAATCTACCGTGGCATTGTACCAATGTATCATGCCTCCCAAATAGCACCAAAATCTACCGTGGCATTGTACCAATGTATCATGCCTCCCAAATAGCACAAAAAAAAAAAAAGAATTTTCGTAATTTTCTACATCGTCATTTCTGCAGAAATCGAAAGGATTTGACTTGATTTTCCGAATGGACGAAATTAAACAATAAGATGTAAGAAATAAAATAGCTTACGACGGTAATGTTTCAGTCATTTGAGAAAAAACATAAACGATTAGATAAAAATATGTTCATACAGTATAAAATACTTTGTAAGTTAAGAAAGGACCAAACGACAGTTTAATTAAGGTCAATTGAAAACAAATCCCTGGTTTTCTTTCATGTCACCTGCAGAATTCTTTAAAGAAATTAAGCGCTTGATTTCAATTAAAGGTAAATTAGAAATTTGAGAAGATGGTGGATATGATCAGAACCGTTGTATTTTATGTATCCCCGATGGTGGTTATAATAACAACCTACGGCTGGTATGAGTTCTAATCGCTCTTCAGAAAAGCCAGAATATCGTGTCATAAAACTGGTTGAATTGTTGTATCGTTGGTGTCAATAACATCCAAAATCTACAATTGAATAAAAAAGAATGATTCACATGAAACAATTCAGTGCTTAGCTTTCTGTGTCAACATAAATTTTGTAGAAGAAGAAAAAAAGACAGCCATATCCTCATTTCTTTCTTCGTATAAAACCCTTAGCTATCTGAATAAAATTATATATATAATGTTCACGCAAAAACCCTTTAGCATTTAAATTTTTTCAGACCTGCAGAAAATATCTTTTTTAATTTTCTTATCTTCATTTAAGCACTGTTTGCACTTAAAAAAATATTAAACAAAAGAGTAAGAATATTTATCTAAATTTTTGCACTTAAGTTATAAATTTCTCTTTCTTATAGCTGAATATCAGTAGCTATTAAAGAATTATTTGTAGAAACTGAGAAAATTAATTAAACTTTGAAAGGTTCAATAGTTTTTATCACATAGAATACAATGTAAATTAATCACATTAGATACAACTATATTTAATATTGTGATACACGTAAGAGGTTTACATCTAGTATGGTAAGAGCTAATTACGTCTCCCTTATCGCGTAAATTCAATGGAATTACAAGAGGTTTTTTCATAACCATGGCGTTTTAACTTGTCGCCTGTATGAAATGAAACACTGGTTTTAGTTTGAAAACCTTAACAAGATATTTAAGTAGTATTCAATGTATTAATTTGATTATTTTCCTATTGCATGTTCAAATATTTCGCTTGCTAGCTTTAATTGGTTTATTTTCCGCCAGTTCTGAGGCTGTTAAAATGACGTAAAAGATCAAGATTGTATGGCAAGACATTCATCTTAAGTTGAATTCACAACAAAACGACAGTTTATATTCCTGGTAACAAGATAGAAGATACAAATTATACCGGCGTTTTGCATTTGCGCGAATAAGTTTTCCTTTGCACAAACATATTTCATCATATGCACCGATAAAATATTTTCAATTGCACCAATAAAATATATTTCAATTGCACCAATTCAAATACAGGTAAACAAAGTCATTTGAATTAGTTATGGTCGATATAGCTTAAGACACAACCAACAGAAGAAGAATAGCAGACGTGCTTGCAAATTGAAGCCGAGAACACAAGTTTGAGAAGCCACATGCATAAAATATTTTAAAACGAAAATAAAAATAAAAACCGAGTCCTAAACGACCATAATGTCAAAATTTCTTATAAGATGTGGCAAGATTAGTTTTAGTAATACTGTAAATGTTAAAATTACACCATAAAAATTACGGCAGTTCAATTCATAAGCATTAGTCAATGGCCGTATAAGCAATTTTTTAAATTGTTTTCGTTCAAAAAGTACATTTTCAATGCCCTTTTCTAAAACATATCAAATCAAAAATTGAATTAAAATACACTCTACAACTTTTGATTTTCAGTGTATAATAATTGTTTTCAAAATCAACAAGCAATTCTTAGAGGAGAAGAACAGTATACCTATGATTCAACTGACAAAAAATATTTGGTTAAGATGTGAAATTGAAATTTAAACGAAATTGTTGTGCAAATTAAGGGACCCAGTATCATTGATTCACAGTAAGCTCATTTTATCTACTGAAAAAAAAATATCCTTCTAAAGACCTGTCGTTAATGCAATCATCGGCAATAGCACTTGTGCTAAATTTATGTTCTTTTTTTGTCCACACCATAACTAAATATTATTTGAAATGATTAAAACTGCTCTTTCAATCTTTCCATGAGTGATTTCCGTCACATTGATTGAAGACAAAACGCACATCTGGCGTACACAATTTTAATCCTGCTGTCTATGATGAATTCATTTAAGGTTTATGGGTTTTAAAGAAACCTTTCTAACGGCGACGACTAAAAAATATGAAAATAACACTTTATAGATTTTATTTGTCCGAAGCGCTTTCTGGATTTACCTTCAACAAAAAGCTTTAAGCCGAGTATTTGAAATCCATGGATGTATAAGATCCGAAACGAGCTGTATGACCAAAAGGACTTTGTTAACTTTTCTGTAGATAAACAAAACGTGAAACATACATGTATTTGGCGTCGTTAGGTCATATAAACCGACCTAACCTAATGGTGTAGTTGGGAGTATGCAATCTATAATTTACATGTCGCTACATAGATTTACACAGAAGGTATCAAATTATTTATTACACGTTGGAATGGGAATAATGAACTAGAATTGCTATTGCAAGCAATAGCGGATGTCACCCTTCCCCATTGTCACTAAGCGGCAGACATTTCAAAATTTCAAACAGTGAATCCACATGTATGCTTGGCTATACATCTTTCTGTAAATTTTCAGACCATTTGGAGAATTTTGAAATTTTCACATATTTGCTGTTTCCATGGCAACGGGGCCATTTTGAAATTCCAAAGTCAGAAGTCTCATCTACACTTGCCACTCAACATATATAATAAGTTTCAGTAACTTTGGAGCATTTTGAAATTTTGGACATTTTGCTGTTTCCATGGTAACGGTGACCAATTCCAAAATTTTTAATGACAGGTACCCCATTGATACAAGAGAGGGAACATACCATTAAAGTTTCACTGGGTTTGACCTACCATATTAAGAGAGGAAATTCTTCTTAAATGTTTTTAGAAGGGTTTTTAGAGCATTTTGACCTTTTTTGCATTGTTTCCATGGTAACAGTAGCCATTTTGAAAATTCCAACGCCAAACGCCACTTCTACAAATGCAGCTCATCATTACTGTGAAGTTTTATCAAGTTTGAAGCATTTTGAATTTTTTGATATTTTTGCTGCAGTTTCCATGGCAACATAGTAGTTCCGATCATTGTCAAAATCATCCAAAACCTGTATATAGTGGACAACTATATTGTATCAAAATTTGATGATTTTAAGTTTAATCATACCCAAATAATTCACCAAACCCTAAATTTTATTTTTTCACCTTTTTCGGTTTCCATGGTAACGACAGCCATCTTTTAGTTCCAAAGTTGCACTGCAACTCTAAATTTAGTGTTCCTTGTTATATTGAACAATCATTTAGATTGGTTCCAATGACTCTGAGAAAACTCCTGGACAAAAAGGTGGAAGAATAATAATAATAATTAAAACCAGTTGTTCCGAGAACAATTGAAGGTCTTTCCACTTCTTACGATTCATATTGATATGAAAATATTAAAATACGGTTTAAAATGTCATATACAGTGTCAAATGATAACTTAATGTAGGCTGATTCCCAAAATATATGGTTTCAAAACAATTTTGTTGAAATAAAGGAGATAATTTGTTACTTCCGGTCTGAAAATGTCACTTCCGGTATTATTTGATAGTTTACTTGACACTGATTCCAAAATATATGGTCCTATATACGTTTACATCAAATAAGCACAAAACAAAGCTACTTCCGGTTTACACAGTCATTTCCGCTTGGATTTTCAAGGTCATGTAAATTGCAACCTAATGAAAAAGACCCATGGCTTTATCGTGTTTAAATATGAAGTTAAAGCAAAGGTCAAAATCTAGAACGTCAAATTTAACTTTGACCTTGAGCTCAATTTCAAGGTCATACACCAAGGACCTTTAATCAAATTACCCTAGGTCTTTATTATACTTGGTAAATGAGTTATACCACCATACATGTAATTTTAAATATAAAAGGAGAAAACTCCCTTTACGGTCAATGTACCCTTGCAATCAAAATTTAATTGTTACGACATGTCGCAACTAACAATTTAGTAAAATAATTTGTCAATATCTTATACGGTTTTTGGAAATAAGTGAAAATAAGCCAAAATCAAAATTTAGAATATGACCTTGACCTTTGACCTTGACCTAATTTTCATTTTTTGGACCAAGGACCTCAAATCAAAAGACCCTAGGTCTCTATCACTTATGGTTTACCAGTTAGAAATGCATATTACTTATATCAAATGCATAAGGGAAATAACTCTCATATGGAGTCTCCGGAAAGCTTCAGTCCAAATAAATATCCTAATTCTGAAGATGTAACGAGCAATTTGGTAAAATAAATTTGTCGTAATCTTTTACGGTTACGAAGGTGTAGTGGTCACAAGGAAAACAGTGTTTGAGGAGATAACTCTTACAACGTAAAGTGTTTGGTAAAGCGGTTGTCTGTTTCAAAAGCGTATCAACTATACGATATCATATTCCAAATATCTAAGCGACATTTTATGAAACAACAATACTACGCAAGAAAAAATTAGGCGGAAGAAAAAAATAATAATAATAATCAGAACAAAATCAATAGGTCTTTCCACGGAAAAGTGGAAAGACCTAATAATAAAAAGAAACGGAGGAAAGCAATATGTCACCCGACATTGTCGATCGGGTGACATAAATATCGAACACTTACTGATCATGTGCTATACGGTTGATGCTTCCTCGGTGGTGCAGAAACGTATGACCTTCCATGACTTGCTTTTATACCTTATTTATTTCGGGGAGAGAGGTGGAGGGAGAGGTCGTGTTTCTTTAATATTTCTCTGCCTGTGTCAGTCCAATATTTTGGCTTTTAATTCTTTTTAACAGAGGAAGTGACATAGTTTGACTTTTTAACGCTCATATCACCCTTTAACTCACATTTTCACGCCATTTAGATTTTTTCAATACAATATCTTTTAAGGGTCCTTTCCTTTGACTACTTACTAAGACCGCAAAAAGTATGAATCAAGTACATTCACAAGTATGTAAGATGATGTCATGATTTTTATATTATATTTAACAATAAGTAAGTGATATTACTTCATTATTACATCCAAACAGATTAGTATCCTTCTATTTTTTTCACTATTGTAAATGAAAGTAACACTTTAAAATTTTGTGCTTTTGAAACGATTGATAGTTTAATATTTTCATAATAGCCAATTTGGTCTTTTATAGATACATGAACGTTAGCGATTTCTTCATATTCCGCATTTGCTTTCCTATCGACAATAGCGTATGCATGCGCATCCATTCTACTTTGTACAAAACTATGATATGGATGTAAATAATCATCCTCATTCATATTTTGAGATATGTTAGAATGCAAAGAAGATGACGACTATTTGTTGTGCTCCAATCACTTTGTCTGTCATCGACAGATACATTCTAATGATTTGTCGACAACTGTTGGTTACTCAATTCTTCGTTTACATCATCTTCAGTAGATGTTATATCTCGCATTTCGATTTCAAATGATATTTGCCTCACAACATCTGTCTGGGGCACTGGGTAATTAGTTTGTTTGCATCTATTCCAGATATAAACATGCTCAACAACGGAAATTATAATCAGAACTAGTACAAGTAGCACAACGAACACACCATAGAGTATTTGTTCTTTCGCAAGAAATCCTATAAAAGAACGATTGGTTAGTTCAACATTCTTGCAACCATAAGTTAACGATTTGAATATAAAACATTACAATATCTTGTTAATAATGTTACAAAATTGTGTATCGGAGTTTTATCCTTTATTCATTTTCGAACTGTTGCAACATATTTTAAAATAAAATATTATTTTAGCATAAAACCAAAGTTATTGATAAAGAATTCTTACTAAGAAATAAATAAAATTACAATAAAACAAAACTTGTATGCACTATGTAGAGGTCAACTTCTGAACATTGGTAAAATGACAACAGCACTTTTAAAATGTCGTGTGTCCGAAGTGCTTTTCTTTATTAACATTAATCAGGAAAGCTCAAACCAAAACCAATAAAACCCCGAAAACAATATGGTAATATCTATAGTTTTACACTATAATGTGTTTGAATGCTAGGCGTATCTTTAAAGTACAAAATATACCTTTGACAGAAGTTCCTGAATACGGTGGGATGGAATGGAAACGGTTTCACTGTCGTTATCTGTAATAGTACAAAATATGGGAAGTCAAAAGCAAAATGCATTTATCAAAGCATTACAAATGTAAATTGTGTATTAACTTTATCATTGATCATAGAACAAATCAGAATATTTGATTACAGATATAGAACAGTGTAATTATTTTATCAATCTATATCTTTTAAATAAAATAAATATTTTAATCATATTTTATCTAGATCCTATGAAAACAATTGATCTATCGTTTTTGGTTAAATAATCTGTGCTATTGTCTTTGATCGATTTCATATGTTTTTTTTTTTTTTTTTTTTTTTTGTGATTTTTTTTGTAATAGCATTGTCAGTTTGTCTTCGACTTTTGCGATTTTTCCTTAAGTATCTACCGTCTCTTTTTGAGTCCTAAGGTTCAATTTTCACTATCGTTATTAGTAAATGTGTACTTATGTAAAGTTTTTTATAAATATGTTTGTTAAAAAAAAGAACTGATGAACAGTTATCTAGCGAAAAATATAATAACGGTTACCTTGTACAACTAAATGTACAGTTTTACTTGCCGATCCCTCAGTATTAGTTACATTACACGTGTATACTCCTGCATCTGTTCTAGTCAAATTTGCAATAATAATAGCAGTTACACCATGAGCATCGATTGTCATAAGTTCTATTTTTGTCAATTTTCTGTAATTTTTCAAAGCAATTTTTGTAACAATGGAATGACTATAATCGATATTTTGGCCTTTTTTTGTCCATAATATTTCAGCATCTAACTGGTTGCTATAAAATAAGCAAGAAAAATTTACGTGGTGTCCCACTGAAACGAGTCTTTTTGGCCACAAACATTGAACATGAGGATGATCTAAAAGATTGTAAGTCATGATGAGTATGAAATTTATGAAAACTCTCAATCATTTGGTTTCTATATCCGGTTATTCTGAGGAAATGACTGAAATCGACACATAAAAAATTGTTTGACCGATACGATATGTACAAATTCACAGCAAAGACGATTTTGTTTTCAATTCACACTATTTACTTATTTAATGTAAACAATCGCTGTACAAAATAAAGGTTACATGGTATGTTATGCAAAAGAAAAGTCAGGTTAGAGACCGAATATGTTTTCATATTAAACAAGGTTTAGGGGCCAGCTGAAGCCCGTCTTCAGGTGCGGGATTTTCTCGCTGTGTTGAAGACCCATTGGTGGCCTTCGGCTGTTTTATGCTCTTTGGTCGACACATTCCCTATTTCCGTTCTCAATTATATTTGTCCAAAACGTTGCATTGAGTTTTTCTTTTTACTTGCATTCTTGAGTTTTGAATTTCCCTAGGTATCATACGTCTTTTTTGCAGACACCCAATTAAATATACACATGAACAAATGAACATTTTGAGCCTCATGCTATCTCTACCAGTTTAATTTTTGTTTATCTTGGTTATTTATGTGTATCCATTTTCCATTTCCTACATGTTCCTGAAAATCTAACGAAATACGCAAGGTTAAATAAGGATATGGATTCAAAACCTCATAATTAACCTTGGGAGTATTTTTACTAAAAATGATCTCCCTTGAAATACAAGGTTCAAACTACACTATGTATAAGTAAACGTCAGTGGCATAGTTGGATATAAATCACAACTTTTGTGCCCACCAGCTGCTGCTCTTTCGGTATTATACATGTAAATAGATTGACACCTATCCTTGCCACTGTAAAGGTTCTATAGATTTCATTGGTCAGCTTGGTAACCAAAAACCGTGTTCATTAAATCATCAAAACTATGGACTTTTATCATAACAATGATGATGTGAGTATCATAAAATCGATTAAATTTAACTATATTTGGCCATGTTGGTGTGTAAAACATCATTATTGATAGCGACCGTGATAAATATATCGACAACTACAATCAATGTAGGTTATATATTCTGCCAAATGTAAAGCGCTGAACATAGGCTTTCTGTAAGTGACAAATGCAGAAAATCATTGCGAAGATCTTTCAACTTTTAACTTTTAAAATTGTTTAATAGTTTGTCATGCTGGGCCTTCTATAGCTTTCTATACTTTATACAGTAAATTCAGAATTTTCAGTATACGGTATCGGTTTAACTCATTGAAAAATGCAATATGGTTCATATCCTTCTTTTTTGGTCTTTGGTTGAAAGTTGTCCCATTGGCAATCATACCACATCTCTTTATATTCAAGTGGAGCATTTAATATTTGTTTAGTTGTAGCAAGCTAGTAAAAGCTGACTTCAAAGTTGAAGCAAGTGTGCAAAGAGCTTTTAGAGGCTAATACATGTAGCTCTTATGCAGAGATACGTGCTTTATCTGTTCCTTATATATTGTGACTTATGGTGATTGTGCCGGACGTTTTATAAGCAATTTCAATGTTCAAGATTTTACTTATTATGTATAAACTTTCTGTTGTTGACTTTTGTTTTTGATTTTGTTATTATGTTTACTGGTTATTATGGTTCGCTTTAAGACTGATAATAGGGCCTGATACTTACATAGGATATCCAGTTTTATGGATTGGTTTAATGGAGTTCTTAACATGTTCTGCCATGCAGGTAAATATTTGTTTATTGTGCTTTCTGGTTAGTATGAACGAATAATAAGCCAACTCACTGTCATCTTTATTCATCGTTAGCTTCTTCTTTCCATGATACCAAATTGTTTTACCACGTGGAATGCCTCCTACAGTATAACACGCTAATGTAAGATTATCTTTTTCTGTCCCGATAATTGTATTTTTTCGGTCATATGCACCACTTTTACTTCCGACGGGGGCGCTGAAATCAGTACATAAGTAAGAATTGTTAGTTTGTTTGAAGGCACTTGAAAAAAAAAAACAACTAAAATATGCAAATTACCTATTGACTAAGAAGAAAGAAGACTTTTGAACCAAATTTGATGGGCGTGATCGGCAAACCGTACATTAGAGACTTTACTCTTCGTGTGTTTCCCAAGATAGAATTTATATAGCCACAACTATTGTGAACTGGCTTTCAGTAAAATAAATTACAAAAACAGAAAGCATTGCTTCTGTTTCACCTTGAACCCTTTCTTCGTATGTCAATGTTGGATTCTATCGGGGATTTATTGATATCGATAAGGGCACCACTAGTTAATGGTTAAAGACGTCTACTTAAATTTGCAAAACTTGGCACCTAGTCCAAAGATAGTTTTACATTTTTTCTAGCCAACTATACATTTGTTGCTTTTATTTTGACGATATTATGTCTATGATGAATAAAAGGAGATGTTGGGTTAAACGCCAATTATACAGTACCCAACAACAATTTACCAAACGATATCGTGAGGACGCCATACAGTCTTCAACAAAATACCGGTGTCTATACAATATATGAAGCTCTTTTTCGACCAAAGTCTATAAAGTTGTGAATAAATTAAACAGAGACATTCAAATGGTTAAGGACAAACACAAAACTAAGGTGCACAAGTCCCCCTCAAAATTCTTACTTCGTAAATATTAAAAAAATAAATAGAAAAAAGTATTTTTGTAACTCGTCGGTGGGAGCCTGCATCTAAACACTGGAAGGCTAAAAATAATTAAGTTGAAGAGCAATGAAAACCAAATATTCCTAAAAGTTCTGCTTGGGAGTAGGAAAAACCCGTTTTGTTAACGGTATATTAACAGAACATGACTGCATGAATTGTTTTTAATATCAGCACAGAGTGTTTACTACTGGGCTCGTGATATATCGCGACGAAACGTCAAACAGCAAAATCATATCAGCAAGCTGACGCAAAACAAAGACAAACACAGTTTAGACCTGATGTGACGTCAAGTCATGACATTAAAATTATTTTACCGTATCTCCAAGGGACTAAATTTTAACATGGACAAGTTAAAAACATTTTTTTATAAACAATACATAAAGTTAAGTTGGAAGAGTACTTGAGATTTTCGAAAAACTTTAGAAGTTGTGAATTACTGACAAAGTTCCGAATATATAGTTTAAATATATAGTTTAAATATATGTAAGATCACAATCTATAAGTAGAATTAGGTCGACATAATATCGTTTGTTATCAATTGTATTTACGATTGAATAAACTTGATCATGTTTTGTCATATTGTAAAACGTACCGGTATTTTGAAGTACACCTGAAACCGTTGGTTTGTTTTCTTTTTGCAAGTACGTCTGATATTATCAGAAAAAGCTCTGTGGATCTATTTTTTATTATGAGAAATTGTACATTATTTGTATGATTGAAAAAATTATCTAAATTTCAAGATACACGTGTTATTTTGTCTGGTACATATAAATGCAAGTACTCTCAGATCGGTTCTTTGTGTTTAATGTTCATGTTAGTTGATTGTTTTGCTTTGTATCAATCTTCTTTTCAACTGATTTTGATAGTTTATCATTTTGTTGTGTTGTCACAGCACTGCCCTAGGTTAAGGAGAGGGGCGGGTTGGGAGCCCACAAACATGTTTAGCCCCGCCAATTGCTCTATGTATAAAAATAAGAAGATGCGGTTTGATTGCAAATGAGACAACTCTCCTCAAGAGACCAAATGACACAGAGATTAACAACTACAGGTCGTCGTACGGTCTTCAACAATGGCAAAATCCATACCGCATAGTCAGCTCTTAAAGGCCCCGAAGCAACAAATGTAGAACAATAGACCACTTTCGAGTTCTTCACAGGAAACCTTCGTCAATTATACGCGCCTTTATAACGTCATTTACCAGATGATGGGGACCGCCTGTATCCCTGCACTACTTAAGTTCATCAAGCGTCTTCGTGATCGTCATTATGCAGTATAAAATAGAAATATTGTTTGTTCCGTAGATACTTATTCACAATTCCCTAAAGACAGAAGTGCTGATTATTAATTATAAGAATTTAATTTGCCGAATAATTCGTGCAATATAGCATAATATTTTTTCAACCGCTCGCAAAACATGGGAAGGAAGAGACGATGCCCTAAACGCACGAATGCTCACTAAATCCACACTTTTGACGGAACTTCAACGAAGTCGAAAGCGGTCTTTCAAACGAGAAAACTAACAGCCTGGTGTATGTACAAAATTATGAACAAAAACAAATATGATACACAGCAATAAACGACAACCACTAAATTACAGGCTCCTGACTTGGGACAAGCATATACAGAATGTTGCGGGGTTACATGTACACTAGTTTGAAGGCGCCAACGCTCCCCTAACCTTGGACAATGGTGTAACACTACAACATAAGATCAAACTATAAGATTCAGTTGAAAAGTCTTAACTCATCAAATGTATACAAATAGAAATACATCTAACAAAACACAGAGTGAACGTGGCAGGAACTTATACATCCACACAACAACAAGACACTACTCGCAGTTACTGACAGCTATTTCAAAGCCAATAACAACTAATAAAAAATCATGCATCTAAGACTAAAATATCAATCAGTACACATCCAACTTCCAATGGATTTGGTTTAAAGACGTCATTAACAATCAAAGAAGAACATGACCTTGTGCAATGCCAAGATACAGGTATCGACAGATTGTAGAGCCATGAATGTGCATATGTATATGAAAATAATATTTAGTTTGATTTTAATTTACTGATAACAAAATCGATATTAATACCAATAAAAACAATGTTCAAAGATCTTATTACAATTAGAATAAGTTTAACTGGATCGTATCTAAATTTCCGGTAAGCAACATCTCCGTAAATATTAGGATGTGCTATCCCGTTTGAAATACGTTTTCTACAGGTACAAACAAACTTCAAAACCAAATCTTTATATCTATGTGCCTGTCCCAAGGCAGGAGCCTGTAATGTAGTTGCTGTAGTTTGTTACTGTTTATGTTTTTTCGTTTGTTGTTTGTACATAAATTAGGCCGTTGGTTTTCTCATTTGAATCGTTTCACATTTGATTTTCTCAGGGTCTTTTATAGCTTGTTATGCGGTATTGATTTTGCTCATTAAAGTCTGTTCTTCGACCTTTGACAGTTGCTAAGATCTAGTCATTTGGTCTTGATTTATAGTTGACTCATTGGTAATCATGCCGATTCTAATCATTATATATTACTATTTAAATCCTTTTTGTTTTAATTCCAAATGAAACATTTTTTAAAGAAAATTACTGTTATGTATTATCCTCATGATTTCTTTATACATGCGTCTTCTATAATCTGAAATCTTATGAAAACGACTTATCTTCTCTAGCGATATATTTTCACGAGAATAAAATTGGAACGAGCTTTTCTTCGACTTTTTCGTCCCCATGATATCTAGTCCGCATTTATATCTCTGAATATCAATATTTTCAACAAAGTAAGTTGTATCCGGTGTTTTCATTTCGTAGTTTGTTACTGCTATCAACTAGAATCTACGTTGACGACCTGTTGCTGTCAAATCAAAACGATCTCTCTTATTACGTCCAATGGTCAATTTCGAGTGCAACGAGGTATGCGTTACAGGACAACGATACGTTCTGCTCCTGTTATTGTGTTGACAGACATTGTTAGATAGATTTGGTTATTATTCATGTTCCTTTTGCTTGAATAACTCTTTCGGTAGTTATACATCCTAGACTTTGTTTTTTTTTTTTTTTTTTTTTGTTTTTTGCTATGAACCTTTTTAATAAAGAAGAATTCAGAACAGCGCTTCGGATGGTACAAAATGCTATTTTCATTATCATTTTAGCAGAGCCAAATTTCTTTCCTTGTTTTGTATTGCCTCGTTATCAAGTCAACAAGATCATAAACATTCTACCAGTTTTACCCACCGTCCACATATTTACAAGATTATTGCTTTTTATTCTACCAAATCCAGTACATTGTCGTTTATAATTTGGTACGAACGTTTCATCTTCATTAGATTAATAAGTGGCGCCCGAACCAAAACAGTTTGGAGGCCAAATGAAATACGAAGGTATAGCCTCCATATGGAGTAGATATCTCCCAGTTGATACGATATTTCAGAGCTTGCATTTCCAATCATGATTTGTTTGATAGAAGGTTGCTACTTACAGATGAGCTATCAAAACAAGAGTTAGCAGTGGTAAAGTTGAAATCATTCATTCGAAAAAGTTTTTAGGACGCCTTCACAAGTTGGTTTACCGTTATAGAATATATGTTTCACAGATGACGATAGATATGTTCCAATTGTCTTAACCACAATCCCGTCCTCTTTTCCTTCAATGTGACCTACCGAATATGACTAATCACCGGGTTTGTACATAGACGAACAACGTATTACGACGGGTGCCAGATGTGGAACAGGATCTGCTTACCCCTTCCCAGCACCTAAGATCACCCCGGGTTTTTGCAGGGCTCATGTTGCTCATTCTTTAGTTTTCTATATAGTGTTTTGTATACTGTTGTTTGTCTTTTGATCCTTTTGGGGTTTTTGCCATGGCATTGTTAAATTGTTCGACTTATAATTGTTATTATCCCTTTAGTATCTTTCGCCTCTCTTGAAGAGCTTTGAAAACCAAAATTTCGGAGGAACAATAATTTTTTTGAAAAAGCGAAAGATCGAAATGAAATAAAACTACGTTAATCAAGTTGAATTACCAAGTGTCTGAAAAGGATTGTTCAGGGCGCGTGCTCACAAACAGATTTTGGAGTGGTAAAGTTGACATAGGCAACAAGGGCGGGAAGAGAAGTTACCAAATTGTGATTTATTGAAAACTGTTGCCTTATTAATTGCTACCTTTGCAGGAGGTGGAAGAAATTATTTCATTTATAATTTCAGTGATTTCACATTTACAACTATGACCATAGATATGGCTTAATTTTTAATTAAGGAATATATTTTCCTCATACATATCTCTGATTTCTTATCTAGGATTGGCTTTACTTTTAGTACTCTTTGGTTTTATCAGAGCTTAACTGAAGAGACAGTAATTGTCAAAATGCGGATCTGGTGCAGTACAATTGGAGTCGTTAATGTTATACAACCACTTGGTCGATACGTCTGTTGGTGGACTGAGTTCCCGAGGGTACCATCAGCCGAATAGCCAGTACCTCGGTACTGACATGAAAATACAGCTATTGTTTTATTCAAATTCGCTGTTATGAAATTTTTTGTCTGGGTTTGACTTTACTTTGGCCCTTTTTGATTTTATCATATGTTCAACGTTTGTGTAAGGTTTTGTATTTTCAAATATTTTGGCCTCGTGTATCACTGAAGAGACATAAATTGTCGATGTGTGCATCTGGTACTTTAAATTAGTACTGTTAGTATTGTTAACAGTAACTAAGGAAAAAAACTGACGAAACAAAATTGATAACCCTCTTTACGGGCTTTTATTTTATCGCGGTGTGGTAAGTATACTGGTCAATAAATACAGTTTGATTATTTTATCTTGTGCAATGAGAAAATATATGCTTATACTTTATTCATAATGTTATAATCAAACGTTTTAAAATATATTTAAGACATATGATATTAAAAAAGGTTGTGCTCATTTAGTGACATTTTTCCAATTTATGAATCTATTACTAGAATATTTTCTTTTAAAGCGAGGCCAGGAACATGCACATTTTACTTTATGTAATACGTAATACATATCAGTTCGATTCATGCATCTAGGACCCTTTCAAATTAGCAGAAGGACCACGCAAACAAATTATGCAACGCCTTGAAAGTCTGTAAACTCTTCAACATATTTTACCTTTAAGATGTAATAAGATTATCGTAGGGAGCAAAACATTCATTTTTTTTATTTTCTCGTATGTTATTCTTCAAATTGATGTCGGGTTTTACATTTTTTGTGGTTGACTTTAGGGCCAAATAAAACTATAAGCATCATATGTCCGTCGTTCATTTAAAAAAAAATGGAATCGAGGTAATTTAGACGTCATTCTGCTCATCCTTTTTATCCCATGTTTATCATAAAAGGCTTACCAGGAGAAATATGCATATGGGATATACTATCATAGTAACTCAGGTGGGAGTGTGACATAGAATTAATACACACTGGTAGATATATAGATATATATCTAGGGATGTTGCAAATGTTAGTTTCATTTAGCCCTGTGTTCAGTAAAATTATGTATACCAACCTTTTAAATGCAGATAAAAATAATGAAAGGAATCAGCTTCAGCTTTATAAAATGTTGTATGACATTTATTTTTCCCTTCTGTAAAATTTGTTGCATTTACTGTTTGCAAATTGTAGGTGTCACCATCAGTTACTTTATAATGATTATGGAATACAGGAAATTGCTTTATTTTCCGATATTGTAATAATCGATCTGCCTGAAGGCTCTGGTTGTAACATCCATTGAATCAGTCCGCCGCTAAAGGAACAATTTAGAGTGACATTTCCTCCGGGCTCCGTGTATACATCTATAATGTATCCAGCCAAAGCACCTTTAGTTAAATAATAAGTTATTAATATGATTTGAATAAGTGTTTTATCATAATGTTACATGACTTTTGTGTGTTTGTTAAATAATGTAATGCTTTTTGTTAAATTTTACTTGATTCAAACTGAATCGTTATTCCTAACTGAATTTAAGTAGCAAACTTCAAAATGCGGTCATAGATGCAAACGGCTACTTGTACATTGCGACACAAACCATAACAAAACAAAGAATGGGTTGTCATAAGGGGAAAGCAAAAAATAAAGACATTCAGAAAATATAATCAGATATTTTAAAATTTATTGACTAAATATCTAAAGTTGTCAAAATCCGGTTTTAAACATATACATAAACTGAACTAAGTACTTATATTGAGTTATAATTCAATGGGCTTATTAAGAAATCAGAAATAAAAAAGCATGTACTTATTTTGAGTTAAATCAGAAATTAAAAAAAATCATTTACACCTAATTAGGAACATAAATTGTGTCTTGTATTGAAGTTTACAGCCGTTTTTAAATTCGGTGAATGAGTATTTCCATTCTTGCAAAACAAGAGGGCACTTCATTATTCAGCTGCACCAAGTTTAACTTACTTCGAAAGAAGTGCTAAAATAAATCATAGCTGGAAGTAATTTGTATGAGACCAATTTATCAGTCAGTGTTTGGCATAAACATCTCTCAATTCGTAAGAATCATCAAAGACAAAGAAGAAAGTGCTTTCAGATTCAGAATACCGAAATAATGTGAAGAACGTTGAGCTCAAATTATTACGCAGTACATTTTAAAGCAACAATTGTGGTGAAATCGTAAAGTTCTGGCGGTAATATATGAATTTGAACTATTGTTTTTTTTTTTTGGTAATGATTCGATCGAAAAAAAAATTTGTATGTTAAGTTCTCAATTTAAAATACGATGAGTATCATGGCAAGTCTATAAAAAAATAGTTTTAAGTGTGAGAATTTTTGAAAATTCTAAGATTCAATATTTAAATAAGCGGGATGCCTATTTAGTGGTGTGTCTTCTAAAGTTGCCAGTCTCCGGTTCAATCAACTGTCCGTTTCTGATAAATAAAAAAGGGACTTGAGATGCCTATTTAGTGGTGTGTCTTCTAAAGTTGCCAGTCTCCAGTTCAATCAAATGTCCGTTTCTGATAAAAATAGAGCTTGATATAAATTCGGGTGTACTGCAGAATGTGCATAGCGGAAAACGAAAAGCAGTGACTAGAAAACCAATTTTGATCTCAAACGGTCATTTTGATCTGAACAGTTCTTGAAAGGCTGAACATTGAATTATTAAGATTTCAGTCTTTCAGTAAACTTTCAGACTAATACACTGTGGTAATTTCAAAACTGTTTTCAGACAATAAGCTTGCAGTCAAAATGACCCACATTAAGATGACCAATTACCTTTACCTGTGTATGTGTGTATACATAAGAAATGGCAATCGTCAGTTATTTTACTGAAAATAGCCGTAACAATATATTTTATACTCATATCATTAACAACAAATATGTGACACCATGCACGCATACATGTACATAGAATAATATTTATTGTTGTGTATTGATTATGAACATAGAATGATATTTTAATGGTTGGTGATATATGTTAAACCATTTTCTTTCTTGAGTATTGTAAGTCAGCCAAATTCTATTATATCTTTGAGTTCATTTTGAATATTTTCACTGTGTCTATTTGCCTGACCTTGTTTTTAACTACGTTATGTGCTTTATAAACTAAAAATAACATTCAGCTCAGTTAGTAAGTGCAAAATGACGCATTCACTTTAGTGAACTTTGGTGGATATTTGTCTCATTGGCAATCATTGGAGTAATACCACCACTGATTTTCCCTATTAGTCTTTGTTAAATTGGAACTTTTAAAACTTTTGTGCAGACTTTCTTTTGTTTCAATAAAATACTTGGCTTGAGTGAAGTTTTATCCTGCCCAGTACTACAGACAAAATTTCACATAACATTTCATTGCATATAAGAAAATACCCATCACTTGAAGTTAACCAATCAAATGTTCACCCTTTTAGCTCACATGGTCCAAAGGGCCAAGTGAGCTTTTCATCACTTGGCGTCCGTCGTCTGTTAACTTTACAAAATCTTCTCCTCTGAAACTACTTGACCAAATCTAACCAAACTTGGCCACAATCATCATTGTTAAAACTGTGTCCGATGACCTGCCTGCCAACCGAGATGACCGACATGGTTAAAAATAGAACATACGGGTAAAATGCAAGTTTTCTATTATTTTGAAATTAGAGAAAATCTGACATGAGCAAAAAGTTCAGAATGTTGAGCTCTACCATTTGTCCATATACGTCGAAACTGTCAGACGACTTCTTACAGGAGTTAATGCCCTTAAAAGACAAACTTTACCTTTTTTCATTTTGTCTAGTATCTTGAAAACTATAATAGATAAAGAGAAACTAGAAATAGCAAAATGATCAGCAAGACAAGTTCTACTAATAAGTCTAACATGGTCAAAATGGTCAGTCGACTCCTTATTAGAGTTATTGCCCTTTGATGACAGTTTTACCAATTATTTGCGTTTTGCCTTATATCTTAAAAATTATAATAGATAGATGGAAATTCAATTAAGCAAAAATTATCAGCAAGACAAGATGACATGGAGGAAATCAGCCACCAACTCCTTATTGGAGTTATTGTCCTTTAATGATGATTTTCACCATTTTTGCGTTTTGCCTAATATGATAAAAATTATAAAAGATAAATAGACACTTTAAATCACAGAAATGATCAGCAAGTCAAGATCTACTAACAAGTCAAATTTTGCTGATATAGTTAGTAGACTGTCACTCTTAAAAGGAGTGATTGCCCTTAAATGAGGATTTTTTAACCCTCTTTTGTGTTTTGAGCAAAACTAAATAAGATAGATAGAAACTAAACAGAATAAATTATCAGCAGTACAAGATCAACAAACCAGATTTTTGTAAGATTTCTATTCTCATCTACAATGTTGGAGAGTGTCCATTGTTGAATATGCACATGGACCAATGTGAGCGACACAGGCTCTTTAAAGCCTCTAGTTTCATGTGTACAAGCTTCAGTAACAATGTTACCTCAAGTTTCCAAAATATTTTATAGAAACACCAAATAAAACAAGAATGGTACTTTGAAGCACCCAAGCTATATGTTTGTGACTCATAAAATTATTTTCTGCAATGAAATACAGGGTTAACTTCCTTCAACTGTCAAATTCAAGTGAATATTTGTTCGACCCTTTTCCGTATGAAACCGGATGTGACGTATTATGATTTGGTGGTATTAGGGACTTTCCTTTTTAATTTTCCTCGGAGTTCAGTATTTTTGTGATTTTACTTTTACACCTAAAGAAGAACTTCTTTTTGTTGAATAAACTGAATGTGATTATTTCTCTGTGAAATACTGATTATTTCAAGCATTACTGTCAAGTTTTGTTATAATCAGTTCAATAGTTTGAGAGAAATTTAGTATTATATAAGACGACATCTTCAGCGATTGGAGGAAAATTTCCTCGAAAAATCCAAATCACGCCGCATCATGATAGAATTTAGTGTGGACCAATAAATTCACCATTAAAAGATCAAATATTCATCTCATCTGCAAAAAACAGTTGAATGTGATACAAAAGATGACTGTAAGATGATAAGCACCACTAATGTACCTCTTTGTCTTCATTAAAAGGTCCCTCTTGGTTCATTTATACCTCTCATTACCTCAAAATGTTAACTTTTAGGTTAATAAATTAAAATTTTGTGATAACTATCACATATTTATGTAAAAATGTGATATCAAATGAGTAATTGAAGTGTTCAAGCTAAATGAACTATCCACATAAAAGTTTACTGACTCCATGGAGGTTTCAATAAGTCCTTACGTAAAACTTAAGTTTACGCCGCGTTCCAGAGAGGGACATATAATGGTTCCCTTTTGGTAAATAATTTGTTGTTATTGCTTTAAAAACATTTCATTTACTTATTACTGTATATTTCTTAAAGAATTACTGAGGAAGAAGTTTTCTTTTATAGCCCAATATAGGAAATGAGGAGAAAAGTCAGAAAAAGTCTCCAGACGACTGTAAGTGTTACTTGGTCTATCTACTAATGTTCAAGGTAGAGTCCTATTTCAAGGCAATTGTCACTCAAATATGGTTTTGTGACTCAATCCACTCAGACTATTTCATGTTTGGAACATTACAGTGAAATAGTATGAAATTTAAAAATGAGAGTACATATAAGGTCATTGGTGCATGTGTAGCTTCCTATTTAGAGTAATACCACCATTGATTTCCCTATTAGTCGTTGTTAAATTGGAACTTTCTAAAAATTGTGCAGAATTTATCGTTGTTTCAAATAAAGAAATATTCCTGTGTACAAGCTTTAGTAACCATGTAACCTCAAGTTTCCAAATATTTTATAGAAACACCAAATAAAAAAAGAATGGTACTTTGAAGCACCCAAGCTATATGTTTATGACTCATAATTTTTTCTGCAATGAAATGCAGGGTTAACTTCCTACAACTGTCAAATTCAAGGAATATTTTTTCGACCCTTTTTCGTATGAAACCGGATGTGACGTACTATGATTTGGTGGTATTACACCAAATACCCTATTTTCTTATTTTATATTATCAAACATACATCTATTAACAGTGTTGGAGGCTTATTTCATGTTTATCAATGCAGAAAACATAATTCATTGATTTCCGAATGGTCTTATGATATGAACATGTGATGAAAAAAGTATTGTAGTTATCTTGTTAATTTAGAAATTAAACAAAGGTTGTTTTATGAAATTTCCCATTTTAACAACAGCTCCTATTTTTGCAGAATAAAATGTTTTCATTTCCATTTGCTTTTTCAGCAGACAGTCGGTATTCAAAAATCGATGCTAATTGCGCACCACTTATATCAGACTTGTTTTTGTACTTATATAAAGCAGAAATCATACAGAATCTTCTCAAAGACAAAAAGAAAAGCATCTTGCAAAGTTCTTATATATCATCTTTCAGATATATTAATGACGTTCTGTAACTCAATAACCCATATTTCAACGAGGGCCTACATTTCATATATCCCAGTGTGCTTAAAATTGAGTATACTATCGAAAGTAGAATGTCTGTTTCATATCTTGATCTTTATATATTGATACATATGGACGACATCAAACTTAAATCTATGTTTAACGTGATGATTTCAACGTTACAATTCTCAGCAGTAACATACCCTCTGTCTGCTACATCGTATATATATATATCAAAGTTGATACTTTACGGTCGTGCGTGTTTACACTAAAATTTCATTGAAGTGCTCCTTACACGTTTACCGCTGCAACAAAGCTAAGATGAAGAATGACTGAAGTCGACGCTTCATAAGTTTAACAATCACCATCACGAATTGGTTGCAGATGCGATGTGTCTAAACTGATTATCGACATTTTTCTCGGTATTAGATCTTTAGTTACCAGAATAGTTCTCTTATCTGTGTTTATTTTACCGATTGTGTCATTTTGTCTATGTGTGAATACGCATAGCGGGTGATGAACGCATAGCGGGTGATGCATGCATAGCAGAAGACGCTTATCCTGTTAACTAACCTGGTATCGCCACTTTTGGAGTTCATGCGATTACCTCAGTTTCTGTTTGTTACCTTGATTAGTCTCTGCCCAATCGACTTAAATTATTTGATCATCTATTAAGTACTATAACCTTAATTTAAGTGGAAAAAATGAAAGTTTTATGCTGCTTTTTAGGAACATTCCTTATCTTTATAGACCTTTCCACCAATTTTTTATTGATGGTATCTCTGGAATAATACATTAGACATTATCTATCTTTTTTTTTGTATTCATATGTAGTTACATGAGTTCTAAATACATTCATACATAACTACAAAAATGCGAGATTAATCATTGCGATTTCAGAACAATCTGCATAAAAATATATGTATCAGATATCAAAGTGCGAGTTCTTATTTTTGCGATATTCCCGCACTATTTTCATTACTAAAATCCTGACAATAAATTTTGAATTTACAGTTTCGTAAACATATTAAGATGGTATAATTTGACTTTGATATATAGCTTTTAAGTAGAGGTTGACATAGCCTCATTTGGGTGCTAAAATGGAGCAGGATCTGCCTACCCTTCTGAAGCACCTTAGATCACCCCAGGTTATGGTGGGGATCGTGTTGCCCAGTTTTCATTTTTCTATGTTGTGTTTTGTATACTGTTGTTTGTCTTTTGGTCTTTTTCTTTTTTCTATGGCGTTGTTAATTTATTTTCGACTTCTGAGTTTGAATGTCCCTTTTGTGTCTTTCGCCTCTCTTGGCACAACTTGATTTTTTAAGCTTTGAATGCTATTCAACTTCGTTTTGATTTGGCCTTCCAACAATTTTAGTTTGAGTACCACTGATTCAGTCTTATGAAGACGTAGACTAAACACGCGTCTGGTGTATCAAATAATAAGCCTAGTATTTTTATGAGTTTTACAACCACTGGGTCGATGCCACTGCTGGTGGACCGTCCTCAGGGGTATCATTGTGACCAGGCCAGTAGTAAGTTTTTGCTTTTGCGTTGACATATAATCTAGGCATTCATTTCTGTTAATTTACTGTTTATAAAATGTTTAAATACTAAAAAATCTATTAAGATCAACTCCTTCTTAGATACGGCATTCCATCTGTTTTGATTTAAGAGCCACTGATTAGTCTTAAATGTACAAGAAATGCGCGTATGGCGGACCACAATAAGCCTGGTTTTTCCAATAGTTTAAACGATCGAGGTCGTGTATTTGATTGAGTTTTTTAAGACATAATTCGTGTTCCTGGTAAATGTTCCTTATAAACAATTGCAAATAAGTTTAAACTTTGCTTTTAACCATAATGTTCTATCTTTCTATCGAATGATGTTAGCGATACTCTTCTTACATCAGTTCAATTGTATAAAAAAATTGTTTAAAAGTAAGAGATGAAAAGATTCTTTTTCCGAATTTTCTCTCGGTTTGATTCAATAATATTTTGTCTCTATTCTGTAATTTAATTTACTTAATATCAATGTTAACCTATTGATTCGTTGATTCATAATTTAGTTTAGGGAAATGATTTATTATGTAGTTTTTTAACTAGCTGTCAGTTACTGTGAGTACTCTTAGGTCGGTACATGGTGTCTTCTGTCTTTTTTGTTGGTTGGGTTCTGTTTAGCGCCATTCTGATGAGTGAACTGAACTGTTATTGTGTTATTTTACTACTCTACTGTCCCAGATTGATGGAGGTTCGAGCGCACACAAACATGTTCGTCCCTGTCAAATTCTATTTGTGCATATAACAAGTCAGAAGCCTGTTGCTCTAAATAATTTCACTTTAAATAAAGAACATATGGCAAAATCCTACTAGGTACTTTAATCATACGATTTGGCTCACGTGACTTTGGCCCCATTGCTTAACTTATTGTAGATTGAAAATATAAATTATATTACATTTGCGGATAATCCATTCATTTTTCCGTCTTGGATCGAAAAGTAACGTGACTTTCCTTTGCCGAAAATTTACAAATATGTTGTGTAATTCCAAGGCAAAATGCTTAAACTTGACTGTTAACGAAATAGGAAGGATGAAATCGCCATGTATTTAAATTCAATTCACCTTTATGCGGACAAATTGTTGATGCGACCTAGGTATTGCAATATTTGCATTTTATTTAAGGGCATTGATAATCCTTTTGTTATTACTGACCTTATCATTAGGCAATATAGTTACTATGCAAATTAGCAAAGTACCCCGAATTTTACAATATGCAATACATTTAACGTTAATTTTGAAAAACACATGAGTTTTAATGCAAATTGAAGTTAAAGATACATTTGTATTTACCTCTTTTCAGTAAATTTATGGCAAACAGGAAGCTAAGCAACAACTTCACCATAATGATAATTATTCATCTAGATTAATAAATTCTACAAAATGGTTCGCAAACAATTATACATGAGTGATTTTATATTGATAAATTTAATTTTCATAAACGACTCTTAATAGTAAGTATACGATTAGTAACCAGAAACATTTGTATGCATTAGTAAAAGAATTGCAAGATACCCAAGGGATATTCAAACATATAATTATATAAGTTGATGCAAACTGACAAAGCCAAAACGAAAAAACGACAAGAAGACAAACAACTGGTTCCAAAATACAACATAGAAATCAAAAGATTGAGTAATACGAAACCTACACATGGGAACTTTGTTTTATCTTAAAGCAAAATTTACGAAAGACGGTATCAATTTTGTTATTTCCTCCTCTTTTATTTTTAACCGAGATCTTTAAAATTTTACAGGAGGATCGCACAATCATTTTTTTTTTTTTTTTTTAGCCTCAATTATGGGTTATTTAAATATTCGTTATGATGTTTTATATTTACATTTCCATATATAAAAATTGTAGCGCATACTACGAAATCTAGCTAGCCATTTGAGTCTTTGGCCAAATGTGGTGTTGTTGTTGTTGTTGTTGTTATTGTGCAGTATTGACATCGTCATACACCCCTTATCTATCTTTATTATAACATTTTGCTTTTCCGTCTTTTTCCTTTGTTCATGGTGTTTTCTGTTCTTTTTCAATTTGTTATTTCCATTTTTTATCTTATTTTTGTTTACACAAATATCACTGACAAAACATTATAACAATAAAAACAATTTTAAGCCCTGTTTAAATCTTGTATCAACAAAAACAGAAATCATAGTTTTTAAAGAAAATGCGAAATTTCAAACTTAAAGGCAAATAGTTCTACTTTTACATGCACTCTAATATCTAGAAACATGTTTTGTCAGATATATCAATTACCATACCTCTTTTCTGATACTCCTTCTTGCAATCTTTGACATGTTGATACATTTCTACATTCTCTAGTTCCGTCCAAATAATAATTGAAATTTTCCGGATCGACCATGTCTCATAACCCGAAAAAGTAAAGGACAAGAACCATTCAGGTAAATCCTTTGAATTTTAAGATTCCACATTTGAGTAAAATCAATGACCGAAAACAACACATAAATATTGAATATTGTTAATGTCTCCTTTGAATCTAATAAAATTTTAAGAATTATGATAAGGCGTTGCGTGGAAAATCCGGAAGAGTTTGTAATCATTAACTTGACGTCTAATGCTTACATACAGTTTCAATGAGTCCATGATGGTGGACTGCTGAGTAGTAACTGCTTCGGTACTGACAATGAGCGTTAACATACTTTTCTTAAATTCACTTCAAAAGTAATGGTTTATTTATAGAGAGTAAAAACAGTTAGTTGCAACAAACTAATCTTCACTAAGGCCCTCAAATAAAAATTACATTACAAATCAAAAACAGATATTTACTCAGTTAATTTACAATCAAATTTATGGTTCTATGTATCATTACAAAAGATTAAACAAATCACGAGGATGATGTAGTAAAAATATATAAGAAATATATATCTATACTACTAAAGGAAGAAACCGATTTCATTGAGCCGCAACTCCTCTGAAACCATACAAAGTCGGAAATATTTGTAATATGACGTATAAATGTAGTGTTTTGTACTTCCTGAATTGTCTTTGAAACAATCTGTTTTCCACAGAAAACGCCATTTTTAGAAAATATCCAAATTTGGAGACCGTTATCGATCCGTGTCTTATACGCTTTCGCGCATGCTCAGACAACGTACTGCCCAAGAAATTTATAAAACTCTTTGTTTCAACACTTGCCCAATTGTACCGCGATTACGCGGGCATCTTCTAGTATATATAAATACCAATCAAAAAATAACATTGTAGAAAACAGAAATTTATAACGACTGTGTCAAGTACGTCCTAATACTTTGTTTAAAAGTGAAAGTTTTTTTTACTTTGCGCATTGTGTAAAATAGACTATTCCATAGAACTGCTCCAGAATAAACAGAAGATTTCTTAAACAACTCAGTTTTTGGCTTAGACACTATCATATTATCTTGGTAACACCTCTCAGAGACTAAGATTAACCTCTGATTCCTGTTTAAACTTTTGAACTAGGTACATTAATTGGGAGCAATGTAAAAGTAGCAATATTAGAATCTTTAACAGGGAAAGACATGTTTAAAGATTAAAAAGATGTGGTATGAAAGGATACAAACAAAAACAGATCACCACATCGCCTTCAATAATGAAAAAAAAAAACTCATATCGTACAATGTATTATAATATATATACGGCATCGGAATAAAACAGGTTGAACCAATGCCGTGTGCAAAATTACGTATAACAATCATGATGATAGATGACAATCAACAAACACTACTAAAATAATGCTCTTCTAACATAGGACAGTTGGTGTAAAAGTACTTTCAGCATAAGATGTAAAAATTAATCAAAAAGGACACGATATTAAGTACAAACACAACTAACGATAACACAAAAGAGACAAAGTATCCATCTAAGAAAAATCACCAATAATTAAAGCAAGTTTACAGCCGAGTTTTAACTAATAGCTATATAGATATACCACTTTACACATGTATTTGGTTCATATTGATACACAAGTACCTGGAAAACACATGCAGAGACGGAGTGAAAATTATATTTTTATTTGTATTTGGACGAAAAGAGAATATCAAATTGTAAACAATGTTTGAAATAATTCAAAACAACCTACAAAGGCGGTAATGTTCTTTTCTGTAGATATTTGCAGTTGTACTGAAGTCTTTGTCATTTTGAGATGATTAACACATGCTGTATATGTTGTTAAATTCAATTTAATTCAAGTTGAATAAAACAACAATATTCACAATGAAATATATTTGGAAAGATATATGTGGTCATTTAATTTTCTGACTCTATTACCTTCACTGGAAATAAAATTACAAACACTAGTGTTACATATAACAATATAACCTCCGGTCAACTATTCGTTGCACGACTTGTATCTTCCACCTCCCATTCCAACCATCAATATAAAATGTTTATCATATTGATAGGACAAAGAAAATGTGTTGATACAATAGACATATATCAAAATTAAAAAACCTTACCTTGACGAAGTGTCTCAAAAACAAGCAAAGCTGCAGACCCTTTACAAATCCTTCGTTCAAAAACAGGAAATATAATAGTAATTTTAGATATAATATTCATTGCACAAAATTTCTAAATTCTGATGTGTTTTCAAATCTACAGGAAATATTAAATCATCATCATGTTCAATGCCCATATGAAATAAGATGCCATGGTATCATTGTCAATGCGACAACTATCTAACTAATTATAAAGTTCAAAAGAATCGGATTTTGCAATCGTAGGTCATCCTTTGTTCTTCTACAAAATAATCAAATCCATATCGTATAGTCGACTTTAAAATGACCCGACGTGACAAAATGTGTAACAATTCAAACGAAAACCAACGACTTGATTTATTCAATCAAGAAAGGAAAACCAAATATCGCAGACAGCAACCGACTACATATAGTAAATTACAGGCTGTTTTACACATTTTGTGGGCGCTCAACTCTCCCTAACCTTGGCATTATATACTGTAATATCAACTGGATATGACTTGACTTATCAGATAAGCACGATGCACAAAACAACTAGCATGTAGACAAAAAGACACAACGCACAAACTTCGATTACCAACAGAAATTCAAAGCCAATTATAACTAATAAATCATTTTCTCCAAGTGAAAGTATCAACCAGAACACATCTTTAGCGTAAAGACGTCATGATGTCTGAGAAAACATGACCTTGTGCAATGCCAAAATATAAGTACAAACTGTTGATAGTATAAAGGTCCATACGTTTTGTTATAAATGTATAGTAATATATATTTAATAACATATGTTATAGTTCACTAAAACAAAATCAATGCTTCCTCTTGAACACTCACATCAGATGTAATATAAGTATTCAAAGGCAATTTATTTGTGCATTAAGTGATATCAATGAATGAAAATTAATTAACATTAATTGAAATGGTTTCTGGGGTATCAGAAACAACAGACTTTGAATACTTTCAAAACTTCCAGTCGGTGTCAGTGTCGTATCTGTAAATGTGTTTTTCGTAACAAAATATTATTAGATATTTCTATTATACTATCCCAAACATAGGTAAAAGATAAACACGGGAAAGGTCTCAAATATTTCAGCACCCAGGACTAAAAGCTTTATATCCCTCTCATTCAGTCCCAATGGTACTTTATTAAAATCAATTTGAAATACCTCATGGCCTTCTTCATATACTACAGATTTTAATTCCATTTTATAATGACACTTTATAAAAACTGGTTAGATTTTTTTGTTTTCTTAGCTTCAGTATTCAACTTTCTACCTACCTGTAGTATCAAGCACTTTGACCCTGGTTTTTCAACAATATGTCGTGTTTTATTTTCATGTTCCAAATTAGTCTGTATCTTTTGGAATATACACTGTGCAATATTTTATTGTGAGATTTTGCTTTACGACATACGGTCTAAATATGCAAAGAAGGGATTTTTGAGCCTGTACAATTGATTTAACCTTATCGCATGTTGCGAATGTAAAATATCAGGACATCTATACCATGTTGCTATTCTTTACCGGTTGTCTTTACTTGCAATAGAAAATGAAAGGATATGGAGTAAATGTACATGGGACAAAATCGCACACAATACATAGAAAACATAGAAAATTATCAATGAACAGGGCTTTTATTCCTGTTCTTCATCTTGACAGTTGATGTAGGGTCTTCAACAATGAACAAATCATTCATACCCTACAACAAGGTCAAGACGGCCCCTAACGTCGACTTAAGCGGTACTATTGATAAAAATAACGTAATTTTGAAAGACATCGATCGCCGCTAAAATATGCAAGTCTTTTCGGAGGAATTAGGTGTTAGTGATTAGTGTGATTTGGTGTACAAATAAATAGTTTTGTTAAATTCTGGGTTATTTCATTATGTACTCTGGTTATTCAAGATAAATCTGTTCATTTCGATGGTTTCTCTAGTTTTATATTATTTGTGTTATTTTTAATTATCAGTTTATTTAGTTAGTGTATTACTAATAAATTGACAGGGAATCGGATGTCAACGCGGTGAAGAATGACTTATCGAGTTCTCGTTGGTTTAACCGAGCGATACTCGCCACTTTGAATACATCTCTAGATAATGGGAACACAGTATATAATAAATATAATTATGAAAAAGTTGCAAGTGAATGAACCTTGAATGGTTTGGTTGGAAAAATAGTCTCCATGCAAAGGCCTACCGTATATAATTGAATTACCAAGTTTCTTTTGGTGGCAATAAATAAGGAATAGCAAAACATCAACTAATTGATTCATGGTTTGCATTTGTAATATGTAAGATAATTTTATTTGTTTTAAAATCTATTGATTTATAAATACAGCCAGAAAAAAACAAAAAAACAATTCGTTTAACACTTTATTTGCCTACGCATGGCTGACACACAAAAGGATGATATGGTTTGTGTACATCCTTTGATTTAATTTGTGGTTACTGTTTAAACATTCATCATCAGCAGATGCTGATAAATCCCCTCCAAAAAAGATCTATACCTTCTTGTCAAACAACTATGATTTCCTGCAAATATAGCGACACATATCTTCAATTTAATAAAAGTCGTAATAATCTCGAGTTCCAGTTTCCTATTTTGCCACATTTATTGATAATAGATAAACGAATTAAAAGATAAAAACTAAAGAAAAATTAAAATTTGCTCTCAATATCGATAATCATATATGTATAACGCCACAGCACCCAAATTGCACCTAGTACCCAAATTGCACTTATTTAGCACAAAAAAAACAGCGGAAATCTTACACGTTTTCTAAGAGACTAAATAATTTGCTTTTTATGATTTGACATTATGCACGTCTATAAACATAGCTAAATATATTTAAATATACATAAATCGTTCACAGTATATTTCAAAAGATGAAGTATTCACTGGAAAGAGTAAAATCTACGGAAACCTCGCCATGCGAAGTCCATAAAAAGTCAACTTTTAAAATGAACAAATAAAATACGTTTCAGGCATCAATTTCTTGAAAAATGAATAGTAAGCATGGATCAATTTCAAATTGTTTTAACTATATGGAGATATAACACAAAACATCAATAATTTAATTTTACGGATGTGAATTTAAGTATGATGCAATTTGGTTACTCTAATTACAATATCATGGATCGTTTGGAGGTCAGTTCAAATCAATTTTCTATGATTCAATGTGGATTCAAAATTAAATTGGTGGAACTATATAATAAATAAGGATACATTTACAAAATAAATACAGAATGGAAACTTTTGTCTTGATCATAAATAATCGTAGGTGAAAAACTGTCAAAATAGGTGCATTTTGGGTACCCTTACTGATATTTAGATTTGATCTATAAGGCGTACATTGAAATCGTTATAATAAACTGCAACGTATCCCATCAAAATCAGTTATATGTATGTATTTTGGTAACATCAATGTAAGTAACCTTTGATATTCATGACAACTTGCCCCAGTCCTCTAAGAACTTGCGACATGTTTTGAGTTGACAATGTGGTCGGTAATAGGACAGCGATCTAACGACAAAAGTAACTAATTAACATCTAGACAACATATAGTCCTGAAAAATAGACAGGTATCTAAAGAGTATGTCAAGATCTAAATCGTCACTAGTCTAAACAAGATGTAAACTAATAAGAATGAAACTATAAAAGATCTTCTATCAATTATCAAGATAACAAAAACCATAACGATGTGACATATGACCACCGCTGGCAAGGTTCCCAGCTTATCATCGGCACATCAACGTGTACGTGGCATTGTAAAACTTTTTCTATATCTCAACCCTTCAAATTTTAATATCGATTATTAGACTAACAAAATAACATACAATGCACATTTCGATTATTGTAAATCTGAGAAACACGAACTCTTGTCAGAAACTAACCCTTAAAGATGATTTTATGTTACCCAGGAGACTCAACAAATAAATCCGATCAGAAGAATAAAACTATAGGAAATAAACTAATTGATCTTAAATTTCTTAAAAATCTCTTCGTTTATACTTGGTTAGCTTGAATTTTAGAAATATAAATCATTTTCAAAACGTATCTTAATACCTTAAGTAATAATACGTATATTACATATTTGGATATTACGTATAGTTGCATTTTCGGATAAATACGGGTATTGTGTTATTGAAATTGCTCTTAAAATGTTTGGAAATTTTTAAATAAAGGAAAATTTCTGCCTTATTCAAAGCTCTTCTCCTTGCTCAGCTTTGGCTATACTCTCTGTCCTTTTTTGTCAGCTCTTCAATTTTTAGATCAGTTGTAGATTTTCAAATATTTTGCCTCGAGAATCACTAAAGAAACATTAATTGTCGAAATGTGCATCTTGTGTAGTAAAATTGGTACCATTATTGCTGTTCATGTGTTTTAAGCTTGATAACTTTAAACTCTATCAGTAGTAGAAATTAAAATGCCAATCATAGAACGATTTAAAAAACAAGAGATTGTTGAATATTGAATGCAAACACATTTACCTCTCCGAAACTCTGTAAATAGTTGTTTTTGTGACACATAACGTATAATCTCTCACTTTTCGGAATTGTGGGTCCTCAATGCTCTTCAACTTCAGACTTTATTTGGCCTTTTTACTTTTTCGAATCGAGCGTCACAAATATTAAAAAAAAACTTTCGAACATTTTGGTATGGAATACATAAAACTACTTTGAATGTAGGGTAACATCAGCTACTTAATTTCAAATACTAGTATATATATTTTTTTCACGTCGAATAAGAAGTGAACTAATGACAAAGGTAAAGCTGAAAGATAGTACGTTCCCACCCAGTATATAGAATAAGGAGATGGGGTATGATTTCCAATGAGACAACTATCCACCAAAATTCAAATAAAGTGGCTGTAAGCAATTATAGGCAACCGTACGTTCTTCAAAAACGAGAAAACCCATATCGCATAGTCGGCTTTAAAAGGCCCCGACATGAAAATATGAAACAATTCAATTGAGAAAACTAAAGGCATATATTATAACATAACAAATTACGAAAACAAATATGATAGACATGAACCAACGACAATTACTGAACTACAAGTTCCTGACAGGCACATACAGACTGTGGCGGGATAAATCATGTTTGTGAGTGCTCAATCCCTCCACCTTGCCTTGGTTGAACTCTACTTAAAGCAATCGGAAAACTAATAAAATTGAGAATGGAAATGGGAATGTGTCAAAGAGACAATAACCCGACCATAGAACAGACAACAGCAGAAGGTCACCAACAGGTCTTCAATGCAGCGAGAAATTCCCGCACCCGGAGGCGTCCTTCAGCTGGCCCCTAAACAAATATATATACTAGTTCAGTGATAATGAACGCCATACTAAACTCAAATTGTACACAAGAAACTAAAATTAAAATAATACAAGACTAACAAAGACTAGAGGCTCCTGACTTGGGACAGGCGCAAACATGCGGCGGGGTTAAACATGTTTATGAGATCTCAACCTTCCCTATACCTCTAGCCAATGTAGAAAAGTAAACGCATAACAATACGCACATTAAAATTCAGTTCAAGAGAAGTCCGAGTCTGATGTCAGAAGCTGTAACCAAAGAAAATAAACAAAATGACAATAATACATAAATAACAACAGACTACTAGCAGTTACCTGACATGCCAGCTCCAGACTTCAATTAAACTGATTGAAAGATTATGTCTTCATCATATGAATATCAGGCACAATCCTTCCGTTAGTAAATCTATTTTGGAGTGAAAGATTACTGTAATTCGAAACTTTCAAAATGTACTAGTTGTCCAAAATCGACCTAAAGTCATTAAAGCCTAACCTGGTGATAAAGAACTACAGTGTCTTTAATGAATTTAACATTAGTAAAACAAAAAAAAAACATTCAGAAAAGGACTGCATCGATGGATATGTAATGTCAATGCAAGAGTTTCTGACCTCTGGACTGGTGAAACGTACATCAGCAATGGTATCAACATAGCGGTCATTAAAACTCATCAAAGACGCCAGTCTTATAGTTTAATACGTTGTACGAGCGTTTTGAAAACATAGGACTCTAAAGAGGAACACGTACAGAAACATTTGGAAATTCTTTATTTGAAATTATTATTAAACCTTATTGAAAAAGTGAGGTTATCTTACATTTCCTGTTATTTGTAATTTTATTTCTTTTCATTCGTTTTGTATTGCTTATGTTGTGTGTTTTTTTTTTTTGTTTTTGTTTTGTATTATCATTGATCAGTCATCGAAATTGCTGACACGTGCGTATTTGATAAAATGGGAAAACCAACATCTTACGATTTCATTTATACTAAGGATAGTAAGAGAATGAGTTTATCAACTTTACATATTGCGTTAGGTTAATCTTTTTTTTATTTTTAGTAAACAAACATGTTCGTGTGATATCTACCTTTCTTGGTCTACTGCTACCTTTCTGCCCTGCAATTTCAATAAACAACGTCTGAGCAAAATGTTAATATTGATCTGAATAGTATAATATGATATGTAAATAAAATTATACAATGAAACAACAAAAGTATTCCTTACCTTAATGTGCATTAAAATGTTCTTCGGAATAAAAAAAATCTTTATTTTGCTTACTATATGTTCAAAGGTCATTTTATTGAAACTTTATTCATTTGTATAATAGTCACGGAATGTTTTACTCATAAATGAATTATAAAATATCAATAAAGGAAATAGAAATTAATTATTTGAAATATAAGACATATTTAAAACATATCTTTCCATGTGTTCTGTTATGTTATGAGACGTCTATATTAAGCACACATCATTGGGTCAACGTTTAATACCTGCAACCTTAAATGATTAATTCACACAAAGCTGCAACCGCATTTTTAGATAAATAGAAAAGGAAAGGACTTACTATGAAAACATAAAGTATTTTATTTAATAAAGCATTGTATATATTAAATTATATATTTATTCATTTTTTAAGTAGTCAGTAAATGACACATGTAAATGGTGAATTACCTTTATCAAGTGTTGGATATTTACAAGATACAATTGTTAATCCAGCAGCTACTAATCCACAGCACATTACATACAACCACATTATTCTTGGGACTTTATCTGCAAAAGATTCAACTATATTTTAACAATTTAGAAAATTTCTTGAGACTACCAAACGAGAAATTAAGTTCGTAAAGAAAGATAAATATCAACACACATCCGTGTGTGTATCCGATGAGGTCAGGAAAATATTCCCAAAAGCGTACGCGTATACATCAACATTGTAATTGCAAAACATATTATGTTTCCCCTTTGTGAATAGCGACTTACCATCAACAGAGCAAATTACTTATATGCATCTTCAATCTTCAATAATCTGATGTGATTTCGATTCTGGAACGGCGGTTTGATCACAATAAACAGTAACACGTATATACCATACAACAATAATCAAAGAGCTGAAAGCTCTGAGGAAAAATGACGCCACTGTCTCTAATATTGTGATATTTTTATGCAAGTCTTGATTTTCACATACCGTAATTAGTTTAACATTCCAACATGTCTCCTAAGCATATAATTGATATTCGTATATGTGTGTGTTATGTGAAGATGACAACTGGCTGTTTTTAGTACAAATGTATAGGTCAAGACTACCTGAATGATCTACAGTATCCAATGACTACTGGCTGTTTTATCTATAAATAAATAGGTCAAGACTACCAGAATGATCTACAATATCCAATGACTACTGGCTGTTCTTTTGTACTAATAAATAGGTCAAGACTTTTGAATGATCTACAATATCCAATGACTACTGGCTGTTCTTTTGTACATATAAATAAAGACTACCTGAATGATCTAAAGTATTCTAAGTAATGTGATTTTGTCTTGAATTACATTTTCTAAATCAAGAATATAGACTACTGGTATCCTTTTCAAACCAAATGATTATGAAGAGCCTGTTGTTATCAAGCTCTTATACCCCACATACTCATTAAATAAGTTACTAGTGACCTAGTTATTTCTGTTACTTGAAGCAAATTATATTTCTGTAGATTTAGACAATAGTATAATATTGTTTTACTAGTTTTATTTCACCTTGAAGATTAGACAAATAGGGATACTCCTTTGATTTTTATTTCATGTCAGTCAGGTCGCTTTATATGAAACTTGAAACCACTTCTCTGCCATATTGTTATTTCATAACAACTCTGCCCTTGACCATGTTGACCCATGTAATTGATATTCATTCTTTAACATATATCATAGTCAGTTAGGTTTTGATTTTGCACTCCACACCACCTTTCAGGTCAAATGTCTGTCTCCATTTAAGTTAATGACATTGAACAATCATGGTATTAAACACAATTTCAATAGTGATAATGCTGTTCTAGTAGGTCACCATATATTCAACTTGGGTAGCATTCCAGTTATTGAAATTTGTGTCAGATTAGAACTATGATCTAGACCTTTAGGAATAGATCTTACAATTTAATATGGAGCCATAGTATGGGACCCTACACGGTAACAAAAAAACAAGCTTGAAAGGATACAACGTCAAGCGGCAAAATCTATCACCAGAAATTACAAGTCAGGATGGACGGGATACGTCTCTAAAATGCTTGCCTAACTGGAACTACAACAAGATCTCCAGACAAGACGAACAAGGAGTTGAAGCCAGAAGTTAATATTTATGTAAAAGTAGTTGACGGGCTGATTCCGCTATTGAACCATACTGTCATTCTATAATATTATTGCGTAAGTATTTCTGTATTGTCCTTGTCTTGGTGTATTGGTCTGAGGCGAAGCCGAAGGCCAATACTGCTGGCCGAGGACCAACAATAAGGCCAATACAGAAATACATGTAATAGTATCTTTATTAATTAACTACAGTGTTACAATATTTTTTATTTCATTTCGCAAGAGATTAACATTTTACCTTGAAGTGGAACTATCCAAATCTCAGTTTCTTTTATAAGATGCAATATCTAATGATTTGGTGCCGTTTCCATGTATCTTCAGCCTTTTCTCATCTGATGAATTTTCTACCCTTTCCAGTCACTATAAAGTGTTACAACTTTAATTTAGACACAACACATAAATAGTAATTGAAAGGTACTGCCATTGCATGTGTAATGCAAATATATTTAAAAAATAATGTAAGAGTTGAAATTGATACAACTATCCATAAGCCAATTGACCAAAGAACGAAGATTTGCGCAATTACAGAATGCTTATGCCTGGTTCGGGTTTAAAAATAAAAGACCGTTTACAAAACATGAGAAGCGAAAGTAAACTGTAAAATCGATTTGTACCATCGACATGATGAAATTATGAGGTCGTCAAGAAATGAACTTTGTGATAATTTACTCGTTCCCCAAACCTGAAATAATTCCATCGTCTACTTTCAAAATGCTTTTCAAATGAATCGGATCGTCTTTAACCTAAAATATATGCCATACTGAACGTTTCAGCTTGTTTATGGTGAGTAAATAAAAACTGCGTCGTACAAACAACTGTTTACTTTCAGTTTGAGTTTATCGTGACTTACGATCTAAAAACTAGAGACGTTCCGAAATCCTGTTTTGGCCGGATCAGAACTCGGCCAATACGGAAAAAAAATCTGTATTGGCCGAGTTGACATCTTATATTGCATATGCAGTTTTCATCATATTAAGTACAATAACAGTGTAGTTAATTAATAATGATACAGTTACAGACTCTGCTGCTATAACTTTGTAAACAAAGATTCATACGCACCGCGTGGGTATAACCGTATTACTAATTTCCGATTATTAAAATCTTCGTAAATCTGGATAAAGACCAGTTTCTATCCAATGGATATCAAAATGATTCCGATTATTACTTTTTTAATGATTGTAAAGTTGAAATGGCATGAAAGGCTGACATTATTTAGGAGAACTATTTTGTCTAGCGATTGCTTATCATTGGAGGGTAAAAGTCCAACACCATAACAAAGATCTATTTATCATGTATACATACCGATTGTTTAAGATTGTAAGACATGTGCATAAAAGTGAAAGCTCGAATAAATATGAAAAATATAACAAAGGGATAGCTCCAAATACCATTTAATAACAAAAACATATGAACAGGTCAAGATATCTTTTGGTAAATAAAATAAAGTATGTAAATTGGTTCCCGTCCGACTACAACACTTTGTTCGAGTGTAGCGTAATACAAGCAGATTCCAGTTAGTATGTAAAATAGTAAATATGAAACCGAGTGCGGTAGGCGGAGGCATAATCAACTTCCGTTAGTTCTGGTCAATGGTATCGGAAACATGCCGCTGATAGCGTCATTTTCCAAAAACTACAACTTATGCAATACGAATTTCCATAATACCTGTGTGTTTATCTAATCAGGAAGGATATCATGCATTGCTTAGGACACACAGCATTTGCCGTAGATTCGACAATGGCACACTATAACTTAAACGGACAATACATTTAACAAAGCGCCAATATTTTCGAGGAAAAGTATCTGATCCGTTGAATGAACTTATTATTATTTTTAAAGGTTATCAATTTAACACAGTAGTTAAATCGTTGAATATGTATTTTATCGGTTCTAACATTGATTCTTTTGAATAATCAAAACATTACTTATTGTTAATTGCTATGTATGTACAGTTATGCGAACTCATGACCCTATATCCTGTTGATACTGTAAACTTATATTTTGGCATTTCATAAGGTCATGCATTTCCCAAACTGTTTAAGATGTCTATGCACTAAATCCGTTGTATGTGTACTGATTGATACGTAAGTCTGGCCGAACACAATATATTCTTAGTCATAATTGGTTTTGAACTAGCTTTCAGTAACTGCGAGTACTATGTTTTGGGTGCTTTGTGTCCATTGGTTTTATATAAGTGGTACTTGTGCCTCGTACCGATCTTTTCAGATAAGCCAATTGCAATTGATTTTTACAATTTGTTCTGATGTGTTGCTGTAACAGCACTGTCCAAGGTTAAGAGAGGCTTGAGTGCTTACACATATGTTAAAACGCCGTCACATTCTGTATGAGCCTGTCCCATGTCAGGCGCCTGTAGTACAGTTATTGTCGTTGGTTCATGTCTGTCATATTTGTTTTCGTTAATTATTATGTTATGAATTTGAGTTGTTTCACATTTTCCATGTCTGGGTCTTTTAAAGCTGACTATTCGATATGCGTTTTCTCATTGTTGAAGGTTGTACGGTGACATATAACTGCTTATTACCACTTCATTTCAACTTAGATGGATAGTTGCCTCATTGGGAATCATACTAAATTCCTCTTTTATATCAAATCGCTATGAAAAGGTTGCTACGCATTTAAACATCCTTAATTTGGCATTCAGAAGTGTAGGTTTCAGCGTTCCTGGTTAAGGTTAATCTAAAATAAAAAGCGCTTTGCACGCGCGATATTTATCTAGTGTTACTTCCTTCATTAACCGTTTTAACCCTTTTTTGTTATCAATTCACAAAAAAAATGTTTTATAACAGGTGAATTTTGAAGTAATTGTATAAATGGACTCACCATTGTTATCATCTAGGTTCCTAACAGGTATAAAATCACCTACACCAAAAACTTATGCAAATCAATCATTATTTTGAAAACGACAAACATCATACACAACTAGGTATTATTTTAGAACTGTCGTTGTTAATATATGTGTTTGTGTGAATAAAAGGAGGTGGTGGGTATACGGCAAACATAAGATACTATAAAAATACATCCAAATGTCAACATACAGTCTTCAACAGATGTCAATACAATATGCCAAGCTGTAACTCGTCAAATGTCAAAAATATATAGTAGTGAATAACTTTAGCAGACACTTCCAAAGATCTGGCATTAACACTTAATTCTGCAATAAGAATGATATGACAAACGACAATAACTGACAAGGTTACTGACTTGGGACAGGCACATGCATATGTTTTGTGGTTCAACAAATGTTTATACGTCTATAAGCACGACTATAGGACTCACAAAAAGGCACACAAAAGAACAGGTATTACAAATCAGAACAAGGAATGCACATTACTCGAAAAAAAAAACACGGTATAATAGATAACAGAGCACACTTACAAACAAGACTTAAATAATATCATAAAGGTTGTATATAACAATATTTGCATTAATTGGTTTAACAAGCTCAAAAGGTTTAGCCTGCGGAAACGAAATCATACTCCTACGCTCTTATATTGATGTCGGTATAGTTTTCAAGTTCAACTTTCCCACAACTTTTGGTACAAAATCAATTATTTTAAGGTAAGTACAATAACTATCAGAATAACGAAATGATAAGATGAAGAAAAATATTCTTTCGGTATCCTTCTAATTGTAATAAATTTTCGTGAAAATATTATAAAACTTACAATGGGAATAATAAGAAGGAAAAATAAAATCTCCCATCTACCCAAAATACTATACAATCATGGTCGATAGAAAAAACTTAATATCCAAAAAGTATTTACCTGAAGGCTCAGCCAGAAGTGAAATAACTTTTAAGGGTTAACAACTCTGGATATTCAAAGCTTCAAATAGGCCTCAATTGTTTTATTATACCGAAATAACAGCAGAAGTACCTTTCGAACCAATAAATACATGTTAAAGACACATGCCTTACTAATGCACTGTAGTAAAATATTGACAAAACATAAAAAAACATCAATGAATTACTTTGTGTCTTAAAAATTCTCGTATGTACAACAAAACAGTCTCTTTCTGTAATATATTAATAGAATTATTCATCGCTCGGTGTACATTTTAGGGTCATTCTTCCTTCCTTGCATTTTAATGAAAATAAACTGAATTTTGCCACGTCAAATGTTAATGTGTTACCCAATAGAACTGTTTATTATATATGTAAGGTATATTGATATATATTTTATTCCTGTGTTCTAATACAATAGTAAGATAATGAAGAATATTAAAAGGAGCTTGCAAATTATGCATCTTGCTTCCATACGACCAGGGAGTGGGGATGCACAGATGCAATTCTCTTCGTTGGAAACCCAATTACCAAACTGTTGAATAAGGTCAAGTAAATGAAAGAACAGATGAAGACAAAAATAAATAACAATATAAAATGGAATGAAGCTCATAATAAATGATCAAATGAAGCTTGTAAATGTTTTTTTCTTCAATCTCGTATATATGAAGAAAAGATAAAACAACCTGCCAATGAACCAGTCGCAAATTATACTTTCACGTTTCCGAAAATGTTCTTATGTTTTGGACATTTGCTTTTGGTCACAAAATGATAACAAAATGAAGCAAATTAAAATTTAAAAAAATAAGTTATGAACATGTATACCTTTCGTTTCTTTAGAAACATTACTTGAAACAAGTTAAGTTTTCCAAGTAATGGTGGTTCCAACAACAGGCACACATACAGCTACTATCAAGATCTGTAAAAATAAATATATGTAAAATGACCTATGATTTCGCTGAAAAAATGTTTAATTATTTATTTTCACGGCACAGACGGTGGATTAACGATTTTAAGAACTCTTTTCAAACTAAAACATTTGGAAGACATAAACAAACAAAAAATCTATTATAGTCATTCTTTACAGAAAGTCAACATTTTTTAGTCATTGTGTGAGTATTAATGTTTATATAAGTGTAATAAAATAATTTTAAATATAAGAAATATTAATAAGAAAATAATAAATAAGTCAGAAAAAAAACAAGACAACACCATTAATAAAAGGGAAAATCCCACAAAACAGAACATAGAAAACTTAAGATTTAGCAACACAAAAATCATGGCCATCGTGTAACTGGGATGAATTCATATCAAACAGTAGGGTAGGATCTTTTTCCAGTAATTGTTACTCGTTGAGGTGTTTGTTACATGTTAAAATTAGATAATGAATCATCATGACCATGTTAATCAAACTCGTTGCTAAGTAATTGACTATAAATCAAGGACGTTATTGTGACAAAGACAACTGAAAACATCAGCGATAACATCCGCCTAGTCAATCAATAACATCTGAAGTATTAAATATATGGAAAAAGATATAGCACTCATATATTCTTTTTTCTGATTTGTTTCGAATCAAAATGTGTTTTAACATATTTCACATATAAACAAATTGATAGTGTACAGAATTAGATAAAGGAAACCATGTCAATATATTATAACGCCACAGCTGTCTTATGTGGTACTCTGATATTACGTTATGTTGTTTTATTATTACTTGATGATATTTTGTCTTTACATAATATGGTTTTGACATTACGTAATAATGTTATGATATAATTCAATATGGAATAGTCATAACTTAATGATATTTCGATAATACATGATGTGGTTTCGTATTGACTTGATACAGTTTTGTCATTACTTAATATGGTTTTGTCGATGTGGTTTCACAATTATTCAATGTGGTTGTGTCATTAGGCAATGTGGTTTTAACATTACTTGATGTGCATATGACTTAAAGTAATGCAGTTGTTTCATTACATGATGTGGTTTTGTTATTTCGTAATGATGATTTGCCAATTCTTTATATGGCTTTAACATTACATAATGATGTTTCAAAATTTGACGATTTCACACTACATGATGTGTTCGTTCCAGTAATTGATGTGGTTCTGTAATTCTTTGATGTGGTTATCACATTACTTGATGAGGTAAAACCACGTGACCATTTGGGAAAAACTCGTTCTATTATTAGAACCAATTTCCTTGTTTAATGTGCCTCGGATGAGTGTGACCATCCATCCAGTTAGAGTTAAAATTAAAGTTAGGGATAAAATTAAAGTTAGGGATACCATTCGAGTTAAACGTCGAGTTAGTTTTCGATTTCGAGTTAAAATTCAAGGCATAATTAGAATTAAAGTTCGAGTTAGCATTGAGTTTCGCGTTGAACTTCGAGCTTGAGTCACATTTGAAGGCAGAGTTCGAGTTACAATTCGACTTTAACTTTGAATTTGAGTCACCTTTTGAGGTAGAGTTCGAGTTAAACTTCGAATCTGAGTCTCATTTAGATTAAGATTTCGAGTTGAAATACGAACTTAATATTAGTTCGTATTTAAATTTTCTATCGATGATCGAGGGTTTTACTCGGGCTTCCGAAGAGAGGGCTTAGGGTATGCGCACAAAAGATAAACAATGTTACAGTATACAAAACACAACATAGAAATCTAAATAAAGTTAGAAGATGTGGTATGGTTGTCAATGAGAGTTTCAATGCAGAATATGTTAGCAAGTATAGGCAACCGTACGGCTCAATACACCGTATAGTCGGCTATAAAAGGCCACCACGTGAAAATGTGAAACAATTCAAACGAGAAAAGTAACGGCCTAATTTATAACAAAACAATTTAAGAAAACAAATATGACAAACATGAACCATCGACTACCATTAAACTACAGTCACCTGACTTAGGACAGGCACATAAAGAATGTGGCGACGTTAAACATGTCTGTGAGCGCTCAGCCCTAACCCTAACCTGGGACAATAGTGTAACAGCACAACATAAGAAATCAAAGTACTGAAGTACTGAACATCGGATGACCGCAAGTTCTTGTGGTTGGTCACACACTTGTCTCAGAAAAAATCACATCTATATACCTGAAAGTGAGGTTAAGGTACATAGGTATATTTTTTCTGAGACAACTTCGTGTGGATGATGAATAAATGACAGGGATTTCAACCTCACCGTTATAACTATTATATTGTAGTGATACAAATCAGTATACTCTGGTTTGTTGTTATATATTATATTAATATGTGTATATAGCAGTTACGTGTATATATAATTTTCATCCATTTGTATATCATTCTATTCTTCTATTTTAATAATAGTGCAGCTCAAGTGCATGGTGGACACACTTCTGTAATAATTCGATTTTTCTAATAGATCAGATTTGAGTAGGCATTCATATTTTCCCGCAAAACGTTCTTGAGATATTCTTCCGCATGCGTTAACACAAATTTTCGGTATTCTTGATTTGTTATTGATATTTATATATTTTCACGACAAAACATTTTCTTATTATTTATCTATGTTCTTAAAATTATTTTCATTAATATTTATTGATAAAATTGATATATATCAAGCGATAAGGAATGTTATTTTGCGTTCGGTTATCAGTCAAAACGAAAGTTACGTAGGTAGAAATGGCTGTGGTAACAATACACCGGAATGCCCTCACGGTCGTCCGATGTAAAACTGTAAAAATCAAATGCAATTGGCTTAACTCGATAGATCGGTATGACTGGGCAATATAAATCCATCAAAATCCGGGGTGATCTAGGGTGCTCCAGAAGGGTAAGCAGATCCTGCTCAAAGTGTGGCACCCGTCGTATTATTCGTGAAAGTACAAATCGAGTGATTTGGTCTAATTCCGTAGATCACATTCGAGAAAAGAGGACGGGATTGTGATTACTACAATTAAAACATATCCGTCGTCAACTGTGAAACAGATATTCCAAAAGTTGTTTTTTTTTTTTTTCAATTAGTGCGAGGTTTATCAGAGAATGCAATTTATAAAATAAAATATTGATATTCGTATATGTTCAAATGATCATACACGCTAAAAAAAATACTGGAGAATTCTTATTCTATAGAATTGTTTGCTTTGTCGCTTAGTCCGATCCCCGTTTCCTGTAACTTACGTGTGAGTTGATTAAAAGTGTCTCATTTGTTGACAATAAAGTACAAGTCATTTGATTTGTGTCGAGCCTGCGACATGTCGCGTCGGCGTCTTCGTCATTTAGATTGCTAGGTTTCTCGTTTGAATTGTTTTACATTTCGGGACCTTTATAGCTTACTATGCGGTATGGATTTTGCGTATTGTTGAAGACTATACAGTGACCTATAGTGGTTAACTTCTAAGTCATTTGGTATGTGGTGGAGAGTTGTCTCATTGGCAATCATACCACATCTTCTTATTTTTATATAAGTTTTTGCAGGAAATGTTACCGAATTAAACTGTTTTGTCATGATAAATTTGTAAACCTCCATGAATTACTATAAAAATTTGTATAGGATTTTATCTTGAAGATCACGATAAAGCATCTACAGAAAAACAAACTTTTACAGGTAAATGGACTTGTCACAGTCAATATTATACTTTTAAACTGACAGCAGCAATCTCAAGCGAGACAGAGGGTTCCGTGGAATCCTTCACGAATTAATTATAATACTGCTTCCATTTGAGAACTAAGGAGAAAAAAAACGGCCGGACCAAGTGGTGTGAGGATATCCCCTTATAACTCAGAACAACAAATCGAACTTTAAATTGAACTTCAACTCAATAGATAGCGACACTCATCCGAAGCACATTAAACATATGGAAATATAGTTTTTCCCAAATGGTCACGAGGTTTTACCTCATCAAGTAATCTGATAGATAACCACATCAAAGAATGACATAACCACGCCAATTACTAGAACGAACACATCATGTAGTGTGTAATCGTCAAATTTTGAAACATCATTATGTAATGTTAAAGCCATATAAAGAATTGGCAAATCATCATTACGAAATAACAAAACCACATCATGTAATGAAACAACTACATTACGTTAAACCACATACACTTCAAGTAATGTTAAAACCGAATTGCCTAATGACACAACCACATTAAATAGTTGTGAAACACCATCGAGTAATGACAAAACCATATTAAGTAATGACAAAACTATATCAAGTTAATACGAAACCATATCATGTAATATCGAAATATCATTAAGTAATGACTATTCCATATTGAGTTATATCATAATATCATTAAGTAATGTCAAAACCATATTATGTTAAGGTGGCTAGGGCGTCTTAATTAAAATTGATAGAATTTTTAATAATTTGTCAAAATGAATTATTTATCATGCTTTTTCAAAAATATAATAAAAGTATGGGTCACCGAACTTTTTTCATGCTACAGGTAGTGCAAAATTGTCAGATTTTGTATAGATAATGCATGGAAAATCAAATTTTATGTGATAAAAGAAAACTACCTGATAGAATTTTAAGATATAATATGAGAAGATAGCTCTTATAACATGCTTTCAGATAAGAAAAAGAAAAAATGGGGTCACCGCACTTGTTTTCTTGCTACAGATTAAAATAGGTTAATTCACAACACTTTCTATTATAAAATGACTTTATCGGAGCTATCTCCCTTATTTGGCAAAGTTGAAAAAATTAATCAAACACTAATAACGTGTTTTGGGAAATTACAGCAATAATTATGATAAAATATACAATTTTATATAATTATATCAAAAGTCTTACACATAAATTGCATACTACTCTCTAAGTTTGCACATTTAATCAAAGATCTAGACCAACGTTATCTGCTACTTCAGAATCCAAGATGGAGGAAGACACCTGAGCCACCTTAAGACAAAATATAATCAAGTAATAAAAACGACATAACGTAATATCAGAGTACCACATTAGACAGCTGTGGCGTTCCATAATATGATATATAAACCTATACCTCTATTGTCGGTAAAATTATTACTAGATCAAGAAACATTTCATTCTCCTTTTGACTTCTCGAAATGTCATGCATATAGATCGGATCAAGTATAGAATGCGTAATTGTAGTTCCATCGGCACTTTACTAATTAGAATTTGAGTAGATTGGTTTAAAAATCAATTACAAGATTATCAGCAATTGGGTTCTCATACAGTACTGATGGCTTTGACAAGACGTTAATCTTAATTCGTACCTAACGTTGCAGATATTAAAATCTGAAAAAATGTTTCTATGCCATTGGATTTGTGAAACCTTTCTACTTTTGGACATAAATTTGACAGTAAAATTAGCGTTTCAAAATAATCGAAAATAATCAAACTTAAAGGTCAACATCTTCAGTTGAATATCAGAGGATAGTCCTCGATAGTCCCAACCTTTAACTTATATGTTTGTAACAAATATTAAGGCTACATTATCTCAGTCGAGGTTTTGATCCCAGATTGTTTTCTCCACTCTTAGTAGCAACAAATATTCTAAGCTTTATTGTTAAACATCGAATAAAAAGAAAGCAAGGGCAACAAAAGTCATATGTAGAAAAAGGGAATAGAAGCAAATAGATGACTTAGAAAATACACCAACATTGAAAACTAGTTCATTTTAGCCAGATATTTTTCAACGCCAGTTTCATCTGTATTTTACCTTTCATTATAAGATAAAACAACCAAGAAGTTAAACTCTTGTCATGCAAGCATTCCTAGGATCCAGTATCAGTTCTTTTATTGTCAAATTAGATTCTCCTTTTTCCTCATCAACATCGACGACAATGTTTGATGGAAAATGGTTGTCTTTTCCTGTAAGCCCTTGGTACAACTTTATATAGGATTCTTTGACACATTTCTACTGAACCAGCTAGCAGTTTTACTGATACCAGCTGGGGACATGACAATGTAACGTCTTCTCCAACACATACGTGAATTGTTGTATTATTTTTGAAAGACATACATGCTGAAATGAATTGTTAATCTTTATATTATAATATAATAAAAGCCACAAAATACTAAGCAAAATGACTTAAAGAAGAAAGAATAATCTGTTGTTTGTAGCCGTCCATTTGAATATGTACCGAAAAGACACTCTCAATCTGTTATTATTTTAAAAAGTATACAAAGAAAATATTGCACAAAAAATCATGTAACTACTACAGAATTATATGCATTGTTGTACTACATTTAAAGAGTATGAACCAATCCTTACTTAGTTCTAAAATAAAATTCCTCTACATTACATGGCCATTTAAGACACGTTTTATAGGTTTATGTTAATGCAGAAACGTCAAAGTATGTTGAAATTTTAAATGGTTCTACACAGTAAAAATTCTATTAAGAATTAAAGAAAGATAACGAAAATCGTCAGTTTCTGTTTATTAAATAAGGAAGCAATTTTAAATATGTTTATTTATTCACGTATGTTGAATACTTATATAATTAAAACTGTTCTTTAAAGCAGTTATTCATTATATATCATAGTACTAACTAAATGAGTAGTATAAATACATCTTTTCAAATATTTTGTCGATATTGACTTTCTTTAAAATCCTTACTTTATATGGTATATTATTTAACTTTGTCCACATGCGGTCACTCTTTTCAATCTTCCATAAAAAAAGAATGATCAAACCAAAATTTATGAAAATTTTCTATCTTAAGAGACCTAGTCAAACGTTTTTCTGAGTTGCATCTGTTAGATTTCCCCCTTTGAAATTTGACGTAAATAAATGTGTGCACATAAATTTTCAAACCAATAATATGATATAATAAAAGCTCAACTTCTATTGAGAAAAGAATGATCACAATTTTGAAATTGTTTTCCATGATTTAAGTAAATTATAAGTGTTAATGTTAATAATTTCCGTCAAAAATTACAAAAAAGCAATAAGGAAAAAACTCATTTACAAAAAAGTGTGGAATATGTAAGGAAAACAATTATTACGTCCTATATTACTCATGGTACTTTTGCATTATGGTTTCTCTTTTAAAAATTAGTTTGCGTCCACTTTAAAAGTTTCAGATAATTGGGATGTTCAATAATGTAGCAACATATATAAGTATAATCATATAAACTCAAATAAATAACGGATATTTATATCGCATTTAATATTCAGTAACAATAAAAGCACGGCGATTCATGAATAAAAATACTGCAGTAAAGGTAAAACAAAAGCTGCTAGTCACAAGTTTTTTTATTGTCATACTTATATTATATGTGCTAAGTGCTATTTCTTATCCTATCTTTTCTTTAAGTTCTTCTTGTCGAGATAAAAAGGATGGAGGGTTCATGACTAAAAAATGTATATTGCTGTTTTGATTTTTATCTTTTTCTGTTAAGATTCCCATGTTTTGTTCAAAATTTAGGCTTTGAATAAAATTAAATGATTGAATATGATATAGTTCCAAATCATACAGCAACTCGGTTTGAAGGATTTAAGTGCTGAATGTATTGGAAGATTACATTTCTCCAGTGTTTGACTTCTACAAACAAGCTTTTTAAACAAAAGTCTATAATTCTTTAGATAGAGCTCTTGGTTTCCGATGGTGTCAGTTCATTTAATACTTGTGGTGTGCATTTTATTCTGTTTGTTCGAAAATATTCAATAGACGGACCCGTCAAAACAGACATGAAGGTGGAAATGTAGCTCCATTGTCAAGTGCATATGTCTGCATGAACTCCGCAATATAACAGTCATGTACTATGCATTCTATTGTTCAACATGGATAAGGATTTCCTTTTCTGCCATTTATTCTCTATTCTTTCCATTTTAGATTTTCTTTCCGCATTGCTTTTCTGCGAATTTCAAATTTATTTAAAACATATATATGTCATTGAATGACGACGATTGACAATAAAAGCTGTACCTTTTCACCTCAATTTTCTAATGATGTAGCTTGATATATATATATTAGAACCCTACGTTGAATTGAGTTTGAAAACCCTGATTTGATATGTACAGAAGGTGGTTACGCTGATAACTAAATGAAAAGATTCATTGTCGACAGAGTTTAAAATTAAAAAAAATATATATATATAATTCACAGATCTTCCTCAATATTTAGATTTTTAATATTTAAGTACATAAGTACATATATCCGTGATTGAAGTTCCTATTTTGTAAATGGTTTGGTTAGCTCCGCTGAAATCGAATTACGTTATGTAATTCGTTCCTTGTAATACCATTATCGGTACCACTTTTACTGCACTAGATTTGCATTTAGACAATTCGCCGTTTCAGAATTAAATGCATTCTGGGTAATATTTTCAAAAACGTAAATCAAACTGTTGTGATTGGTTTAAACCGTACTAAAAAATGAAAATGTAACCAATGAAGTAACGTTATTTTCATTTTGGTGTACGAACAATGAGATTATCCATAGTCCTTTAGATTCTAAAGAGGCGAATTAATGTCTCTTCAGTGATGCTCGAGGCCAAAACATTTGAAAGTTCAAAAACTAAAATAAAAATATAAATTTACCTGAAATGTTTTAAAGTATCATAAGAAAGTTCATGTTCAAAATTTAATTAGAAAATTAAGTACCAGGAATTAATTTACATGAAAAAAGAATCCATAGTTAGTGCAATATGTTGCGCATTCCTTCTCCTACAAAAATTATTTATTTACCTCATTTTCTATTAAAATTCAGAACATGGACTTTTTTTGGATGAACTCCTCAGACAACGAAAAAAAATCATAAATGTATTTGAATAAAAAATGAACACTTACAGTGTCTTTCTTACAAAGTCCATGTTATATATCTTTTAAAAGTTTTTAGGAAAAATCAGCCCATTGCCAAATACGAAAGCGACGAAAAGATATATAACAGTACACAAAATACTACACAGAAAAACTAAAGATAAAGCAACAAGAACCCCACCAAAACCGGGATGAACTCACGTGTACTAGAAGGAACTGCAGTTCCTTCTCCACAAGAAGTCCTAATAAAATTCATTGATGAGTCATATCAAGTGATTAGGCATCACATAATAACATATTGGTAAATGAATCTTATCTAACCAAAGATATCATCCAATTCATAAATCTTCAGCCATGATATTTTCTGACCTTAAAACGTAATAGAATTTGAAATTTTCTAGAACAAACTTTTAAGGATAGAAATCACAAGTTTTATCATGCTTTTTCAAAATATAACAAAAGTATGGGTCACCGGACTTTTTCACGCTACAGGTTGTGCAAAATTGTCAGATTTTGTATAGATAATGCATGGAAAATCAAATTTTGTGTGATTAAAAGAAAACTGCTTGATAGAATTTTAAGATAAAATGTAAGAAGATAGCTCTTATAACATGTTTTCAGATAAGAAAAAGAAAAATGGGGTAACCGAACTTGTTTTCTTGCTACAGATTAAAATATGTTAATTCACAACACTTTCTATTATAAAATGACTTTATCGGAGCTATCTCCCTTGTTTGGCAAAGTTGAAAAAATTAATCAAACACAAATAAGGTGTTTTGAGAAATTACAACAATAATTATGATAAAATATACAATTTTATATAATTATATTAAAAGTCGTACACATAAATTGCATACTACTCTCAAAATTTGCACATTTAATCAAAGATCTAGACCAACGTTATCTGCTACTTCAGAATCCAAGATGGAGGAAGACACCGAGCCACCTTAAGACAAAATGTCATCAAGTAATAAAAACGACATAACGTAATATCAGAGTACCACATTAGACAGTGTGGCGTTCCATAATATAATATATAAACCTATACCTCTATTGTCGGTAAAATTATTACTAGATCAAGAAACATTTCATTATCCTTTTGACTTCTCGAAATGTCATGCATATAGATCGGATCAAGTATAGAATGCGTAATTGTAGTTCCATCGGCACTTTACTAATTAGAATTTGAGTAGATTGATTTAAAATCAATTACAAGATTATAAGCAATTGGGTTCTTATACGGTACTGATGACTTTGACAAGACGTTAATCTTAATTCGTACCTAACGTTGCAGATATTAAAAATCTGAAAAATGTTTCTATGCCATTGGATTTGTGAAACCTTCCTACTTTTGGACATAAATTTGACAGTAAAATTAGCGTTTCAAAATAATCGATAATAATCAAACTTAAAAGGTCAACATCTTCAGTTGAATATCAACCTTTAACTTATATGTTTGTAACAAATATTAAGGCTACATTATCTCAGTCGAGGTTTTGATCCCAGATTGTTTTATCTACTCTTAGTAGATAACAAATATTCTAAGCTTTATTGTAAAACATCAAATAAAAAGAAAGCAAGGGCAACAAAAGTCATATGTAGAAAAAGGAATAGAAGCAAATAGATAACTTAGAAAATACACCAACATTGAAAATTAGTTCATTTTAGCCAGATATTTTTCAACGCCAGTTTTATCTGGATTTTACCTTTCATTATAAGATAAAACCCCATGAAGTTAAACTCTTGTCATGTAAGCATTTGTAGGATCCAGTATCAGCTTTAGTGAAGTTATTTATCGTCAAATTAGATTCTCCTTTTTTCTCAATAACATCGACCTCAATGTTTGATGGCAAATGGTTGTCTTTTCCTCTAAGCCCTTGGTACAACGTTATTATAGGATTCTTGGACCCATTTCGTCTGAACCAACTAACAGTTTTACTGATACCAGCTGGGGGACATGACAATGTAACGTCTTCTCCAACACATACGTGAATTGTTGTATTATTTTTGGAAGACACACATGCTGAAATGAATTGTTAATCTTTGTATTCTAAATATAATACAATGCCATAAAATACTAAGCAAAATGAGTTAAAGAAGAAAGAATAAGCTGTTGTTTGTAGCCGTCCATTTTAATATGTACCGAAAAGACACTCTCAATCTGTTATTATTTTAAAAAGTATACAAAGGAAATATTGCACAAAAAACCATGTAACTACTACAGAATGATATGCATTGTTGTACTACATTTTAAGAGTATGACTCAACCCTTACATAGTTCTAAAATAAAATTCCTCTTCATTACATAGCAATTTAAGACACGTTTTATAGGGTTAAGTTAATGAAGAAACGTCAAAGTATGATGAAATTTTGAATGATTCTACACAGTAGAAAAATTCTATTAAGAAAGATAACTAAAATTGTCAGTTTCTGTTTATTGAATAAGGAAGAAATTTAAAGATGTTTATTTATTTACGTATCTTGAATACTTATATAACGAAAACTGTTCTTTAAAGCATTTATTCATTATATAGCATAGTACTAATTAAATGAGTAGTATAAATACATCTTTTCAAATATTTTGTCGATATTGACTTTCTTTAAACTCCTTACTTTATATGGTATATTATTTAACTTTGTCCACATGCGGTCACTCTTTTCAATCTTCCATAAAAAAAAAAAAGAATCATCATACCAAAATTTATGAAAATTTTCTATCTTAAGAGACCTGGTCAGACGTTTTTCTCAGTTATATCTGTTTGATTTCCCCCTTTGGAATTTAAAGTTAATAAAAGTGTGCATATACATTTTCAAACCAATAATATGATATAATAAAAGCTCACCTTCTATTAAGAAAAGAATGATCATCATTTTCAAATTGTTTTCCATGATGTAAGTAACTTATAAGTGTTAATGTTAATAATTTCCGTCAAAAATTACAAATAAGCAATAAGGAAAAATCATTAACAAAAATGTGGAATATGTAAGAAAAACAATTATTACGTCCTATATTACTCATGGCACTTTTGCGTTATGATTTTCTCTTTAAAAATTAGTTTGCGTCCACTTTAAAAGTTTCAGATAATTGGAATGTTCAATAATGTAGCAACATATATAAGTATAATCATATAAACTAAAAAAATAACGGATATTCATATCGCATTTAATATTCAGTAACAATAAAAGTACGGCGATTCATGAATAAAAATACTGCAGTAAAGGTGAAATAGAAGCTGCTAGTCACAATTTCTTTTATTGTACTTATATTATATGTGCTAAGTGCTATTTCTTATCCTATCTTTTCTTTAAGTTCTTCTTGTCGAGATAAAAAGGATGGAGGGTTCATGACTTAAAATGTATATTGCTGTTTTGATTTTATCTTTTTCTGTTAAGATTTCCATGTTTTGTTCCGAATTAAAAGCTTTTAATAAAATCAAATGATTGAATAGGATTGAGTTCCAAATCATACAGCAACTCGGTTTGAAGGATTTAAGTGCTGAATGTATTGGAAGATTACATTTCTTCAGTGTTTGACTTCTACAAACAAGCTTTTTCAAACAAAAGTTCATAATTCTTTAGATAGAGCTATTGGTTTCCGATGGTGTAAGTTCATTTAATACTTGTGGTGTGCGTTTTATTCTGTTTTGTTCGAAAATATTCAATAGACCCGTCAAAACAGACATGAAGGTGGAAATGTAGCTCCATTGTCAAATGCATATGTCTGCATGAAATCCGCAATATAACAGTCATGAACTATGCATTCTATAGTTCAACATGGATAAGGATTTCCTTTTTCTGCCATTTATTCTCTATACTTTCCATTTTTAGATTTTCTTTCCGCATTGTTTTTCTGCGAATTTCAAATTTATGTAAAACATATATATGACATTTAATGACGTAGATTGACAATAGAAAGCTATACCTTTTCACCTTATTTTTCTAATGATGTAGCTTGATATATATATATTTCATAACTGGTACCAGAACCCTACGTTGAATTGAGTTTTAAAACCCTGATTTGATATGTACGGAATGTGGTTACGCTGATAACTAAATGAAAAGATTCATTGTCGACAGTTTAAAATTTAAAAAGTATATTAAATTTACAGATCTTCCTCAATATTTAGATTTTTAATATCTAACTACATAAGTACATATATCCGTGATTGAAGTTCCTATTTGGTAAATGGTTTGGTTACCTCCGCTGAAATCGAATGACGTCATGTAATTCGTTCCTTGTACTACTATTTAGACAATTTGCCGTTTCAGAATCTAATGCATTCTGGGTAATATTTTCAAAAACGTACACCAAACTGTTGTGATTGGTTTAAACCGTACTAAACAATGAAAATGTAACCAATGAAGTAACGTTATTTTCATATCGGTGTACGAACAATGAGATTATCCATAGTCCTTTAGATTCTAAAGAGGCGAATTGATGTCTCTTCAGTGATACCGAGGCCAAAACATTTGAAAGTTCGAAAACTAAAATAAAATACAAATTTACCTGAAATGTTTTAAATATCATAAAAAAGTTCATGTTCAAAATTTAATTAGAAATTAAGTGCCAGGAATTAATTTACATGAAAAAAGAATCCATAGTTAGTGCAATATGTTGCGCATTCCTTCTCCTACAAAAATTATTTATTTACCTCATTTTCTATTAAAATTCAGAACATGGACTTTTTTTGGATGAACTCCTCAGATAACGAAACAAATCATAAATGTATTTGAATAAAAATGAACACTTACAGGGTCTTTCTTACAAAGTCCATGTTATATATCTTTTAAAGTTTTAGAAAAATCAGCCCATTGCCAAATACGAAAACGACTAAAGATACATAACAGTACACAAAATACTACACTGAAAACTAAAGATAAAGCAACAAGAACCCCACCAAAACCGAGATGAACTCACGTGAACTAGAAAGAACTGCAGTTCCTACTCCACAAGAAGTCCTAATAAAATTCAGTGATGAGTCATATCAAGTGATTAGGCATCACATAATAACATATTGGTAACTGACTTTTATCTAACCAAAGATATCATCCAATTCATAAATCTTCAGCCATTATATTTTTGACCTTAAAACGTAACAGAATTTGAAAGTTCCAGAACAAAGGATAGAAATCACAAAACACAAGAACCCGAATTAAGGTGGCTGGGTCGTCTTAATTAAAATTGATAGAATTTTTAATAATTTGTCAAAATGAAGTTTTATCATGCTTTTTCCAAAATATAACAAAAGTATGGGTCACAGGACTTTTTTCACGCTACAGGTTGTGCAAAATTGTCAGATTTTGTATAGATTATGCATGGAAAATCAAATTTTGTGTGATAAAAGAAAACTGCTTGATAGAATTTTAAGATAAAATGTGAGACGATAGCTCTTATAACATGCTTTCAGATAAGAAAAAGAAAAATGGGGTCACCGAACTTGTTTACTTGCTACATATTAAAATAGGTAAATTCACAACACTTTCTATTATAAAATAACTTTATCTGAGTTATCTCCCTTATTTGGCAAAGTTGAAAAAATTAATCAAACACAAATATGGTGTTTTGAGAAATTACAGCCGTAATTATGATAAAACACACAATTTTCTATATTTACATCAAAAGTCTTACACATAAATTACATACTACTCTCAAAATTTGCACATTTCATCAAAGATCTAGACCAACGTTATCTGCTACTTCAAAATCCAAGATGGAGGAAGACACAAGAGCCACCTTAAGCAGAAATAAAAAATAACCGAAACCCATTTGAAATTCTTTATAGAGAACGTGAAAAGCAGCGCCAACACCAAGGAGGTTTTTACCTTTTGCTAAACATATAAAAATACATAAAGTAAAACAATCCTATGGCACTTATAAATGTATCTTGTCACACATTTTGTGGTGTCGAATTGGTTTGTACTGGTTCCTCAAGGTGCATTTGTGGAAGGATCATTTATTATTGTAAAGTGGGCCTTTTTAATTTTTACACTCCGTTGCGGATTTACTATATGTCCCCGTTGGTATCATCAATTCAGTTGTCAGTGTTTCGGTACTGACTGGATTTACCGTGGGTATCATCAACTCAATTGTTGGTGTTTCGGTACTGACAGGATTTATCGTGGGTATCATCAACTCAGTTGTCAGTGTTTCGGTACTGACAGGATTCATCGTGGGAATTATCAACTCAGTTGTCAGTGTTTTGGTACTGGCAGAGTTTATCGTAGGTATCATCAACTCAGTAAGTGAGTTGTCAGTGTTTCGGTACTGACTGGATTTATCGTGGGTATCATTAGCTCATTTGTCAGTGTTTCGGTACTGATTGGATTTATCGTGGGTATCATCAACTCAGTTGTCAGTGTTTCGGGGTTGCCTGAATTTATCGTGGGTATCATCAATTCAGTTGTCAGTGTTTCGGTTCTGACTGGAGTTATCGTGGGTATCATCAACTCAGTTGTCAGTTGTCCGTGTTTCGGTACTGACAGAATTTATCGTAGGTATCATCAACTCAGTTGTCAGTGTTTTGCAAATTAAGGAATTATAAAGAAACTAAGGTTTGACCTTAGATGAATTTGGCAACTGTTTAGGTACTGACAGGATTTATTGGGATGTCATTAACTCAGTTGTCAGTGTTACGGTACTTTCAGGATTTATCTTGGGTATCATCATGATGTAACTAAGATGGCGGCAAACATGAAGACGTAGGAAACACAGCTCCGTAGTTTTGTGCTTATATATATATATATATTGGTTATATACATATATATATGTGTGTGTGTTTATGCCTATATAGTGAAACAAAATGAACAAATATTGTTAACAGCAAGAAGTGAAACAATAGTTGATATAACTAGACGTCAAAAGTACAAACATAAGAGGCCTGTTTTTTTATTCTGAACCATTAACCTGGTTTTAAACATTTTATGGTTAACAGTTTTTGACGGGTCAGTCTTAACTATGCGGTTAAATGGTTAAAGAACATTTCAACCGGGATGAAATGCATGTTTTAGATATTTTCAAAATGGTTTATAGCTTAAACATTTTCTTTAACCGTTGCGTTTTGTTCTCCTTTTAACATGTTTATGGTTTAAGCTAAAACGTGTTTCAGGTTGATTTTAACCAGTAACTAGTTTGAGTATAAAAAAACAGGCCTTATATTATTTACAATTCATAAACAAACAAAATGTCGGCTAAGTCGAGTACACCTAATCAAAACACAAACCCCAGTCTTCCTAAAACTCTTATTAACAACAGAGGTCGTAGTACATCCAGAAAGGGACAACTCTCAAAGGCGTCTGACGAAGAGATGACCCCCCTTCCTCCTCCCCAGCCTCACGACCTCGCTAACAATCACAAACAAACAAAAGCGGATGAAGTATTGAAGAAATAAATAACCCTAAGTTTACCAGATTGTCTATTAACATTATGCTTGTATACAAACTGTTTTATTAAGCCTGTTTCTCACTAATATAAGACAATGCTATTCTTTACTTACACAATACCATAAAAATTTAGTTTAAAAGTTCATAACAAAGATCCCTATTATTTCGAGTAATGGTATAACTAACAATATATATGATTAATAAACGATAACAAAACAATTCAAAACAAATCCTGTATATATACTGCACTTGGGAATTTGGTCTACCAAGAAATTGAGTAATGTCTTACAATATCATTCTATTAAACATACTCATACAAAAAAGATAACATGATCCTATTTTATTTTACTATTATTTATGTATTTTATCAAATTATTGCAGAATTGTGGTATCTAAACATATGTTTGTGTATGTAATTAATATATGTGCCCAATTCAAAAGTCTTTCCTGAAAAAATATATATAAAGGACTTACCTCTCTGTAAACATATGGTCCATAATAGATATAATAAAAAGTTATTCGAAGTTAGAAACAATATCTTCTACCAACTTAAATGCAAAATCGCTTTAGTACTATATGCAATTTACACTAGTGTTAATGTGACACAAATTATATAAGTAGGTCATAAAGCGACCAATCGATAAAGGTGTCCATTTCATTGTAATTTCGGTGTACTCTATTACGCTAAAAAGTTTAATTAGTTCTCATTCATTTCTTCTTTTTTTTTCCCAAAAAGGAAAAATCGAGAGCTTAAGATGCATTTATATATTATGCATAGCCAAAACGTTCATAAGAATAAAATTACAATTAAAGAAAAGAAAGCAAAAACAAAAACAAATTATTAAATTATTTATTATTGCTGTCGTATCATATTGGATATTTAAACGAAATATAAGCTATAAAGGTGTACTGTGGATTTAAAAGCACTAAAGCCTACAGTCCATATCAAAATGTTAATCCTAACTGTAATATTGTCCAATTTTTTCTTGCTTCACATTTTCAATATGAACATTGCATACAGTGCTCACAACCTATTGTAAATAGTGTAACATATTTTTCCACTGTGTCTAAACTACCTCGGCAAAAATGTTTGGACTCGATGGTATCTAATATCCGGCACGGTGACGGAACATCAATCGACATAGAAAAGGTAGTTTTCTGTTTATCTATTTGTTATTTTATGATATCGAAAATTTATATACATATATAACTATTTTCTATTGTGAGATGTAATATTTTCTACAACCGTTCTAGATTAACAGAGAAATAAGTAAAATGCACGTCAAAATGACGAATTGAGTGAACCTTGCCTCGAATTTGTTTAATTTCTCCTTAAATTGTTCACATGGTACGGAAAGGTACGGAAAGAAAGATATTGACATGGAGATTGCAAAACTAGTCACTTTGAGCACCTCAATCCTTGTATTTCTGCGTATGGAACGAAAGAAATAGGTCATGACAAAATGGAAGCACCGGTTTTTGTCAATGTTGTTTACTACACAATGACCCGGTTTTGTCTATGTATAGAACCAAGTTTTGTTAATTTTATGAAAACAACGTTAACACTGGTACCCTGAAACAAAAATAAATTTACAAATCGCTGATCATGTGGGTTTTCAAACCAGATACCTCAATAAAGAGTGTGGCCTTGTTTAACTAAATTGTTAAAGAGGAGAAGATTTTGTAAGAAAATTGGCAAAAACGCAAAGAAATGGTAAAAATCGTAATTAAAGGTCAATAATTCTTACAAGGATATCGACCAAGTCGACTTATTTGTATATATTGTCTTGCTGATCATTTTGCTATATAACTTTTATATATTTCAAGATAACAGAGAGAAATGGAACAAAATTTGTCATTCAAGGACATTAACTTCTTTAAGAATTCGTGTGAGAGTTTTGATGTGTATGGACAAGAGATAGAGCTCAACATTATGAACATATCTGCCCCTGTTAAATTTTCTCTATCTATACCTGTTTTCAAATAATAGACAAAACCTGCATCCCCTATGTTCTATTTTAAGCCATGTCGGTTATCTTTGTTGACAAGCGGGGTCATCAAAAACTTTTAAACTAGATACCCCAATTATGATGAAAACAGTTAAACATAAGTTTGTTAGACCTTTTAAACCGACATAAGATTGTGGATAAGGTTTGTTAAATGTATTGTAGCCCAGTAATTTCAGAGGAGAAGATTATGTTAAAATTAACGGAAGACGACGGACGACGGGGTCAAGTGATGAAAAAGCACACTTTTCCCTTGGGGTCAGGAGCTAAAACCAACCAAAATTGCAACCAAGATTGCTTCGTTCTTGAATTAAAAAGGCTAACATTTCATAATTAAGGCTTACACGAACGAGATAAACTAATCAGACATCATGGTAAAACAACTTCAATTACGTTTTTTAACAAAAATAAATAATACGTATTATTTATACAGGAGTGACTATACCCCCTCAAAAAAAAAATTAACATTTACCAGTTAATCAAGAAAATAATTTCAAGGTCACTTAAATGGTAATGTGCGCCATACGAGTACGAGATATGGACTTGGATACGTTATGTTAACCTTAATCATAGATATCAACCATTATCAGCTATTCATTTTGTTAGAATTCGCTGAACCATGAAAATGAGGTCAAGGGCAATGGACATATGGCAGATAGAAACATCCTTACATAAAAGATCTGTGTGCGAGGTATGTTGTAGACAGGCCTTTTAACTACTGACATATGAAGCTTCATACAGATTGTTGAAGACGCCACGAATTTGCATCCCTTGGTCCCGCATTCCTACATTTCCAAAATATCAATCTGAAATTTTGGAATAAACATGATAATCCTACTCACATACATCCAATTTCGCGGGTGTCCCTGTGTTCTTATTTCTTATAAAATTTGAAGTTGGTATACGATTTAGTTATATAACATTAGTGAGGAATCCAGGCGGCGTATAGGTCACACGCCCCACCCCACCTTTGATGGTCCTAAAAATTAACTCTTTTTTTACGATTTTTTTAGCATAATTCGTCCAAAACATTGTTCGCTTCGCTACGCTCTGCGGTATGTAAGCTGTTAGAATTACATGTACGCCCACTTTGAAAAACCTGAATCCGTCCCTATATATTGTCAATAATATATTGACCAACGTCAATGTACGATAAGCATAACACAATGGAGAGATAACAGAACCGTTTATTTATACAACTATTAATAAACTTATCATTGTTGCATTTTCTCGATGGCCTGAGACTATTACAATACTAATTTATACTTAGTATTATAGTTACAATTAGGGATAGATATATTTGATTTTTAATGCATGATTACTGTAATCCTTTACTCACCATAAACATTCATTTTCTATGTCGATTCTGCAAGCATATATACATTTGTTTGATTATCATGCCTTATAATGAACATTTAGCCTTAAGAAGATTTATTTTAAACGATCATAGGTAATATTACACCCTAGGTAGATTGGATTACTTATAAAGATAACCATCCTGTTGTGCAAGAAAATCACATATCAAATGTGCGTCCTTCAATTTTAAGACCATAAACTCTAATTTTATGTTTAAACACTAAAACTTACATAATTCATATAAAAAAAACGTATAGAGAGCTTAAAACTCAATTTACGGTTTAACCTTCATTTCTATGTATTTCGCAGTTAGGTATTTTTTTTTTTTTTAATGCAAAGCAAAATTATAATTATTTTTGTTCTAATAAAATAGGAATTCAAGTGTTTACAGATTCAAATAAATAACAGGTTGTCCTCTGTAAGAAATCGTTTTCCAACCAGCCACCAAACTCCTTTTAATTGCTGAAGTTCAATTATGTTATGCGATTATGCATTTTTTCTTTGACAAAACCGGATTCTGCCTTGTGAAATCTAGAACAAAACCGGGTTGTACACATTGACAAAACCGGGTGCTTCCATTTCGACATGACCCATTACTTTCGTTCCATACGCAGAAATTCAAGTATTGAGGTGCTCAAAGTGACTAGTTTTGCAATCTCCATGTCAATATCTTTCTTTCCGTACCTTTCTTTCCGTACAATGTGAACAACTTAAGGAGAATTAAACAAATTCGAGGCAAGGTTCACTCAATTCGTCATTTTGACGTGCATTTTACTTATTTCTCTGTTAATCTAGAACGGTTGTAGAAAATATTACATCTCACTATAGAAAACAGTTATGTATGTATAAATATACTTCGATATCATAACAATAACAAATAAATAAACAGAAAACTACATTTTCTCTGTCTATTGATGTTCCGTCACAGTGCCGGATATTAGATACCATGGAGTCCAAACACTTTTGCCGGGGTAGTTTAGACACAGTGTTTTCTCACGGTTGCTTATATATGATTTGTAATGACAGTCCTATGTTTTTTCCATTTTTTGTTTTGTATCTCATGTTGCTGACACTGCTGACATGCCTTTTGTACCATTTATGAAACCTATCGACTAACTTTCATTACAGGTTTTGTCTTTGACAATGGGTAATGATATAGGTACATATAAGTCATCGATAGGTCTATTCTATTTACGAGCTTACTCTAGCTTACGAGTTTTTAAAAGTGTACAAAATATTTTCAATTTCATATCCTGAATTTAAAAGTATATATTTCTTTTGATCAAAGATATGTTATATGATTGCCGAAGTAATGAATGCATCTTTTACTTCTAATATTTTTATACGTTTATCTTAATGTTACTGCTAGTCCTTGACAACGACGTCCATCCGAATACTGGTCCTCATGAATTTGAACTACCTAATTTTTTCTGAACGCCAGAAGTGTTTGACATAAGATATCTTATATTGAAGATATAGCATCTGAATCATCTATCATCTGTATAACTGAAAGTCACTTAGATAATAATGTTTCAAATTCTGATATAGTTATCGACGGCTTTTCAAGTGACATCTTTAGGAAGGATCGGAGCTGTTTTGGAGGTGGGGTTCTTGTAAATGCATCTCAGGATATTTGTGTAAAACGAAGTCTTAATTCCAAATTTTAAACTACTAATTTGTGCTGTATATAGACCACCTGGAAACGGAACCGACTTCTGGAATAACTTTCATTATTCGATAGAAAAAGCCTTAAATTTCACTAGCAACTTCGTGATTACTGGCGATCTGAACGTGGATCTTATTACTGAATGCAACAACAGACTTAACGAGATTATTCAGTTGTATAATATGACTTATGTTATAAAAGAGCCAACCAGATTTGGGGCACTTCTAGATCCAATTTTGATCTCTAATGTTAATATCTTTATAGATGCAGAAGTAATCCAGCTAGATAGGGCTATCAGTGATCATCGTGCAACACTAGTTCACCTTAAAATACCTTTCCTTAACAAAAAGTCCTATACTAGAATTGTATGGTAACGTTATATAAACATGCAGATTTCATATCATTAAACGAAGACATTAATAATTACGATTGGGAAGTATTACTGAATTCAGCTACTGATGTAGATGATATGTTTAAAAGATTTACACACAAATATCTTGAAATGATACGGCAACATATACCGTCCAAGGCGGTTCTTGTCCGACCTAATGATAAACCTTGGTTTAATTCGGAAATCATAATCCGGAATCGTCTTTTAGGAAACTTTTAGCGAAACAAAGTTAATAATATGATAAAATACGCCCGCGAGCAGTTTTCTTAAGTGCCAATGCATTTGTCGACTCTATATCGAAAACCGATTCAAAGGCTTATTGGTCTCATATTGAAAAACTTATAAAGAGAACAATAATAATTATAATATTCCACCACTGTTTGCTATGGGTCATTCCACACAGGTGATGACACTTTTGGGTAACCTTAAACTTTTATAAATTGTGAGTTTGTTTGTTGGAATTTTCAAATCAATCTTTTATTTGAATAACTTATGTATTGACGAAATAAAAATATATAAAAGATCTTATCAGTTATTGAAATTGAATGTTATTGAATAAAACAATCAATTTTGCCATCAAAATAGTGACCTAAAAATGTGACCTGATAAGGGTAGTTAAGTGAAAATGTCTGATAAGTTATGTTTTATGGTAAAATTCTCAGACAGGGATGTTTCCAATGCGTTCAGAAAGATTGTGCATGTTTATATCTATTTTTACTGAATTATTCATATTTTTCTAAAGGCAGGTTCGCGTGTTACAATCGTGTCCAAACACACTGCTGACATATATCATTTATTACTTCAAATGTTTTACTTCAACATACTGATATCATGATTAATAGGAATAATATTCTTATCATAATTCTTTCATAGGAAGAATTTGTGTTTATAGAGACAGTTTAATGCTCCACAGAAGTTTAAACTTTTTGGTATTTTCGTATCCACATTGTAACGATCATTATGATGACATGTACAATGATTGATTCATATTGTTTTCAATCTGGAAATACGAAAATGTGTAGCCCATCCCAAGCTCACGTGATAACATCATGTAAAACTATGATATTCACCAACTACAGAGCAAGGTTGATGTATTTTTTATGTTGGTGTCCAGAAAAGAAACGATCGAAACAGGTAACAAGCGACGTCTATTTTATACTATTATTTTTTACATGCATGAGAGTTACTTCCTGCTTATCATTTTAAGTATAATTTACTGAGAATAATGTCTATATAAGCGAATCGACTCAAATAATGACAATATCAATAATATTTTCTGAATGATAACATGGCGAGACACGATTATTTATTCGCTCGTTACACGTGGAAACAAGGAAGCAGTTTCCAACCAAAAAATGTAACGATCATTACTTATTCTGCCGCTAATTTGTATTAAAGTAAATTCCCGCTTCACACACAATTCTAAATCAGTTTTTACGGATGTTTATTAAAATAAGTAGCATTTTTTTCCGCTATAAATATCCGATAAATGTTTTTCATTATGTCATTTTCGTTCGTTACATAGGGACACCAGTATGATCAGTCGATCGTTACAAGTGGACACAAAATGGAAGTTTCTAACAAAGATATATGTAACGATCGTTGTCGAATTTGTTTTTCTCACGCACTTAATAACTTTTTCAGTTCAAAATATTTTCGCAACCAATCATTCATAAAAACTTGACGGTCAACTTGCAATTGTTCGTCTAGCTATGTTTGGAATGCAATTATTAACACAATTCTTACGATCGTTACACAGAGACACCTATTAATGCCGTCGATCGTTGTAAGTAGACACGATACATATCATCTTTAATAAAACTCATTCAAAAAAATAATTTGTGATTATGCAAACTAGATATCAACAATAATTTTCTTTGATTGCCTTCTAGAAAGAAATACGTTTGCACATTTTAAATTCCGTCTACTTTCCTTTGTCATACAAAAACAAAACAAGTAACGATCGTAACCATTCAGTTATAAAGATTCATTAATTTTCAGAACATGCTTAAGATTAAGCTAAGATCAAGGACAAGAAAAACTGAAATCAAACAACCCTCAAATGCTTCATATAATGAGGGAAAACAATCAGCAACCCAGAAAAAATCAAACAAACAAAAAATGGTGGAATATAGGCAACGTTTGAAAGAAAGTCCAGATACATATCAGGCATACCTAGCTTCTGAGGCCGAGAGAAATAAAGCGTATAGAGCGAATTTAACAGAAGAAAAAAGAGCAACACAGAGAGAGCTAACACGTCTTAGAGTTAAAAGATTTAGGGAGAAAAAAAAGACTCAGTTAACCCTAAATGAACCGAACAAATCCAATGACAATGTGAATGATGCAACACCTAAAACACCACAAACCAGACAAAAGGTAAAGGGACGAAGGGAGTATTGGAGGAAGAAAAAGCAAGATCAAAGACAAAACATGACTGCTCAAAAAAAGAGAAGAATTAATGAAAGACGACGACAAAAGTATGCGGAAAAAAAGGGAATCAAAATACTGGACGAATCAGAGAAACAGCAATCTCTATCAAGCGTCTCCCCAGGATATATTACAAAAGAAGCGGAGAGAAAAGCAATTTATCGCGCTAAAAAGTCATTACCAACGTCTCCAAACAAATTTGCAAGCGTTCTGTCAGGTATTGCAGCAATGGCGACACCAAGAAAACGAGCTGCGTTGGACAAAAATGGTACTGTAATGACTCCTTCCAAAAGACGACGGTTGAAAATGTATGATGAAACCGTAGGAAAAATTATAGCTGACGTCAAAAATAAGAAGTATAGAAGATCAAAGATTGCCTTACGTAGGAGGCGTGTTCTTGCGTCCAGTATACTGTGGTCTAGGCATTCGAGTTTAAGAAAACAATATGGCATGTCTTGGACTTTTGCTCACAAATGTTCTACATTAGAAGGTGTTTGGGACAACAAAACAAGGAGTGACGCTTTAGACCAGAACACAATTAAAGCCGTCGAGGATTTTTTCAAACGACCCGCCAACTCTACCTATCTTCCTGACAAAAAACATGTATCAAAGAAGACTTTGGAACCCAAAATAATTCTTGATAAAAGTCTACAAGATACATACAAGCAGTTCAGAGAGCACAATAAGGAATGCAACATTAGCTTCAGCAAATTTTCTTCGTTGCGGCCATCCAACGTTAAGACTATGAACAAAAATACATTCAACAACTGCCTTTGCGAATACTGTACTAATATTGAGCTGAAGATTAAGGCAATCAGTAAGGTATTGGGAAACAGGACTGTTCTTAAAGATCGATATGACATTTCAAGACAAACTCTATGCCCCAAGTTAGATGGGATGCAGTTTTGCCAGACAAAATGCATTGAAAGAGAGTGTGAATAATGTGGGACAGGTCCGCTCAAGACATCACTTGCAAAGCTCTTGAAAAAAAAAATGCAAATCTCTAGAATGGCATAAATGGGAACATCAAACTTTTACAGATAAAGATAAGAAGAAAACCCGCAAAATGTTAAAATTAAGAAAAGATAAAACGATGTATTCATCAAAGAATTGATGTCTGAAATTGAACCTTTAGTGGCCATATACATAACGCAACTTGGCAGCACGAGCAGTTTAGCAAACTTATCAGAAATATTCCGGACAAATGGGTTATTTTCTGCATGGACTTTGCCGAAAACTACACTTGCCTCTATCAAGATGAAGCACAGAGTGCCCACTGGAGCCATAACACGGTGACGCTCTTTTCAATTGTAGCGTATTACTACTGTCCATCTTGCCAAAATCCGATGAACGAAAGTATGATGTTTATCACAGAAGACAAAAAACATGACAGTCACGCTGTCCACTACTTTGTTGGTTTAGCAAACACCTACTTGAAAGATAAAGACATAGGAATAAACAGAGAAATTCATTTTTCAGACGGAGCGCCAGGCCAATTTAAATCAAAAACTCCATTTGCAGACGTCAGCAAGAGCAATGAGGACTACGGCTTCCCTGTCGAGAAACACTTTTTTGGGACACGACATGGCAAGGGACCATGTGATGGTGAATTCGGCGTAGTTAAACGATCAGTTTCCAACTCAATTTTAGCCCGATCAAGTATAGTCAGTGATGCCGAGGATTTTTACAAGTATGCAAGTGATGAATTATCAATACAAAAGGGTGAAGCAGACGATTGTTGTCATAAGATACATTCTTTTTCCTCGTCGTAGAAAAGGACGTCATACAAAAAGACAGGATAGGATTGAGGTCAAATCGTTTATGAATAACGAACATGTTGATAACTTGGAAGGCATAAACAAGCAAAAGAAAACAGCAAAGCCAAAATCAGCACAGTCGAACAAAAGCCGTCGTAAAGTCATCAGCAATGGGAATCAAAACAATGCAAAATCAGCTATAAAAGGAAAAATCTAAATCAAAAATCCAGACCAAAGGAGAAGCGTGATGTCGCCCAAAACAGAGACAAAACAATTTGCCAAAAAACAAAAGATACAACTTTGAATGTTAACATGAACGGAGAAGCGGGAGAAGAATTACCTAGCATCAATACTGCAGATTTGCCTTGCGACCGTAGAGGCTTTTACCGCGTCGTTTTACTGTATCTCCAATCAGCAAGATCATTCAATGAATTACAGGCGAAATGTATAGAAATAAATGAACTTCCTAACTTCAAAGGATACACACTATTTGTGGACAAAAACATTGATATGGTCACCTATAACCTTACTGCTGACGGACAAGCATTGGACTTGATTCCAAAAGATGCTTTACACCCTGATTTCACTTCTTGGTTGCCAGTTCAAGTAATCGGAGATGGAAACTGTTTACCCAGATCTGCCAGTGTAGCGTGCTTTGGTACAGAAACTGACCACCAGGAAATAAGAGCCCGTATCGTAATTGAAATGTGTCTTCATGTGGAAAAGTACACATCCAATGAGTATCTGAACAGAGGAATTGACCTCCCAAAAAAAGAAGCTGACAATCTTGTGAAAGCTTATACAATGTTTTCCGAACAATTTACTGCTGGTGACAAAATAACAAATGCAGTTATTAATAGAGTATACCAAGCCGAAGCCTTGGAGGTCGTGAAAAGTGGAAATTTTATGGGGATAATCAGTTATTTGCACTTTCATTCTGTTTAAACTCTGTTGTTGATTCCATATATCCAAAGATGGGATATTGTTTATCAAAATTGACTCTACATAGGAAAATATTGCCGAGAGCCAGTTTAGTCCAAATGGATAATCAGACAAAAATTGTCGTGATGTGGAGTTCTACAAGGACTGATATGACAAGGGAAATTGGATTCCAAACCACTTCGTTCCATTGACTCCACCATACCAAAGTAACATCGACTTCTTAGATGATCATGATGAAAATGATGATTTTGCCCTTGATGATAGCGTTATGATCACATTGTTACAGACAGTTACTGGGTAAGTTTTCTTCAATATTAAATTGTTATATTGTATATGTAGGGTCTATATTCAGAGAGCAACATACTACAAACAAACATTTTGTGTTCATTAAAAATATATGAGGTCTTAAATTGTCAACGCAAAGCACAAAATATTAACAGAAAGGGTTAATGGTCAGATAACAAAACATAATTTAATCTCGTATAAACTTTTTATTTTTGATGCTCCGAGATTTCAGTAATCACTCCACAAGTTCTGCGGTCGTCATCACGAGTTTATTGACGCTGTTCCCGGGTTTGTATTTTGTCAATTGAATGCCCTTCTATTCTTTCGATTCGGTTGTCGACTCTTTCTGTAAGTGTTATCATACAAGCTTTATTTGTTTTTAGTGTTACGTTTGACGATGACTACTACACAACTGATGAACTGGCAGATGACACAACTACTGGTGACAAAACAATTACTGTTGATGTCGATAGACCATGGGATGATGTTCACCCTTGGAAGCTGGTTCCAAAACTGAGACAGCACAGCCTTCAGATGTCTCATTGGTGATCAGCCAAAGGTAGTTGTTTTCACAACTGGGGCAGAACAACTATCGTAGGTTTCAGTCCTGAATGAAGACCAGGTTATGGTAGATGGTTCCACAACTGAGACAAAACAACTATCGGATGTTTCAGCCCTGAATGACGATCCGGTTATGGTAGATGGTTCCACAAATGAGGCAGAACAACTATCGGAGGTTTCAGCCCTGAATGACGATAAGGTTATGGTATATGGTTCCACAAAGGGGACGAAAGATACCAGAGGGACAGTGAAACTCGTAGATCGAAAACACACTGACAACGCCATGGCCAAAAATAAAAGGACAGACAGACAAATAATAGTACAGATGACACAACATAGAAAACTAAAGACTAAGCAACACGAACCCCACCAAAACTAGGGGTGATCTCAGGTGCTCCGGAAGGGTAAGCAGAACCTGCTCCACATCTGGCACCCGTCGTGTTGCTTATGTTATTACAAATCCGGTAAATTGTCTGATTCGGTAGGTCACATTCGTATAAAGGGAAGGGTATTGTAGTACCGACATAAGGAACATATCCGATATCATCTGTGAAACGGTTATTCCGTAACGGTCAACCAACTCGTGATGGCGTCCGTAAAATTTACGAAGAGATGATTTCAACTTCACCATTTGGAACTCTTGGTTTAATAGCTTCCTTGTGAGCAGCAATCCTCTATCAAGGAAATCATGATAGGAAATACAAGCCCGGGAATATCATATCAATTGGGAGATATATACTCCGTATGCAGGCGCTGCTGGAATGTTGCTACATAGAAATGGAAAGTTCACAAATGGGAAGCTGAAATCATCTCTTTTGTCGTAAAGTTTTGTTTTCAACCGACCCTCATTGTCAATTTCTAGATGTAAGTCAAGATATGAGGCAGACTTAACTGTATCTGTAGTATCCTTTATCTCTAGTTCGATGGGATAGATTCGTTCAACATAGTCACCAAATTTTGTATTATTTAGTGAGAGAACATCATCTATATAGCGGAACGTAAAGTTAAAGGATATTGCTAACTTCTTATCTTTCTTCCTAAGAAGTTCCTGTATGAAGTCAGCCTCATAGTAATGAAGAAACAAGTCGGCAAGAAGAGGGCACAATTGGTTCCCATTGGAATTCCGACAGTCTGTTAAAAACACGTCCTCCAAACGTAACAAATATGTTGTCAATCAAGAAATCAAGTATCTTGATAATGTCAGTTTCAGAGAATTTTTGTTTGAATCAGAGTGATTCTTTACAAAGTAGAATTTATCCTCCCAAGACAAGATACTTGTATCTACGTTCGCCATTCTTTTAATGAAACAAAGTAATACCAACTCTTTCAATTTGTCTTTTAGTTTGGAATGGGAATACTGGTGTAAAGTGTAGAAAAGTCAAATGTTTTAATACTATTGCAAGATGAGAGAGTCTTAGATTGTATGTACTCTAAAAGATCTTTGGAATTTTTAGTATCCACATCTGATTCACGCCACCTCTAGAATAGGCAGTTTCACAATAACTTTGGAGCCCGGCTTTGATTGCTGATACAATAGATGTTAATAATTTAGAAAGAGGTTTCGTGGAGCACTTGGAATACCCAGCAATATACCGTTGTTTGTAAGGACACTTATGTAGTTTAGGTATCCAATACAGTGATGGAAGATCCAGTTCTTCATCTTTGGTTGAAATTCAAAGGAACAAAGAACAAACCTATGATTATCCAAGATTTTCTCTTTGGTAAGTGTCGTGAGGGTATATGTTGAGTTTCCAAGTGAATTGTCAATACCTAATTCATTTATCAAGCAGTTTATGTAATGATATTTACACACAAAACGATATTGTTTGGGGCTTTATCTGCGGGACAACAACATATTTGTCATGGAGGTAGGACAAGTGTTTTGACGTAGCGTGGGTATTGATAGACCCATTTAGTTTCTTAAATCGGATTTGTATCAACGACCTCACAGCCTTAATCCATTCGGAAAGAGTATCTACGTGTTCTTTCTTGCGTTTAGCCCATTGCCTGGCATAATCCTCGACTGAATCCATCAGTATTTTGAAATTGTATTTCCAATTGATGGATTTAGGCTCACGATATTCGGACCTTTGGATAACAAATTTCGCAGGGAAGTGTTATTGACAATGTTGAGGTCTCCGGTAATAACGTGGTCAGCCGGATTATATATAAATTGGGAACTAGCACAGGTGCAATCAGGAGGTTTAGACTTGAAGTCGTCAATGTTGAGATCCTGCAAAACGTGTTTGTAATTGAAAATTTTAGTTGCAATTGGTTTGGTATAGGTATAAGAAATTATTGGTACAGACTGATCTTTAAAATAAGGAGGTATTTTCAGCCCTGAATGACGATCAGCTGATGGTAGATAATTCCACAACTAATGAAAACAACCATTTTAGGTTTCAGCCCTTGACGACGATCAGCATATGGTAGATGGTTCCATAACACAGACAACAAGAGATTGAGCATAGAGTGACGATAAAGAAATAGCGGATGTTGCATTGAACGTTGATGTAGATGAGACAGAAACAGTTTCTTGTAATGCACCAATCAGGTGAGTCTTGATACGATAGGTTGTTAGCATATATTTTTGACGTTTGTGCAGATTCATTCATTTGTATTCATTAAAGACATTATATTCATTCATAGCAACAAAATCATTTCGATTTTTTTTTTAAAGATCGGTTTCAACTTACTTTACTTCATTTCATTTCACGTTATTTTCATTGTAATATTTAATCATTCATATTCATCACAGCTATCAGCTGTCAGCTCACAGGAACATATTTACTGGTTTCTCATGGTACAAAGAGTTTCCCAGCTGTTGTAAGTGTGTTGGATACAAAATTACAAACTAAATAATAATATAGTACATTGCAGAATTAGTTTATTTATTGAATGACTATAGATTTCTAACTTGCATGAGTCCAGACCATTTCCACAGCATGCTTTAAAATTTCTTTTATCATGTTTGCTATCGTTGTAGGCCAATATCTAAGCATCTTTACATGATCTATGTTAATGCAGGGCTTTTGATATTCATTGCAGTGTTTTATGACCCGGCAAATAGAAATAGAATTGTTAAAGAAATATATAAATATAAAAAAATATCATATTCTTGGGCGTGCAATCCTTCTTTTCGAATGTCATAAGGAAAAATGTCACAATCAGAAGTACAATATGCTCTACCATATCTGAAATGTTAAATTGGGAAAAAATGGAAATGAGGAATACGTTAAAGAGATGACAACCGTATTTTTATTTCAGGTTATTGACTGGCCATGGGTTAAATTTTACTCTAACCAGAAAAGATCAAATGAGTTTTTCTTTCTTCTTCTATTTTACAGATCTTACATCCGGTGGTTTATCTCGACGGTTACTGATGAGATCCTCAGAGATTGAAATACAGAAGATGAACTATTGTCTTTTCAAATAAAAATAATCTTAAACATGATGTTAACTTCGTCAAATGGGAATTTAATGCATATATCTATTTGCTTTGTTCCTGAATTCCTGTGCATTTTGTTTTCTTTTGTATAAAAAATTTGAACATTGTTGAAAAAATGGAAAATGGTAACGATTGTTACATGGTGTCCAAACTATTTTCAGTTTTAGTTTTCATGTTTTTGTTAATATTGATTATTTATTAGATGCTTTTATTATTTTATGGTGTAATCTTTACAGTTTCGTCAAAGCAGAATAAGACACTAATGTTGTCTGTTGTCAAAATGTGTACTTGTTGGTTGGACGCCAAATGTAACCTTCAAACTTTGTGTCTTTTGTAACATACGTTACACTTGACTGAAAATTAGATGTTTTATTCACTTGCATATTCTTGCTAACAATACAACTGTTGAATTATAATAGGTCGAATAATTGTTTTCCAACATATGCAATTGAAAACCAAGTTAGATCAATGTTTAAACGGATAAAAGAAATTCATTGATGATATTTCGAAATTTCTCAGTAGGCATTGCTGATTACATGAAAATTTTCTTAAATGATAAAAACATCGAAAATTTTCAATAAAATAGGCAAGCGAAATGATAATCTGAAGTATTTTAATGAGAATTGAATGTAATATAGAAATTAAATAGTTTAATCATATATTTGTTGGACACCAGGTAACAAGTGTTACCTCTCATAGTGACTATAATTATTGGGAAAACATAATTTATGTGCAGTGTTTCTTTCAAACAAAGATATGAACGGACGATGACCTTTCCCAGCTGATTTAAGATTTAATGTGTGTTGGAAGCATCTCCGCGTTATTAATCAAACCTGTTATGTAAACAGACCCAGAACGACTGATGAAGTAATTTAAATTAAGATAATAATAATAATGATAATAATAATAATAGTATTTATAATCCAATGGAAAAAATAAAATAAATCAAAAATAAAATATTTAATGTATTTACATAACAACTTAAAAACACAATAAATAAAATACAAATATAAAAAATATAAAATTGGCGTTACGGGCAACATGCTTATGATTGATATGTATTTAAAAATAAATAAAATACATATCCCAATAAAGAAATTAAATTCACATTATTCGAGCATCTATCGCTGCAACTGCAATAGACGATAGAGTGTAGATGTATTACTGTGACTTCAAATAACTTAGACCATAAGGAGACAGTTATGAGCCGCTTGAGTATACTTCTAACAGAAACATAACTCGTAGAGTATTAAATGAAACCTCAAACAATGTGAACTTAATAGCAAAGAGAACCTTTAATAGAGAGTATTGACAAGAGCTCGAAGCATAATTCGAAGAACACATGTTACTTGGAAATATTATACCTCTCGACGCGTGACATGTTGAGCGCTGGCCCATCCCATGTCAAACATAGGTAACTCAAGTATTTAATACCTACTCTAAAATTATATACCTGCATGTTGAGCGTTGGCCCAGCCCATGCTTAGAGGGTATGGGCTCACTTTGCAACCTGAGACGGATAACCTCGAGTGAAAAAACATTTGCACACTAAAACATGTATCCAAAAGAACTGTCAAATGGACAAACAAATGATTCGTTCACCCGACGAGAGGGCTGCCTAGTTACCCGTCTTATTCAGGGCTGCCTGAGAACTCAGGTAATAATTTTGTGACAAGTAAAGAATGGGTAACATCCATTATTACACTGCCCAAACGAAATGTGTTCCACATGCTGCCCTTGTAACGCATTGAGTGTCCCCAAAATTATTAGAGATAGTGATTGTGCCATATTGGTTATGTGTACTGTAACAAACCTTCGTTCTAAAAATAATTAGAGCTTAATGATACAAATAAAATAAAAATAGAAAATGATTAAATAAGAAAATACGTAACATAGTAATTAATTACAAATAGCCATCTACTAACTTAGTAAAGAATTAATGTAAATAACAGATCTATCTGCTGCTCAACTTATGAATAATAACTTTTAACATTTTCATCAGATCTTGATGCCTGTTAACTTCCAATTTTAATAAAGCGGGTGTATCCGTCAGATGTCCGACGCATCCCAGTTTGAATTATGCGATTTGGATAACATTAGTTGTATCTTTGAATTAAATATAAATAGTGCTCTTTGTAAAGCTTAATGCTACTGTAACCAATGGGTCACATATTTATAGGGTAAATTCAGTAAAAATCTCCCATTGACTTAATGCTAATCTATGTCTTGAATTAAATTTATACCTGATTTACCTTTAGAAATTGGAAGCTTTCATATATCATTCATGAAAGTACAAATATAGCCGTATCTTTTGCAACAATAAAAACATAGGGTCATGCGGCATTTTGGGCATTCACATGGCCTTGTTTACAAACACTGTAGATTCGCACTTAATTCCTTTACTGACCCCATTACTTTTCAACCCTGTAGTAAAAAAAATAGTACATTCAACATTCATTTTTAATTTTTTAACTTTAGTTTTGATCCATCTATCAAAAATATTTATTACAAACATTATCTACCAATCAGAAGAGCACAGGACTTCAGTTTTGTACAGAAAGCTCTCCCATAAATGGGCGGTCCCTGATGACGTATATTTATTTACCGGTTACGCCTATAAGGGACTTTTAAATTCTTTTCCTATTTTTGTTGTATTAATCATGTAATGTATCCATTTTCAAGTTCCAGTTTCAATACAACATTCATAAAGGCTGAACTTGTAAAGATAGAGGAAAATTCATACTACAGCCCATACTGCGGCCAATGTATATTTGGTATATAAAGTTGCACATTGACTGTTTTTAAAAGAATGGTGTAAAATACTATGCTTAATAAATATGAATTGTTTTCTGTGTTTGCTTTGATCAGTATTGCAAGTACATCTAGGAAGTAAAGTCTTGATGTACTCTTAGTTAAATTTTGCCTTATATAGAAATTTTTAATCTAATACCATGAAAAGACAACAAAAGACTTTTCAAAGGCTTTTAAGCAGTTTCATACCAAAAAAAAACAACAATTATGTTTCATTTTACTAAATCTGTGTTTTAATTACTTGTAAAGTTCACAAAATGTCATTGACAACCACTCTGCAGAAATTCCTGTTACCCCAACATCAGGATGGTTTCTTCGCCAAAACTAGACGGCCAAAACTGAAGTAGAAAAAAGTGCAAAATATGAAAAAAATAAGACTGGGTATGACCAAACTTTGCATTTGGAACATAAAAGTAACAATTTAGAATATTAAAAAGCAATTATTTAACATAGCAATCCAATTACAAACATTTCAACACTAGTTTTATAGCTGAAGGGTATGTAATCATGAAAAGTTGTCTAGTATTTTTTTTTTACTTAAAGAAACGCAATGAATTATGTAAAAATAAATGAATATCTTCATACGGTCAGATTATTCGAGTGTTAAAATACTTAAAATTCTTATTTACAACTTGATCTACAACTTAACATGGGGAACACAGCTAAAAAAAATACACTATGTCAAAGGGAGGTAATTCTGATTTTCCATATGATTTTACACATTATTAGGAGAAATATGTGCAAAATGTGATTTAAAATGGGGAGAATATTTATGCCTTTCATTAATATCATAACTCTCAAGTGTAATTTCTATTGTTTCTTTCAATCTGGACACAAAACTGATTTTTACCATATACCCCATGCTTCCTCCCACAGTACATCAGTGCATCATGGATAGCCGCCGTTAAACATAGAAATTTGTATTAAAAAGTTTAACTGGTTCCAAAAGGCTTCCATTGCATTAATATTTACAGGAAATTAGTTTTGTGATTATTGTGTGGCCTTGAACAAGTACAGTGACAGAGTGCATATTTTCCTATATGGTTAAATTCAGTAAAAATCTCCCATTGACTTTAATGCTAATCTATGTCTTGAATTAAATTTATACCTGATTTACCTTTAGAAATTGGAAGCTTTCATATATCATTCATGAAAGTACAAATATAGCCCTATCTTTTGCAATAAAATATAGGGTCATGCGGCATTTTGGGCATTCACATGGCCTTGTTTACAAACACTGTAGATTCGCACTTAATTCCTTTACTGACCCCATTACTTTTCAACCCTGTAGTAAAAAAATTAGTACATTCAGCATTCATTTTTATTTTTTTAACTTTAGTTTTGATCCATCTATCAAAAATATTAATTACAAACATTATCTACCAATAAGAAGAGCACAGGACTTCAGTTTTGTACAGAAAGCTCTCCCCAAATGGGTGGTCCCTGATGACGTATATTTATTTACTGAATTTACCCCTATACAACTGATCTTATAGACAAATATGATTTATAATACGTTGATTAATAATTACTCTCTGACAAAAACAAAATGACAGTTTTAAGATGTATGTTAATGTAAATTAATTTGACAGTCAGCATTGACAGTTAATTACGTTAGTTTTGCCTGTATGTTCGGAATAACGCAGGTATCCGAAAAATAAAATCCCAATATAACTGCAGTTCAATATAATATATATAAATGCGGATCGAAAATATCTCTCTGTAAAGTTTATTCCTCTATCGTAGCACACTAAAGTTGGTTAACGCATTTCATACTATTTTGCTAGATGAATAATCAGATTTCTCTAGGATATAATGCATGTCATACTGTGTTGATTAGGTAATAGAAAACAACGAACAACTGTTTATGCTACCAATTTTGTGAAGCAACAACTTTTCAACATTGTTATTTTAAGTAGATAAACTATGAGGTATAATAAATGTATTATCAGGAAATATGTCGGTTTCAAGCGATCTGTTTCTGTTATAGTATATTTGTGTCTAAACCTTGTTCAATGATTTGTGGTAGTTCTTTGCATTCAAGTATACTCATCATTTATAGTATCGCAGATCTGGTAGGTTGTGTGAGCACCCAACGTTTTCTCCGTATTCGAAATATGAAAATAAATAAAACATACCTTAAAACCATGTTAAAATTACATATATCGATAAATCTGTAAAACATAATCATTGTTATCAAGCTATTATATATATTGTAAGACTGAGACGATCATTATCAATTTGCGTTGTGATACCATACTATCTATAACACCTTCTTTTCTATATACTCATTGTTCTATTGCAGACAACATAAAGAGACGATATAGATGATTTTGATAAGCTAGAAATATCTTCATTTATTCAACGTATTTATTTCGTCGTAGATCTGTACTCCTTAACCTTTCCTCATCTGTGATGCATATTTAATTGTCCGAGACAAAATTAAATTGATAAGGTCAGTTGCATGTGTTGATAAATAATTCTAGGTATATTATTTAATGAACTGAGGTACACTTCAGAAATGGTGAACCTGCAGCTGTGTTTATCTTTAATCACTCTTCATTGCAGAAGCAGTATTAACATTTACTTATGTCTTTGTATTATAACGGTCTCTATAGTTGTGATGTTATGAGGAGAATAATGTTGTGTGTGAGAAAGACCGCAGGCGACGGAATATTTACATAAAGAGGAAAAATAAATATAAAATGAGCTGTACATAATAAAAATATGTATGTGAAATTGAATTCATATTAACTAGTAGCTAAGATCCGAACATATGCTATAGAGTATTATTCCGGCTAAGCCATAGTATGATAAGAACTTAATATAGTGTATGACTACAGGACGTACTTATTCCGAAAAGTTTAGCAAGAAGTTCCCATATGGTATAGTAATTTTTAAGGAATGTGGAACAAAAACTATAGTATACAACCTGATACAACTTCTCTGTTCATAGTTCCATATCTTACATCGTATACAAAATCTAAATAATGTATGCCACTTCTCGGCCATGGGATTACAGTAAACATGTGAACGATAAGAAAGAATATTTAATATTAATATTTAAATATATATATATATGTATGACATACCGAGATGATATATTACAATTGTATTCAATAATTGTAATGAGTTTAGTCACTTACTCAATTTGTAGATATGTGTACGTCCCTGACAATATGGCTAGAATAGTACTGAATAGATTAAGATATAATTTATCAACAGTAAATAATTTTTCAAGGTACATACCAACGATAATAAAACGAGAGAATAATAATTTTCAAAATTATTGAATATGATTATCCAAATATGTTACACTCATCAATTGCTTTGAAACTGTATAAGCTGTTTCTTGTAAAATCAATAATGAAATTGTATGTTTCGATAATCAACTAATGAATATGAGCATTCATTTAGTAACTATTCAAATAGGCAAGTAATATGAACGACATTCAGATTGCACTCAGAAAATAAAATGTACAATAAACTAACCTGTCTAGGAAAAATAAACGTATACCAGTTTAACCATAGAGCTGTCCAAAACTATTGTATACCTCCATCCATATCTCCAAAACCGTATCCACTTGTTCCGCAGCAATAGTCGACTCGAATAGTCGACGAGTCGACATGACCGACGATCGATCCCATATTATCCATATAAGTTATGTTTAATGAAGAACGGTTCTTGTATATTACATATACTAGTACACATAGTTTATTCATTAAATGAAAACATTGTAAACGACTACAATTGCACTGCAGCTAATATGAATAAAAACACAAAAGCTATCCATTTCACTACACTAAGTATTAATCAATGTACTTGTGAGACATGTCCAGCAGTGAATATATGAGAATGTTAACGCAAACTGTCATATCCACAACATATTCAGCAATCTTACAGTCAACAAAATTATAATATAATTATAATCTTAAACAAGAACTGATGTGCAGCTCGTGTACATCTGCAAAGATTCAATTAAAAGTTGTGTATAAATATAAACATTTGAAACTAGCGTGACAAATCAGCAAAGTGAATCTCTCTGTGTGTAATAAGTCCATTTCTAAATTATGGTAACATGTAGTTGAAATATTTCAATAAATACAGAATAAAATTGTTACAAAAATAAACATGTATATCTTTTTCCTTTACAAAATTTCAACTGCTGCTTTAAACAAACTTTCTGATAACTATAGACTATGTTGGGGAGGAGTGACCTTTACAAAATTTCAACTGCTGCTTTAAACAAACTTTCTGATAACTATAGACTATGTTGGGAGGAGTGACCTCAAGGTTGACTTAATACACATATATGGTGACTAAAACTTTTACAAGGATAGTAACAGGGCTTACAAAATTTTTAAGTTTAGAATCCTTATATTTTGAAACTGTAGCAGAAAGGCGTAGACAACGAAAATGAACAATTTTCTATCAAATGCATAATAAATTTTGACCCCAATATTTAATCGACTACCTCCAGTTACATCTGATGTCAGTGGATATAACCTAAGAAGTAATGATAATTATATACCCCTAGATGTAGACTACGAATAACTGAAAAGTCATTCGTACCATCTACTTCAGAACATGGAATAATTTAAATCAAATAATAAGAAACCCACCAACTATCCCAAATTAAACGAAAATTAAAGGGTAAACCAGTTAGACTCCCAACATATTATGGTGAAGGGTCCAGAAAAGAAGATGCCATCCATTACTTTCTAGAATGCCAATTATTGTATAACCAAAGAATAGCTCTGGTTAATAATCTTACAAATATGAATATACACATTGATATTGAAACGCTATTGTTTGGAAAAGATGCATATAATTACGAAACTAACTCTAAAATGTTTGATAAAGTTCGATGTTTTATTAAACTGTCAAAAGATTTTAACATTCCATCATCAACTCAGTTGTCAGTGTTTCGGTACTGACAGGATTTATTGGGATATCATCAATGTCCCGTTTAGTCTTATAGCTCTTTAAATTGTTGGTCTTATACATCCTTGGCTTTTAAATGTTTGAGTTTTGAGCGATCCTGATGAAGGTAAATCAAGAAAAGTCCTTCTGATCTACAAAATTACAGTATTTATTTTTTTATGCCCCTGCCGTAGCGGAGGGGCATTAAGTTTTACCCTTGTCCGTTTGTACGTCAGTACGTACATCCAAAAGTTAGTTTCCGTTCGCTAACTTTAGTTTGCCTCAACCAATTGGTATGAAACTTATACACAACGCTTATTACCACAAAATACAGATTAGGTTTTGAATTTTGGTGGCGTCACTTTAACCGTTCTAGAGTTATGCCCTTTACAATTGTACAAATTGCTAAATTTTTCGTTTCCGTTCTCTAACTTTAGTTTGCCTCAACCAAATGCTATGAAACTTATAAACAATGCTTATTACCACAGAATACAGATCAAGTATGAATTTTGGGGTGTCACTTTATTGTTTTTGGGGTGTCACTTTTAATATTATTTATTTTATTGTTTGTAACCCGGATTTATTTTTTCTCAATCGATTTATGAATTTCGAATAGCGGTATACTACTGCTGCCTTTATTTATTGTTCTTTTAAATAGGCTAGCAAACCAAATAAAACTAAAAGAAACAATGATAATAACAGAATTAAGAAAATATTTGAAAGGTTGTTATTAATGAATTCAATACAAACAGATATATACAAAAGGATATAAAATTGCTCTCAGAAACATGTTTTTTAATTTAGACACACTGACATAAATTTTGATTTGATTGTTCCTTTCATCAATTTTTTCAAACACTTAACAAGACATATTTAATAGAAAAACGAAGGATATGTGGTATCATGCCCGGTCAAAAAATAACATACTGGAAAGTAGTACATATTTAAAACAAAATAGTTCATAAACATTAGTGTAAATATCAAACTATGTAGAATATAATTTAGTAATTAATGTATCAAATGAAAGGTGAAGGACTTGTGATCCTTGTATAACACATATTGACTGATAATATTTAATAATACAAAAATGTATGAATGAACTCTAAAACTGAGGGCATATATTGGCTTTTTCTCAGATATGAAGAACCTGGTTTGGTGTATCCAAAATTCCATTAGCCAGTACGGTCTGATGTGTAAATAACGGAATATTGATCCCGCCCCAATAAATATTTGAAAGTGATAATTTGAACGTGGATAGGAATGGGGGCCAAAAATAGATGGTATCCGTCTTATTTAAAATTTAGTACGCAAACTGGCCTAAAATTGAGAAAATGATGTGGCACACATATAAGAAGTTATCTCAAGAATAAATATACCATAACTTTAAAAAGACAGAAGAATATTTGTCTTTTTTAGCTTATAACTTCTCTGAATTTTTCTCCTTAGTGTCACCATGTTTTGTCAGTAACTGGTTTGTGAGTACATAAATAGGAATAATATAAATGGTCCTCCCTTTGAAGACCTACTTCTTATGCAAATCCGTATGCTTTTAAAATGTATACAGAACAATATGCAAGTTATATAACTTCTTAATTGTTACATTCAAACAGATTTGTATTATTAGTGCATTTGTCACTAATTTTTATTAACTGATTTAACATTTTCGTAAACTCTTCTTTCGTTTTTAGAAGTTTCAATTATTTCTTCATATTCCATACCGACGGTAGCGTATTCATGCACATCCATTCTACTATGTACAAAACCATGATACGGATGTAAATAATCTTCTTCGTTGATGTTTTGAGATCTGTTAGAAAGTGAAGAAGAATGACTGGTATTTGTTTTGCTCAAATCACTTTGTTTGTCATTGGAAGCTGCATTCTGCAAATCCTGTAGAATTTGAGATAACAATTGTAGATTTCTTGATTCTTCGTGTGGATCTTCTTCATTATTAGATTATTGCATTTCAATTTGTACTGGTGAGTGTCTAACAACGTCTCTCAGGGGCACTGGGAAATTCGTTTGTTTATATTGTATCCGGTTATAAGCATGACCAAACAGTGAAACTATTATCAAAACTAGAACTAGTAGCACTATGATCACACCATAAAGTGTTTTGTCGTTAGTCAAAATCCTGTAAAATAATAGTAGATTGGATTCAAAGAGTTGCAACAATACGTATAATTATTCTTCTAAAATGAGTAAACGTATCTCGATGATAAAGTTTCAATATTATTAACTAGATGCTATAGTTTCGTTGTAGATAATCCATTTGTTTATTTGTTTTCAAACTGTTGCAACAAATATGTAAACATGATACTTCAATTTGTGTTATTATCAAAGTTTTATTTATAAAATCGAAATATAAACCGTAAAAAATCGTATAAAGAAAATTATGATGATGATGAATGGCTGTTTAACGCCTAGTGACAAATTTAATGCATAATAATGACGAGAACATGTTAATGCAAAATGGATATTAACCTTGTGAAGTACTACACTGACAAGTTGAGTCATATTTATTACGCTAGTTCACAAATTAACAGTCCGCATGAAGACATGTCACCCTTCCCTTACACTTAATTCTGTTTCCAATCCAAACAGTCTTTGCCCTTACTTATTAATGTCATGTGCTTAGCGGAGAAGCAGCACTGAAATACCAATTTTAAAGTGTTTGGTTTCACCCGGACGGGATTCATAAACAAAATTACCGATCACGAGGCGTGCACGCTACCACGATGTCCATTTGTAAAGAAGTATAAAACAAAAGTAAAATAACTCGAAACTTTAATATACTACTAGTATGTAAAACTGTAATGTTCTTCTAGTGTTCAGATGATGAAATAATGACATCATTTCAATTTAGTAGTCTTCATAATATCGTGAATTAGGGTATTAAATACTTTAAAATACAAATATTACCTTTAACAGCATCTCCTGAGCACTGTGGGATAACAGTTGTAGTTGGTTCGCTGTCGTTATTTTTGATGGTACTGTCTATTGAATTATAGAATCAAAATGTAGAAAAATCAATTTTTCTATGGTAGTTAAATTTAAAACTTTGGCATACGCATAGAACAGTGTAATGAATTTTACAATTTTTTGATTTGCACCTTACTGTTGTTAATATTTGTTACAGTGTTTAAAAGTATTAGAAAAGACATTAAATAGATTAAAAGTCTCGTTTGTTGTTGCGTCATACAGCAAACATTACTTGAAGTTTAATAACTAACGATAACGAATACAAATTTGTGTACTTGTAGCTCACAGATTGGTCAACTATTATCCACTCTTGTTTTATACAAAAGTTAATTGTTCCTTCGACTATAAATAATAAATATTTTTATCATACATGGAAAGTTAATTTATATCATATGATAACACAGTTTCAACCTCAGTATTTACATAATTGTACCTAAATCATGAATAAGAATTCGCGAATGAAATTATTCAAACCTATCTCTACAAGCACGTGTTGATTTCAGTATCAATCATAGCAAAATATATACTTTCCTTTACTCATCCCATACAACCTCTATTTATTGATTCAAAATTGTCTTTTACTTTGATTGTTGTTACAGTTGTCAATATTGTTGTGTATATATTAGAGACGCTTCTTCAACCAACGTTAGTTTCAGAAGAAGAGATAAAACAGAGGCAAATACATCACCACGAAATTAATAGCAATACAATAAACACCATTAAGATTTTTTTATATATGTTGTCCCCGCAGATAAAGCCCCAAACAACGTCGCTTTTGTGTGTAAATCACATTACATAAACTGCTAACCTTGATAAATGAATAAGGTATTGAAAATTCCTTTTGGAAACTCAACATATACCCCCACGACACTTACTTAGGAGGAAATCCTGGATAATCATAGGTCTGTTTTATGTTCCTTTGGAATTTCAACCAAAGATGAAGAACTGGATCTTCGTCACTGTATTTGATACCTAAATTACATAAGTGTCCTTACAAACAACGTCATATTGCTGGGTCGTCCAAGTGCTCCACGAAACCTCTTTCTTAATTATTAACATCAATTTTATCAGCAATCAAAGCCGGGCTTGAAAGTGATTGTAAAACTACCTATTCTACAGGTGGCGTGAATCAGATGTGGATACTAACAAATTCCAAAGATCTGTTAGAGCATATATAATCTAATAATACTCTTTCGTTCTACAATTGTTTTAAAACACTTCTACACTTTACATAAATATTCCCCATTCCAAGATAAAAAGACAAATTGAAAGAGTTGGTTATGCTTTGTCTTAGGGAGGGAGAAATCGTACTTTGTAAAAATAATCACTGATTCAATCAAAAAATTCTCTGAAACTGATGCTTGATTTCTTGGTTGACAACATATTGGTACGTCTGAAGGACGTGTTTTTCAAAAAAATATTGGCATTTCCATGGGAACCAAATGTGCCCTCTTCTTGTCGACTTATTCCTTTATTCATATGAGGCTGACATCATACAGGAGCTTCTTAGGAATAATGAAAATATGCTAGCATTATCCGTTAACTTCATTTTCCACTATAAAGATGATGTCTTCTCACTAGATAATTCAAAGTTTGGTGACTATGTTGAATGCATCGATCCCATCGAACTTGAAATAAAGGATACAACAGATTCAGTTAAGTCTGCCTAACATCTTGACTTACATCTAACAATGAGGGTCGGTTGAGAACAAACTTTACGACAAAAGAGATGATTTCAGCTTCCCAATTGTGAACTTTCCATTTCTAGGTAGCAACATTCCAGCAGCACCTACATATGGAGTATATATCTCCCAGTTGATACGATATTCCAGGGCTTGTGTTTCCTACCATGATTTCCTTGATAGAGGATTGCTGCTCACAAGAAAGCTTTTATACCAAGAGTTCCAAGTGGTGAAGTTGAAATTATTCCTTCGAAAATTTTACGGACACCATCACGAGATGGAATATCTGTTTCAAAGATGACGACGGAAATGTTCCAATCGTCGTAACCACAATCTCGTCCTCCTTTTCCCCGAGTGTGACCTACTAAATTAGATTTATCACCGGGTTTGTACTTACATGAGCAATACGACAGGTGCGACATGTTGAGCAGGATATGCTTACCCTTCCGATGCATCTGAGATCTCCCCGTTTTTTTGTGGGGTTCATGTTGCTCAGTCTTTAGTTTTCTATGTTGTGTTTAGTGTACTATTGTTTGTCTGTTTGTCTTTTTTTTTTCCCATGGCGTTGTCAGTTTATTTTCGACTTAAAAGTTTTAATGTACCTTTTGTATCTTTCGCCTCTCTTGTATACTGTATACACAGGTAAAATAGCTACGGACGTATCACGAACGTTTTGAAATACGTCCGTAAAACATCCGTATTATGGACGTTTTACGGGAAAATAGTACCACGTCCGTAAAACGGATGTTCCGTATTACGGACGTTCAAAAACATCCGTTTTACGGACGTTTTTTCGACCATCCGTATTACGGATGTAAAAGCACATTTACTATTTCATTAAAAAAAAACCTTTCTTTCATTGTAACATCAAGAAACTGATACATCAACGTGTAAAATATGGTTTTAAAGAAAATATGTTTTGATTTATCATCATGATCATTATACTACCCTGAAAATATAACATGAACTGATCTCTTAGGTTTTTGTGTAACTGGTTTGCTGTCTCATAGTTTAGATACCATGTTGTATCTTTGAAGGTATAATACAAGTAAATGTTAAATATGTATCGAGCGATATCCGTAAAATAATGAAAACAACACGTTTAATAATTTCATGCGTCCGAAGCGCTTTCTGGATTTACCTTTATCAGGAACGCTCAAAGCCAAACATTTGATATCCGAGGATGTATAAATACCGAAACAGTTGAAGAGTAAATCGCATGATCTTCAGATGTTAAACTACCAATTCAAAATTCCTATCTATTCAACCATATTTTGCAATTTTCACTGCTTTAATTTCTTAACATTTTACATTAAGTTTAACTTCATAGAAACCAGGTATATCATGAATGTTCAATCCATGTTTAAAGTCTTCTAAGATATAACTGCCCTTAAGAACAAAAGTTCTACTAAAAACAACCCCTGGTTTTCTGGAAACCTTAAATTAGTATACTATAGAGCGCATTAATCCTCAATTTTTAATGCAATCGCTTATACAAGTAAACTTTGGCTCAAAATGGTCTAGATATTTATCTATCTTTAACTAAAAGTTTCATTTCTGTCAATTTGATGGTTAGTGTAAGTAAACTATGTATTTTGTGTCAGAGAAGGGCTACTTGTACATACGTTCTAACTTGGAGGGAGTGAATTGGTGGTCTAAGAGAGAGCTTTTGATACATGTATAAAAGATTGTAAAGATAGTACACTCAAGAAATACATGTAAATTGTGCTTAAATCCTAATATATAGTTCACATTTATGAGTAAACTAAACGGCATGTTTTACATACACATGTAAAATGTATATTGCAAATATCTGCATTACCCATAGCTAGACTCTATATATAGAAGGATAAACATCGTTCAGCCGGTAACTCAATGACAAAAACAAAACATGAAAAAAACAATTACTATATATAGAGGGCAATATACAGTTTTAAACAATAGACAGATGTCAGTACGATATACCAATTTCTTAATTGTATTGAATATATTAAAAAGAAGCAATCGAAATGAGCTATCAACAACAAACACTCCAAATAAAAAAAAAATATATGACAGACATGTCAAACAGCCACTGACTAGGTTGCTGGGCTACGACAGTGAAATTAATATGTGACAGGGTAACTTCCTTTTAATTCATGCACAAGAAGAACATACAAAAAATAAATAAGAAGGGCAATATGATATCTCTGGCAAAGACAAATTTGTGAGGAATGGAAATAAGTTTTACATTGGTGATGTAAAAGATCTTGTTGGAAGACCTTGTGAAATTAAAATTGCTTAGTAGTACTTTTAAGTGAAATCCAAATTTTGAAACTACTGAGGTTTTTGTTAAATGGATGTATTGATATAGGCTACACATTAAAAAGTATATATATATTTATCATAACACTATCTACTGAGTTATTAAATTTTCCATTTTCATTAAAATACAAAACAAAATAATACTTCTTAAAGTTGATCAAATCTTTACAAAAACTGAGTTTATATAACAATTTTAACATCAGTGAACAATTTCATTTATACCTATATATACATTTCTTTAAATCCAAACACAAAAGATGTTTGTCCAAATTTTGTGTTTTTTTTTTTTTTTTCTCACGAAAACTTACTAAACCAAATATTAACATTGAGTTACAATTTGAATACCATTTACCCAAAAAGTAGTTTATGACACTCTTTTAGGTACGTTCGATCACTTTAAGATAGCCTAGCACAAGAAGACATCTTTCAAAATTTGAGATTTTGGCAAAAATAAGTTGACCAATGTTAAATTTTATCCCCGTATTTAAAACAAAAACACATGGAAACAATCCTGGATAGCATACCATGCATATCTATTTTATAGTTTTCCTTGAAATCCTACCACTAAAAGATATTTCCAAAACATTTAATTATTGGTAACAGAAATTAAGTTTTACAGTACTTTTACCTGCAAATTATCGAAGAAATATTTTTTCATTGTACATTTTGAATAAATATTGTAACTTACACTTTATATCTCATTAAATTTCATCCCTTCTTTTATTGAAAAAAATAATTGATAATTTTGACATTGTGAAACAATTTTTAATAGCATATACAACCTATCTACCAACATTTTTTCAATGAAAATATACCAAAAAGAAGATGCTTCTGAATGATTTTTTTCAACAATTACTTAGTTTTCATTCCAACTATTGTCTACATTTCACAAAAAAGGTTCTTTCCTTTTTAATTTATTAACACTGTGCTAAATGATTTAAAACATATGTTAAGATAATCTTGATGTATCGTAAGACATAGAAGTGTTGACAAACATTGTGATAAAAATATGGCACCCGCTAACAAGTCAACGGGGCCCTTTAATTCTTTGATGTATTGAAAGGTCCTCACATCACGATTAAGAAAACTTAATGTTTACGGGTGGGTTTATGAATTATTTTAAAATATTTCCCTATATATTGCCTGCGGTGAAGGATAAACCGTTAGTTTCACTGAAAAAGGTCTTGGGCAAGTTTGAATATATATAGTTTTTAAACAAAGATCAAAATCAGAAGTAGCTCTCATTGCTATGCGACACATCAATTTTAGGTGTTGCACTCATGGGCAATTATCAGAATCCTCTGCAAAAGGTTTGAAAAGTTATGTTACAGACAATGCAAACAGAAAGTGTGAAAAAATCAATTATTTTAAGTCAAGGTTAGAATACCATATGCACAACACTGTCTTTTAGTAATATACATTCACATCAATTATAACAAACCATGATCAAAAGATAACACACTTTTCCTCGTACAAGATTGTATTGGTACAACTAGATGAATAGAAACACAACTTAAATATGTTTCATGATTCTCTTTTTGTTTAAAGGGAGACAGAATTACAAACACAATTATAGATACTATGTGTATGTCATATTTGTTTTTTATGCAGTGGATTTACTGACCTATTACACCATTGTTCTTAGTTTCGTAAAATAGACGAAATTAAACAAACTTTTTCATGGACGCGTTACAGGTGAATACGGACGTAATATGGATGGGAACCAACGGACGTTTTAAGTCCGTGGTACTAAACGTCCGTAATACATCCGTTTAATACGGACGTTTTACGTCCGTAGCTATTTTACCTGTGTAGATCGATATTTTTTACCTCTCTCTCTTTGGCGCCACTTTTATCTGGATTTTACCTTTCATTATAAGATAAGACACCCATGAAGTTAAACTCTTGTCATGCAAGCATTGGTAGGATCCAGTATCAGCTTTAGTGAAGTTATATATTGTCAAATTAGATTCCCTTTGTCCTCATTAACATCAATCGCAATATTAGATGGCAAATGGTTGTCTTTTCCTCTATGTCCTTGGTACAACTTTATTATAGGATTCTTGGACACATTTCTCCTGAACCAACTAACAGTTTTACTGATACCAGCTGGGGGACATGACAATGTAACGTCTTTTCCAACACATACGTAAATTGTTGTATTATTTTGGAAGGCACACATGCTGAAATTAAATGTTAATATTATGATAATCGTACGATTACTTAAAGGACTATGCTTAAATCATTGAAAGAAGAAAAGATTAGTGAATATTGTAACCTTTTGTTAGAACAAGTAACGATAGAGAAGTTTGGTCAGTTATTTTTGAAAACAGTTTACAAAGAAAACATTACACAAAGTCCATTGTACAAAGTTATTATATGATTCTCGGAAAATTTCTCTTGAGCCGATTAACAGTTTTATTAAAGCCAGCTAGGAATATGATAATGCAACGTCTCCTCAACCACATGCGCTTCTTGGAGAACAGTATTTGGAAGACAATCTATCTTGATGAAATGAAATGTTTAAGTTAATGTTATTACTGAAAGATAACACAACTTTATAAAATATTGAGCTTAAAACATTAAAAGAGGAACAGATTAGTACTAATTTAGAACACTCAAACTCAAACATTTAACAGCTAGGGATGTGTAAATACATAAAACGTAAGAAGTGAAATGACCCAATGGTCCTAAAGAGAATTAACCAACTTCATCTACGGTCAAAGTTGCCTTAGGCGTTGGGAACCTTATTTTCTTTATTTATCAACGGACAATTTTGAAAAGGATGATAAAAATATCTCAGTACCGAAGCACCACCTACTGATCAGCTACTCAATGAAACACTCGGACACTAAAAGTCCGTCAGCAGCGGTGTCAAGTCGTTAACCGTTGAATTATTTTGACACAACATAAACTGAAGAGGTGTATTAAAGTTTATTGTTTTCAAGTAAATGTGTAAAATTAGACTAGAAAATAAATATATTTGTGTAAACATAAAAAAACATATAGTAATTTACAATTATTTAATATTTTCTATCAAACAGTTTCAACAAACTGCAGAAGCTATCAAACAAACAAAATATTATAAAGTAACTTTATAACAGCTTATTGGACGATACGTACAACTAGTTATACTTGCACATAATATTTCAATAGAAGTATTATAATTGGTCACTTTTCACTTCACAAAGGATGCATTTAGTAATATATTTTAAGTTTAAAAATAAGATTTTAAAAATACATTTCAATTTATTTCGAAAAGTATGGTAAATATAGTTTTACATGACTTTTTTGTTTTGTTGTCTATATCTTTAGACCATGGCTATCCCTCTTTTTTGTTAATGGTTGTGTTAACATCCATTATTATTGAAAAAAAATTAACCACTATCTGTCTAAAAGTTTTAATTCTCCGTATGTAACTAATTGTTTCTGATAATATCATTCTTTCAGCTGCCTCCTTCGGGCCGTGGTAGCATATAAATATAAAGAGATGTGGTTCGACTACCAATGAGACAAACACCCAAACAGAGTCCACTTGACATGAATGTAAGCAACTATAGAACACCACGTGGCAATAAACAAAAAATAAATAAAACAGACAGCAACAAACGACAACCACTGAACTACAGTCTTTATAGCAACAGGTCTAAGGCTCGATATGTCACTTGATCTTAAAAAGACTTTGGTATAAGCACTTGCTGCTTTTTCGACACACCGTCATAATCTAGTAAATAAGACTTACTGATTTGGAGTCATAAGTCTCTGTCAAGGTAGAGTGACATGTCTTTGACAGATTGTAACTCAGATTGCTGAAGTTTTGTGATCCAATAATTTTGCACAGTACAATGTGGAGTATATTGATATGACATATAATGTTGTCATTAAATATTAAAGTGATATTTTTAAATGGTAGTGAGACATTTATCAACTAAACGTATAAATGGATTTTGAAAAGAAAAAGAATTGCTATCTATTTTTTTATTATTTTCTGTTATTTTCAAAATATTTATCCTTCCTTTTTTGCCAATTAGCAACAATTAATGGCATTTAAGTCAGTAACGACAAAGCTTATAATTGTGATGAAAATGTCTGTTAAAACCCTATTATTTTTTCTTACATGAACAATAAACGAGTGTAGAGTACATATTACGACATAACAAGTTCACTGTGTATAAACACATTTTTCTAATATTTATCCTGAAAGTTAAGAACATATGAAAATAAGTAGATGTGGTAAATTGCCAATGAGACAACTCTCCACCTGAGACTAAATGACGTAGAAGTTAGCAACATGTTCACTGTGTTTCACTCTCACTATTTTTTTTAACAAAAGTTGACTAACAACTAACTTATTTTTTTGTTCGTACTGAATATATCTATCAAATTATATATAAACTATTAGTGAGATATGATATACAATAATTTATTGGAGTAAGATATGAGTTTGAATCTTGCACATACCTTTGAATACACTCATGATTACAGCTATTTGTAGACATCTGAATTCCATTTAATTCCGCCTCTGCAAGCATAATGTTTTTTGTTGCGTAAAGGTTATTTTTAGACAAAAAATCAATTAGGAACAATGCAGTTTACTAGAATATTATTTGTTGTGAAGAACAACGATTTCTTTTCATTCTAAATATGACGTTACGAGCGTTGAGATCTTAGAAAACAATTTTATATCTCGTCCTATCAAACACAGATCTCAGTGTACTTAATTGAGATCTTGATCAAATAATTAGACGTCTAAATAAATTATATAGAGGCCTCGGATGAAAATAAATGCAGTGTGTTCCTATGAGGCATACGTATTTCATCAGCAGTTGATGCGACATCTTCACATTTTAATTATCTGCAGATGGATTTCTGCATGAGAAATAATCGTAACTCACAACCGAAAATCGTACCTGAATTCTTATTACTAGAATATACACAATCACCCGGTTTTATGGTAAGGTTCGTGTTGTTCAGTCTTTACTTTTTATGAAGTGTTTTGTAGACCGTTGTTTTTCATTTCGTCTTTTTTCGTATTTTGCTTTGGTCTCATTCGACCAATGAGTTGTGATTCTCCCGAAACCGACATTCGAACATGATAGCTTATTAAAAATGTGCACTTATTTCGATTAGGGAAAAACAATATTTCCATTCCCTTAACTGTACAAGTAGAACATCTATATTGACTAAACAAGAGCATACGTGTACAAAAAACCATCAAAGCTTACCTCGTTTTAGAACTAAACAACCGTATAGCTATAATGGTAATACATTAAATTGAAAGTTTGTATATTTCTAAATATATTCATGACCTTTTATTCAAATTAACAGAATAATTGAGGAAATAGAAAAATATATTCAATTCAATTCATCTCCACAAAACTGTCCAACAAGAATAGTTTAGAATAGTAGATAAGTTTATTACTTATATTTACCTCGATACTCAACACTTTTGAACTATTTAGAAGCCTTCATCTTTAGCTTGTTTCTTAAGAAATCTTTTTGTAATATCTTAAGTATCCTTTAATAATTTATATTTTAATGCATATAGAAAGTATGATTCCTAGTCAGATTCAAAGTATGTACCACAGGCACTTGTTTCTATCCATGATAAGGTCGACTATCAATAACTTCTATAACATATGGATAGTCGACCTTCTCATGTATAGAAACAAGTACCTGTGGTATGTACTACCTAATTGTTAATATATGTCCTTGTAGGTTGTTTAAAAACGATAAATGCACAAAAGGCTTCCAAGAGACAAAAGAAATAACAGAAATTGACAAAGAAATTAGATTTTGCACACTTTTTGGAAAAACGTTTTTGTTTCTGATGCCCGTCAACGTTCGTGTTTAGTCCATCCAACTTTTTTCAGATTGTCCTTTCAGCAGTTTGATTGCAGTCTTGTTGATGAATTTTATTTAGACGAAAACATAAATCTTGTTTTATAAAACATATTTCATCGAAATAACTTCTAAGAGGGTACACCAACTTAGGAATTTATGAAACATACCAACTATTGTTGAAGGTCGTACAATGACCTATATTTGCTAACTTCTATGGTCTTTGGTGGAGAGTTGTCACTAGTTTGTCCCATTGGCAATCAAACAACATCTTCTACTTGCATATTACCGAAAAACTGTCACAGGACATTAATGAAAAAGTCTTATCTGCTTTATTCTGAAAAAAAAATCATGTTTTTGTCCAAACCTTTCACATTTATTGAAGTTTCATGATCATATAATTTACCTTTGCCAATGGGTTTTGAATTGGTTGCGTCTAAGGGTTTTGCAAAAAGTATTCATCAATCCGCTACTGTATGATGTAAAGGTACCACATATAACAAATGTACCGTTACTGGTAACACGATGTGTGTCACTAATGAAGCCGGAACTACTTGCCCTTCCGGGTCACATGAGTTCATACCTGGATTTTGTTAGAATTCGTGTTGCTCTGTGTTTTCTGTGTAATGTTTTGTGTCTTATAATTATTTGTCTTTTCTTCGTTTGTCGTTCGGCCATATTTAGCATTGTTTGGTTTCCTCCAGTATTTTTTTTTTTTTTTTAACTTAATCTAAGAATAATTCCCAGCAACTCATGTATTGCAGAATTTTAGGATTCTACAAAATTACGAAATAAATGGTATATCCCAAATAGGAACAAAGGAAATAATTTTTCAAAATCTTTTTTGTAATTTCATGTTCTGTGTACTGAAAAGAGGGTGCTTGTGTGTTTGAGATGTTCGTTTATCCAAAGAGGGGCTCTTCAATTCAATGAATTTGTATAGTGAGAAGTCTCACTGAAGGATTTGTATAGTGAGACTATACAAATATTTGCTCAGTCAACTATTTATGAAATATTAATACTATTGCAAAAGGAATGAGACTTAGATTGCATGTACTATTGTTGATGGTATACCGTCTTAAGTTGTCAAATGTAGTAAATCTGTTGTTTCATCTCAGCTGACATCATTGATTAACTAGTGTGAAGCTAGTCGGTGTTAATATTCATGAGGCTAGCCTTCAATAATTTGCGTCTCAAGCGCTTTTCTGGATTTACATTAATCAAGAACGCTCAAAGCCGAATATGTCAAAGCCAATGATGTATAAGAACTGAAACAGTTGAAGAGCTATACAACTAAAAGGACATAAAAATAGCCAAATTCATCTAACTTTAAAAAGGCCAACTTTGTCTGAGGAGTTGAAACCTTAGTTTTATTAAAATTTCACAGTTAAGAAACGAACAATTTTAGAAAGGTTTGATATGAAGCGGTGGTTGGTAATTTATAGATTTTGTGGTAAAATAACTTTTGTTATAAATATTCAATATGATTCAGCTATTTATAGAAATATGAAATCTTAAATTGTAGTGTCTTCTGCAAGGTCCGCGTCTTTTCAGTTAGAATGAACGTAGATAGAAAGGGTTAATGCCTTCATAGACATAGAACCACGAACCGATTCGATCATTGAACATTCTTTGACTAGTAATGTACTAAACTGAAACAACAATAAATAAAATAATAATGTTTTTCCTGAATAAATTGAAAGTCTCAAAATTACCAAGTTACACCGCTATATAAAAATTAGCCAATAAGACATTCGATTACAGACCAGTCGGTCTCTCAAACGTTTATGGTTTTAGCAAACTCAGTTAATTAACCATTTTAATTCATTTATTCATTCATTCATTTTCATTCATTCATTCATTTCTCCAACAGAAACCAAATGAAGTAGAAGGTTAGCAGCTTGAGGTCGTGTACGGCCAACAATCGTGAGCAAAACCGATACCGCATAGCAAGCTATAAAGGCCCCGGAATGACAAATGTAAAACAAATTCAAACGAGAAAACTAATGGCCTGATTAAAAACAATAAACAAAAATACAAATGGGATAAACAATAACAAACAACCACCACTGAATTACAGGCTCCTGACTTGGGACAAATCATTTCGGACGGAGAAATAGTTTTTCAGTCTTATGCGGTCCTGGGATGGCTCGGAATGTCGCTGTTCTGCATGTAGATAACATTTCATGTTATTTCACTGTTACGTTACTTTGGTCTTTTATAGTTTTGTGGTGTCCTGGTGTGCTGTCGTAAATTCAATGGAGGTGTCCGTTGTTATGCTGCAGTTTACATGTTGTAATGTACTATTTTATTATTTATTCATGTATTTCTCTGTGCTTAGTGTTCTTGCGTTTGTTTATACTATATTCCTGTCACGTAGTGTTGTCATTTTAACGGTATTTTTAACATTGCCATATAAGCGGGAGGTTTTAGCTAGCCATAAAACCAGGTTCAACCCACAATGTTTTTCCTTAAAGTGTAACTCAAGTACTCATAAAGCGGTTTGTGTTCGTACCGGCAGATAAAACAGCAAATAATGTAGTGGTGGTGTGACGCATATACTACACGGAAGTTCTCAAAATGAAATTACAAATTCATCTACATTCAGGTCCGTACGCTCCACAGAGAGTCAAATTGTAAACAAGCATATCACTGCCACTACCCAGCTTAAAGCCTCGTCCGAACATTTGAAAGTCCCTAATATGTACTGGTTACCTAAATTGCACAAAAACCATTTAAATTCCGTTTCATCTCCGCATCTAGTAAGTGTTCTACTACCAATCTATCAGTTCTTCTAACTACCTCCTTACTACTATCAAAGAACTTGTTATTAACTTTTGTAATAAAGCTTATGAAAATAATGGTATTAATTATTTTTGAGTGTTCAAAATTCTTTAGAGGTTTTAGATAAAATACATGCTTTTGATGGTCCTTTTAATTCTGTTGACAGTTATGATTTTCTACTCTCTATACTACACTTCCACACAATCTTATCAGGAAAAGTTTTCATATTTAATTAAATGGTCTTTGAAAAATCTCATTACAAATTTATTTGCTGTAACTCGTTTAAAGCCTTTTTCTGTAACGAAAAGGAAAGTATGCTAGATACACTTACTGAAATGTGAAGATATGATTGAAGTTTTAAATTTTCTCCTGGACAACATATATGTACGTTTCGGCGATAAAGTGTACCATACCGTCTTAAGTTGTCAAATGTAGTAAATCTGTAAGTTGTTTTATCTCAGCTGACATCATTGATTAAATAGTGTGAAGCTAGTCGGTGTTAATGTTCATGAGGCTAGCCTTCAATAATTTGCGTCCGAAGCGCTTTTCTGGATTTACATTAATCAAGAACGCTCAAAGCCGAATATGTCAAAGCCAATTATGTATAAGAACTGAAACAGTTGAAGAGCTATACAACTAAAAAGGACATACAAAAATAGCCAAATCTATCTAAGGCCAACTTTGTCTGAGGGAGTTTAAACCTTAGTTTCTTTATAATTTCAAAATTAAGAAACGAACAATTTTAGAAAGGTTTCCGGTGGTGGGTAATTTATAGATTATGGTGGTAAAATAACTTTTTGCTATAAATATTCAATATGATTCAGCTATTTATAGAAATATGAAATCTTACATTGTAGTGTCTTCTGCAAGGTCCGCGTCTTTTCAGTTAGAATGAACGTAGATAGAAAGGGTTAATGCCTTCATAGACATAGAACCACGAACCGATTCATTGAAAATTCTTTGACTAGTGAAATAATGTACTAAACTGAAACAACAATAAATAAAATAAAATAATGATGTTTTTTCTGAATAAATTGAAAGTTTCAAAATTACCAAGTTACACCGCTATATAAAAATTAGCCAACAAGACAATCGATTACTGACCAGTCAGTCTCTCAAACGTTTATGGTTTTAGCAAACTCAGTTAATCAACCATTTTTCATTCATTTATTCATTCATTCATTTTTCATTCATTCATTCATTTCTCCAACAGAAACCAAATGACGTAGAAGGTTAGCAGCTTGAGGTCGTGTACGGCCATCAATCATGAGCAAAACCGATACCGCATAGCAAGCTATAAAAGGCGCCGGAATGACAAATGTAAAACAATTCAAACGAGAAAACTAATGGCCTGATTAAAAAAACAATAAACGAAAATACAAATGGGATAAACAATAACAAACAACCACCACTGAATTACAGGCTCCTGACTTGGGACAAATCATTTCGGACGGAGAAATAGTTTTTTCAGTCTTATATATGCGGTCCTGGGATGGCTCGGAATGTCGCTGTTCTGCATGAAGATAACATTTCATGTTATTTCACTGTTACGTTACTTTGGTCTTTTATAGTTTTGTGGTGTCCTGGTGTGCTGTCGTAAATTCAATGGAGGTATCCGTTGTTATTCTGCGGTTTACATGTTGTAATGTACTATTTTATTATTTATTCATGTATTTCTCTGTGCTTAGTGTTCTTGCGTTTGTTTGTACTGTATTCCTGTCACGTAGTGTTGTCATTTTAACGGTATTTTTAACATTGCCATATAAGCGGGAGGTTTTGGCTAGCCATAAAACCAGGTTCAACCCACAATGTTTTTTTCTTAAAGTGTCTGTACTAAGTCAGGAATATGACAGTAGTTATCTATAGTCCGTATGTTGGCGTTTGCTTTTGTTGTAGTTCAGTGTTTCTGTTGTTCCGTTGTTTTCCTCTTATAGTTGATGTGTTTCCCTCGGTTTGAGTTTGTTACCCGGATTTGTTTTTGCTTAATCGAATTATGGCTATTGAACAGCGGTATTCTACTGTTGCCTTTATAGTTATGTTAGCATGTATAATTTGCTTTGCAATTTTTGTGCTGTGCTTTATCTATTTTTAGTTTACTTGCATGATTGTGTTTTTTATGCTGATGTATATGTTTGTATATATTCCGTTAACAGCTCTCTAGAGCTTATGTGTTGAAGTTGATAACTACGAATACCGAATCTTAATAAACCTTTTGTATTCGTATCGTGTTCGTATTTGTATATACTCTAAGAGATCTTTGGATTTTTTAAATATCCACATCCGATACCACATTAATATCAGACTTTTATTGTTCTTTCATTGTTTCGTGATTGAAATTATGCGCTCCTATATCATTTATTGGTAAATTCATTTATTTTTAGCTCACCTGGCCCGATGGGAAATACATACAAATGTCTTCTTTTAGAGAACCACTAAATGGAATGAAACCAAACATGGCATGAATGTTCCTTATGAGGTGCTGACCAAGTGTTGTTACTTTGAAGCCGATCCATAATCCAAGATGGCCGCCTGCGGGGGACTTAGTTTAACTTAGGACCCTATGAGAAATATTTACAAATGCCTTCTTTTAGAGAACCACTGAATGGAATGAAACCAAACATGGCATGAATGTTCCTTATGAGGTGCTGACCAAGTGTTGTTACTTTGAAGCCGATCCATCATCCAAGATGGCCGCCAGCAGGGGACTTAGTTTAACATAGGACCCTATGGGAAATACATACAAATGTCTTCTTTTAAAGAACCACTGAATGGAATGAAACCAAACATGGCATGAATGTTCCTTATGAGGTGCTGACCAAGTGTTGTTACTTTGAAACCGATCAATCATCCAAAGTGGCCGCCAGGGGGTAGTTTAACATAGGACCCTATGGGAAATACATACAAATGTCTTCTTTTAGAGAACCACTGAATGGAATGAAACAAAACTTGGCATGAATGTTCCTTATGAGGTGCTGACCAAGTGTTGTTACTTTGAAGTCGATCCATAATCCAAGATGACTGCCAGCAAGGGACTTAGTTTAACATAGGACCCTATGGGAAATACATACGAATGTCTTCTTTTAGAGAACCACTGAATGGAATGAAACCAAACATAGCATGAATAGTCCTTATGAGGTGCTGACTAAGTGTTGTTACTTTGAAGCTGATTCTTCATCCACGATGGTCTCAAGCGGGGAGACTTCCTTTAACATAAGACCCTATTGGAAATACATACAAATACTTCTTTTAGAGGTGCACTAAATGGAAAGAAACCAAACATGGCATAAATGTTTTTTATGAGGTGCTGATGAAGTGTTGCTGCTTTGTTGCTGATTTAGTGTTCAAGATGGCCACCAGGATTTTTTTATCAAATTACAGGGACAATATTAAACCAAATTTGGCCTCACTCATTACTAGGGTATCTGTTATGATTTTAATCTATTTTAACATGATTTCCAAAACCAAAGTATAATCAGGTGAGCGACACAGGCTCTTGAGAGCCTCTAGTTTTCTCTATCTGTAACCATTGTTTTTGATTTTATTTTTCATCAAACTAGTCCAAAATGGGTTTTTTGTAATCTTTATTACAAGTTATTTACTCAAAACCTTGTAATTTTAACTTGGACTCTTATATTTAGCTTTCGAATGCATATTTAAATTTCCTCGTCTCCATTGTTTCCTGTTGAATATTAAACAATCGACAATTACATCCTGAAAAATTAAGTTTATTCAGTTTATGTACATCCTGAATATTTTAGTTTGACCAATATCTATTTCAATTTCATTTCCGTAACTTAATGAACCCATTGAACATCCGACATATCTAATGAATCACATTTTTGGATTTGTGAATATTTTCCGTTTTAAATTAAATTACTATTTTTACTTCATTCATAAAAATCAACATTAGGTACACAAAGAGCAAAAACAATTTCCTACATGTTGTACTGCAATTCGAAATGTTATCGGAAATAAAGAAAATGATGATGATGGATGGCTGTTTAGCGTCTGTCAGGTGGCAATTTAAACGCATATTCAGGGCAAGAAAATGTTAATGTGAATTAATAGCAAATATGAACCATGCTTTATCATAGACCGACACGTTTAATATGCTAGTTCATAGTGTCCACACGAACATTTGACAACCTACCCGAACACATTTTTTACCTGAATAGATAAGAAGATGTTGATTGAGTGCCATTCATCTGGTCTGCTCTTACTCCTTACTGCCACTTGCTTTCCGGAGAAGCAACAAATACCACGATGCGAAGCCTTAGTTTCAGTCGACATATATGCCATCTTGAAATAATAACAAAAAACCCAAGTTATTTCTGATTGATTGCTTTTTGGTGTGATTTAGAATCTATAGGTTTGAATCAGTTATGAAATTAAGAACATGCTAGGAAAAAGGGGGCGGGAGGTAATGCAGATTGTCTGAGAGTATTGGTATTCGAAACCCAATTGATGAATAATTGACTGTAGGATCACATATTGTTGGTTATTCGCTGTTAGTCAAAATTGATACATCTATCATTACGAATTTCCTTTGCTTTATAAAGGACGACTCTTATAATCTGTAAAACACTATTAATTTTATTCACATTATTTCCTATGTATGATGCATATGGTGGTGATATTATAAGTCATTACATATATGTTACGAAAATGATAGCTCTGTTCTCGGATGCGTTTACTCGATGGTGACCGATATGTAATTATTAGATTTGTATTTGTTAAATATCACATTATACAATTTAGTAAGTGTTGGTATAAAACGGCACTTGGAAAGAAATTGAATATGACAAAACAACCAAAACAAGAATATAACTTCAACATTGTAGGTGTGTGTTACCCCGGAACATGGTAGTTTCAAAGAAATAATTTGTATAGCTAGTGGTGAAGTCGAGAGTATTAATTTACTTGCACCTGCCAAACTGTGTGTCGGTCTCATTGGCAATCATACCTCTTTCATCTAATCATTAATTTGTTAGTTAATCTATTTTATGTTACATTATTCTTTCATAGAAAATGAAAGGATATGGAGTAAATGTACATGGGACAAAATCGCACACAATACATAAAAAAACATAGAAAATTATCAATGAACAGGACTTTTATTCCTGTTCTTCATCTTGACAGTTGATGTAGGGTCTTCAACAATGAACAAATCATTCATACCCTACAACAAGGTCAAGACGGCCCCTAGCGTCGACTTAAGCGGTACTATTGATAAAAATAAAGTAATTTTGAAAGACATCGATCGCCGCTAAAATATGCCTTGAAGTTACACATGTCGGCAGCGGTCAATGAATTACATAATTTATAATTACGGGCGAGGTTTTTGAACATATATTTGTCATACATTGCCCAACAAAAGACCAATAATTTCGAAACAACAAATGATAGACAATACATATGAAACTAAACAACAAATGATAGACAGCACGGGGCACATCGAAATATATGTAAGAAAATCTAGCAGTTTAAAATAGTATGAAAGGGCAATATACAAAACAGATGACCAGACCAGTATTTTGAAGAAATTTAACCAAACATGAAATTTTGACGGTGTATTAATATGAGAAATTCTCACATGAACAAGCACACCATAACTGTAAATATTATAAGAGCATACACCTCAAGCACGAGGAAACGTTCTACTGCCTCCACACAGCACTAGAGACAAACTCTAGAATCTCTTTTTGTGACCCCCAGAACGGAGCCCATGTCCTGTTATATTTCATTTTGTATCAAATTACAAATAATAATGAAACTGAAACCCAAATAAAAGTATTCGAAAATTATAAAAAGGTAATAAATAATGCTGATAAAAATATAAAAACTGTCCTTTACTCTAATTATCACCAAAAACAAAAAACAAAAACAAAAACTGACGTTAGTTTATGATACTGCGAAGCAATCTATACCTTTTTGAAAGGTTCATCTTGTAAATTTTTCTTTGACCCCACCGGGAATCGAACTAATGACCTCCAACACTCGAGCAGAGTACGCTTCCACGAAACCACCAAGGCGTTTATGAGAAAAGATGGTGTCATTCTGGTTTGCCCACATTTAATTGCAGGTTTATAAAACATACAGTGTTTTTTGTTTTGACATTTATAGTTTATTTCTGAATTATTGTCTTATTTTTACCTTAATTTACCTGTAAAATTTAATAAAAGATATTTAATTCTTATTAAAAGTATTTTATAAATTTACCAGGAAAATATATTAAATTTAACAAATATTAAAAAAAAATATGCAATGTTCTTAATTTGATAAATGAAAGACATTTTTAATTTACCAGGAAAATGTATTGAATTTGACAAATATTGTAAAAAAAATACAAAATGTATATTATTTTGACAAATTATCGACATTTTTTTAAATTGTTGGTACATTCTGAAAAAATATGTAAAAGTAAAATAATAAAACTTAAAAATAGATTATGTATCATTTAAAATTTTATGCTTCTTCAGTCATATACATTACATCGCTCAACTACATTAGTTAGAACTTCAACCAGAAACAGCATTTATCGAGTACGAGACAGCAACTAACAACGCATCACGGACAGTGTTCCCAGGGGTAACCGTGAAAGGCTTATTCTTCCACTTTACCATGTGTATTTTACAAAAGGCACAGAAATGTGGACTACAGTCAAACTATAAAAAAAATTGAAAACATCACTCGACTTATACGCCGGTCCGCACTATTACCTCTCGTTCCACCCTCCTTGTTCAGAATTTTTGGCTTACAATTTACCCATTTAGAAAATATTGGTGAAGCTAACAACATACCCGCTACAACGTCTTTTACTGATTATGTAACAAGAATTTTGGGTTGAAGGATATCGCTTTTTATGGAACCACTACTTCACGGAAGGACCCTGCACCAATGTATATATGTGCACGCACGTGTATCCTTCAAATTTTCATCAGCTTATAACCCTTCAAGTGAATGATTTGAAACTTTGTATGCAACCTTTACACGATGGGGTTTACTGTGACTGCGATTTTCATATATAATGATTTCATTTAATTGATCAACCACTGCAGCTTTGACGTTGCTATTATTAATATTAACAATACAAACAGGAAGATCTTAACACGAAGCACAGAAACCCACGAGACGAGACAATTGTTATAATTGGGTTTTTTTTTCTTCTCTTATTTTCAGCTTATCTAAACAATTCTTGATTGGTGTTTGAAAAATTGATAATCTTACTAGTAACTCACATTTCGGACATTGATTGGTCATTGTGATTTTGTGTGAATCTCAGAGAATCGCATACAAAATATTATGTCGTGCATATAAATATGATTTTGTTTATCAAAATAAAATAAATAATAAAACGTTTAAAATTGAAGATTCTAAGATGGAGAAACCCTATCTTACAAAATGACTAATGTATTATCAGATTTCCAAATCTCGATAATAAATTGCAAACTTTTTTGAACTTTTTTTCTTCTTTAGATTCAGTAATTTAACTATCATGGACAATGGAGAAACCCGAGTGTAAAAGGCTAGATGTAAGCTTATTATTTGTCTTTGGCAGATGACCCTGAAACGAAGAAAATTATGGTTGTATCCCCCTAAAAGGAAAAAACTTGAATAACAACAACGCATCCAAATACAAATAGGCGTAGCACAACAACAAAAAATGTTGCTTTAAAAAATGTGAACCTTATTGGCTGTTTGGTTTGATCAGCGAATTCAGTTATATATTATAGATGCATGATTAAGCCTCATTCCTTATATAAAATTTAGAAAGCGGACATGAATTCTTGATACAACTGCCTTTTATGTTCATGATTAGAACACAGTGGCTTATTGCCCCCGCCCGATAACAAAAGGTCGTCCCCTTACGCCGGTTTGAAAACAACTTGTAATGTGTACTCTTCTTTGTTAATCAAACTTTACGTTTCAAAACTACACTTTTTGGGGGGAAATTTAGTAAAAGGATAACATATGACACTTGTCAGAAGTAAGCAGGAGTTACAGAGCCACTTCAGTATGGCCTTTGTAAACATAACATGTCACGGATATGGTTTCAAACGATTCAACTATCCACCAAAGACCAAATACTGCAGATGTAAACAAATACAGAACACCGTACGGCCTTCAATAATGAGCAAAATAAATATTGTATCGTAAGCCATGAAAGGCCTCTATTTAAAAAAAAAATTAAAAAAGAAAGCCAATGTCCCGATTAATAAAAAAAACAATAAAATAAAAACAAAGCAGAAAGTATTGGAAGGCAGTCACTAAATAACAAGCTGTTGACTTGGGATATAGGAATCTTAGAATGTTGTGGGTTTAACATGTTTGCGAGCGGTCAATACCATCAAGAGCAGTGTTGTAATAGTACAACATGTCTATCAAAAATCTTATTTATTTTTTTCATCGCCTGCATGTTAGAATTTAAAGTTGTTAATATATACTTGAATAACGCTTTCATGACAGAGCTAGGACTTTTTTCACAATTTCATATTTTGTAGACCACTCTAATATTAAATATTAGTTAAAAAGTTTAGAAAATCCGAAGGCATTTACTTAGAGAAACACTTTTGCCTTCTAAGAGCTTACAGCAAAAAATGCCACATCGTCCTGTCAATGCATAGTTGTGTCATTGAAATTTTGGAGATGCTGAATTAATGCCAGTAATTCTTCAATTTTCTTTATCTACTAGATATGACTTAGTATCGAACATTACGAGCATAAAAAAATAAGTCTAAATATTGTTATATGTGCTCGTATAACTTTCTTTTCAAATGAAAAGCTTATTAAAGTCTTAACTTAAATAATGGATTTAAATGATAATTCTAAATATCTCTATCTATTCAAAAATGCAGCATTGTGAAAGTTTACTTCGCAAATGTTACTCTCAACGGACCAATCAACGGACCGAGTTTTTAGTATGTTTTATGTTACTCATTACATCGCCTGCGACTTCTGTGCAGAAAGCGAGACTGAAGAGATAGTGATCCGGCGGTGGCGATGGCGGCGTCGTTAGCTCTTAACTAAAAAGCTTAATATTTCAGAAGGTGGAAGACCTGGACGCTTCATACTTTGTATATAGATGCCTTATGTTACGAACTTTCTGTCTGTCATATGACCGTTGTCCTTGACCTCATTTTCATTGTTCACTGACTACTTAAAAAAAGTTAAGATTTTGTGCAATGTTAATTTCTCACTTATTATAAGTAATAGGATAATTATATTTGGTATGTGCGTACCTTGTAAGGTGCTCATGCCTGTCAGACAGTTTTCACTTGACCTCGACCTCATTTCATGGATCAGTGAACAAGTTGTTTTCAGGGTTAAGTCCATATCTCAGAAATTATAAGAAATAGGTCTTCCATATTTGGTGTATGGAATGATTGTAAGGTGTACATGTCCAACTGGCAGGTGTCATCTGACCTTGACCCCATTTTCATGGTTGAGTGGTCAAAGTTAAGTTTTTCTGCTTTGGTCTATTTCTCAGATACTATAAGTCAATTACATTTGGTGTGTGGAATATTTGTAAGGTGTACATGTCTGTCTGGCAATAATCATCTGACCTTGACCTCATTTTCATGGTTCATCGGTCAATGTTAATTTTCCTTGTTTGGTCTGTTTTTCAGATACGATAAGGTATAGGTGAACTATATTTGGTTTGTGGACTGATTGTAAAGTGTATATTTTGGTCTGGCAGGTTTCACCTGACCTTGACCTTTTTCATATTTCATTAGTTAATTTTAATTTCTCTGACTTGGTCTTTTTTCAGATTCTATAGGGATAGTAGAACTATATTTGATGTATGGAACAATTGGAAGGTGTGTATGTCTGTCTTGCAGGTGTCAGTTGACCTTGACCTAATTTTCATGGTTCATTGGTCAAGGTTAAGGATTTTTATGAGGTTGTTTGAGATACTTTTTTCGATATGTTAACCAGACTTGTTGTATGGAATGATTGTATGACCTACATGTCAGTCTGAAAGGGTTTATCTCACCTTGACCTCATGTACATTGATCATTTAAATGTTAATTTAATGTAATGCTTGTGGTATAAACTTCTTTTTTTATACTTTCATCATGAATTATATTATGAACACTAGAACAGGCAAGACATAACAGTGTGTCCACTCTTGTTTAATTAAAGTATAATTTCTCTAAATCTACACAAGGGATAAGTTGGATAATTTTAATGTAACTGTAAGAAGTCAGTGTTTTGAATTTGGTAAAAAGTTTACTAACAGCATAGTTAAGCTTTTCTAATTTAAAATAATCATCTATTTGCTGTTGTTTTTAGGTGCAGGGACTTTGTAAACTAACATTGTTTTGTATAAATCGTCATTTCAAGGACCCTTACTCCAACAAAGGTCGAAAGATTCTTCTGAGAATTGCACCATCTTGTCTTACTGATCTTTCTGCAATTTGCTATATCAAGATAGCAGTCAAAACTGCGAAAATTGTCACGAAATAGTCGGTCCAGGGACCACAACTCCTAAACGAGTTTTTAGATTTTTCTAAATTTTTCACTGTACATATTTATTGTTATGTTGATGATTAAACAGTTATATTTTTATTCTAGCTGCTATGGTTTTCAAATGAATAGTAAAAAACTGCCAACAGTATCGGTAAAAAATGACATACAAAGGGCAATAACTCTATTTTGGGTCGATAGATCGACTTGAATTTTCATGGAAACAGATCTTGTCATGCTGAACAAGAGATTTTGCCACCATTTTTTTTCTATCTGAAACCGTTTCTGATATATAAACCACATGTTTTATTACAAAACAAACATTTTGACTAAATTTGTATAGCCGTTTCAGAGGAGAAGGATTTTAAAGAAATGTTAACGGGATACAGACGATGGCCGGTGGACTCAAATTGATGACACTTGACCCTGCGTATCAGATGAGCTTAAAATGACATGTAAAGGCCAATTACTTAATGAAAAGTCGATTGATCAACTTGAATTTTTCGGTTGAGATAGAATTTGTAGTGCTAAACAAGGTTTATCGTTTCAGTTTTCTTCTTCTATCCGCTACAGGTCTGAGATATAAGCCATGTAAAGCATTTTTACCATGGCGACCGTTTTTGTTGATGGATTAAAATCCAAACATGGTTTTTTTTTTCTGTGCTGGAACCCTAAGGAACAATCATATCAAGTTACATGTGAACCTGTCCAGTGATTTTCTTTAAAATCGATCGGACGGATGGATGGTGGACACCAAGTGATGGCAATAGCTCACAGGCCTTCATCCTGGTGAGCTAAAAACTTGAACTAAATAATAGGTGGGATTATATTTCTATTGCGTTGAGTATTATTGAATAGTAAATATACTTGTATTTTCAGTCTAATTAAATTTCAATGGATTGTGTCCTTAGCTAGTTTCGACTTGTCCACTTTAGGTCCCTTTCGGTATTTTGTGCTACTCATTGGTTTGATATATTTATTTGGACTTTCAATTGTTTCGACTTCAAGCGCTACTGTTGAAAATTTAGTGTTCGAAATATGCATATCTAATGCACGTATGGTACCTTAATTATTTGATATTAAAGAATAGTAATACTGAAACTTTATGTTACGGCATACAGTAAGCAAACGAAATATTTTATTTGGTGAACTGAATAATTATGGTCAGCACAGAAGTCATAATACTGGTAATATATTCAAAATGTATTAGATTTTTGTATGGAAATGTGTGAAATATGTTTGACAAGTACATTTGCAGATACGACAGTGCCTGTGAACAAAAATTTGATCTACAGGAAGGGCCTTCGGGTCATAATTCGTTTTGTTTATACAATAGCTAGATCAAAGCTTAACCATTTAATTTGTTCGCGTATGCTACAGCTACTTGTAAACAGTATCCTAGAGTTTATTCGCGTAATATAGACCTATGCGTAACTGTTCGTTCGCACGCCTTAGAGAAATGCACGTTTAAACTTACGATATACCATTAGCAAAGGCATGATCGACGGGGTAACGTTTAGCTAGAGTGTACGTTAACAAACTGTTATGCGTAGATACAGCATGCGCTGCAAACTGTTACGTGTAGCTGCAGCGTACGCAAACAAAAAGTATTAAAATGAATTATGACCGGATGGTATGTCGATATATTATTACTTTAAAAGTGTTCGTGTACAATTGGTTAACCTCTACCGACACGGCTACAAATACTTATAATGCATCCTTTTTCTGTCTTATGTCTGTTTTTTAGTCCATGGAAGAAAGAAAAACTACACGCTTCATACAATCAAAAAGCAAAGATGAATAAAATAACCATGAAAACTTATTGTTTATTTATTACTAACACGGGCATAATAGGCCAAAATTACTAGTTCAACCTTTAAGTCGCTGGAAACATACTATCTAACGTTCCTGTCAAATGATAAAATAACACCAATGCGTCATCTACGGTGTTTGGAAAAGGAAAGTCATGCCTCATCGTTCCTGTTAATACCTCAATAACATCCATGAATTCATCTCTACATCCGAACTCAGGGTAACGAAGGATTAAGTCATTTGATACTCTCTCTATTGTTTCAATACTATATGGGAGCATCACAGAAAGACTTGAATGTGCTCCAAATGTTTCTGGTTGATAAAACATGATATTAGATATCCCTGAAAACGTTTCTGTGTTACACTGACTTCGAATTCTGTGTAAATTCCAGATGTGAACGAAATCATCTAGCTGTTTTTGAATCAATGGCATAAAGCAGAATCTCAGGCTTTCAATATGAACTGGGTCTGTTTCTCGCAAAATTCCATGATCTCGCATGTGTCTGAACAGATGCGTCCAAAATTGAATGCACCAAGCGCTAAGGCTACCCCATAAACGTTCAATTCCTTGGTTAGAAGTAGATCTTCCCGTGATGAAGCTATTAGTACCAGATTGTCGGTCGTTATGGTTATAACATAATGCCATTTGTAAAAGCTTAGTGGTCACATTCTCTGACCCTCCGTCTGCCAGAATTACTCTAGGCAGTCGGTGATATCTTTTGATAAAATCAAGGTAAAGACCAGCAATATATCTAGGATTATTATTGGTGTAACCTGCTTTGAGCCATAATACTTTTCTTGAAAACCCATCTATTGCCCCATGAATAGCTATCCCGAAAGGCTTCAATTTATCATAACCATCTATGTGGATAATGAAATAAGGACCCCCAGATGAATAGTGTCGCCTTCGCAGTTTGTTTCGTGATCTTACATTCACGCCTTCAGGGTCGAGTGCTGTCATTACAATTCTTACGGTTTCCGGCGTCACTCTTACTCCACATATAACGTTTTGTAATTTCCACATGAATCTATAGCCAATATTAACATAACCCTCACCGTAAAGTCGGACTATTTGATGAACAACGGTTTCAATAGTGCTGTATTGACCAGCTCTTTGAAGGTTCAGTCCCTTTTTAATTCTTTTAAGATGTCTCTCACTTAGTTGAATATGATGAATATTAGACAAAATGTCTTTAACATCTTTAGCTGTGTAAAACTGACTAAAATAATATCGGATTAAATTATCTCTAGATGCATTGTCTCTAGGAAAATTATTGTTGGCGAATGGCATTGTTGAAATCTGAAATGAAAAAGTATAAGGGTATTTTATGCAGTTAAATTAAAACTAGCTGTAAACTCCTGTTTATAGAAACTATTCTGTCATTATTTAAAATTTTATATCATAATAATTATCTTTGTTGGGCGAGGAAGGGTGTATCATATATATATGCAATTACAACCCAAAATAAAGCAAGATTTTGTAGAATCAGAATAAAAAACTTTTTCCAAACCCAAATCTAGGTAAATGACAAATTACCATACGGCGATTTGCGTAATTGTGTAATATGATTTAAAAAACCAGGACTCTCTTATGCAAAACACTGCAAACTAGAAGGTCTTCCCCTTGTTACAAGTACATGTACGACATTGGTAACTACATGTTGCTAGATAGGTCTTATTCTTAAATAACCCTGGTTGCTAGGGAATAAAGTGTCATATCTGATCCATTGCTAGGATAGTTGTCTCATTTGCATTAATTCCACGTTTAAGTAGTTTCTATGTTTTGCTTAAGGTAGCACAATACAAAGATTTTTTTACTTCAATCTCCAACGTTTAAAATGCTGTAACTTTCTTAAGAATTCATAAAAATTAATGAAAGAGGTATATATGGATAGATAAAAGATTTATATTTTATATGAATGCAATATTTTTGTAATGCAATCATTATTTAATCAATTATGATGTAATTAGTGGCAAAATCTCGGTCAATTCACTTGAATAAATCTAGCTTTGTCATCTTTATAACTAATCAGAAAATTTTAATGAAATCTTAATCAATACAGCATGAGCTCCAAAGGGTGTCTCACATTTCCCCTATGATATTCCATTCTCTCATAAATCTCTAATTAGTGTAAACAACCTAACATCATAATAGTAGACAATGTTTGATTGGCTGTAAAATCTGTTCTATACATTCTATCTGAAATATGAGAAACACTTTTGTGGATAAAGTCCGAGGCACAAAATATACTAAAATCAATCCTCTAGGGGTACCCATGCAGGAGCTAATTTCAATCGAAAGTGGAAATTTCATGTAAATTTTTGTAGACACGGTCAACATTATAATTGATTCCATAATGGTTGCTTAATACTAACATTGCATTCATGTGAAAGAGTAATCTGTTAGCTATCCATAAATACCACTTTTATAAGTTTTCAGGCATTATTAAGAATGTTACAGCATTTTAAAACTGGGGTATTGGAGGTATAAATCTTTGTATTGTGCTACCTTAAGACATGATTTTCATATATACTCCGTTACTACCTAGGGGAATTAGTATGATCTTGGCCATGACATTTGACCTTGATATAGTTATGCACCTTTATTGTTCCTCTATTGAATTAACCATAAAGTCTAAAGGCTTTAGTGTTATACAAGTATCATTTATGATCCGTTTCTAGCCTAACACGATATGACCTTGAACGAAGAATTTTGACCCTACTACCTAATATATAGACAAATATTTTCTCATTGGAAAGTGTTATTTGATTTCTATGGACTCTTAATGTCATAAAGTTAATCATCGAATCGAACTTGATTTCTATTTCATGATAACAAACAAAAATATCAAAATTTGAAACATATCCATAGTGTTCAAGTTATTGTCTCCAAGATAAAGTTTTCACGTTTTGGCAATTTCACAATTCGCGAAAACGCGTTTTCACGTTTATTCGCCTTTTCGCGCTTGTATAATCTGTCATGGGAGATATCCTAAGAAAAAGAGAAGGGGAAAAATATTTGTATATATTCCGAACAGTGAACTTTTAATTGCTATAAGCTGTTTAAAAGTTGCAGTTTCATAGAACGAAGAGTAAAGATAGCTTCTTTTTTGTGTGTGCATTAATTGCACTTTAATGAACGACATTGACACTTTTTGCTTACAGCCTCACCGTTGGCTAGCAGCTTGCTGTGAAAAGGAAGCCGAGTGCGTAAGTCTTCCCTGCCAGTTATAGCCTCTCATGCAGTAAGACCTATGTGGCCCAGATATGGGATCCTCCTCGAGGTGATAGATGGTAACTGGGCACCTTGCGGCCTCAGGCTAAACCACAAGGTCTCGGAGGAGATTAGGCCCCTAGATGCATGGCATGCTAGGCCCACCGGCGTGTGGACATGCCCTGATGCCTGCAAACCTAGTCTCCAACTATGGGTTAAATAGTTCCATTGCCTTGTGGATGGCTTGGGAGAGTCAAAATCTATGGGAGAAAATCCAGACAGAAAATCAGGCTAGATGCAACTCGTCAACAGTGGGAACTGTAATCATCTACGGAAGGAAACCCAGAGAGAAAAACCCGGCCCACCAGAGTGGAGGTTTGGCGTGGTACTAACAACTCCACCCTGTAAAAAGAACTTTGTTACGGAAACTGATAACCAGAAATAACGGCATATAACTGCTACTAGTACTAGTACGATCAGATCATCTTTATTGCATCCAAAACAATCTTGCTACATTGCAGCATGGAATGTGCGGACGATGTATGAGATAGGGAAAACACCACAAATAGAAAGAGAAATGGCAAAATATAAGATCAACATTCTAGGCACAACTTGAAAGCAGATGGACAGGAAATGGGACAGCTACAACAACATCTAATAATACCATTATATACTCAGGAAGAGAAGATAACCAACATAGAGAAGGTGTAGCCATCATTATGACACCAACAGCAAAGAAAAGTCTTGTTGAATGGAAGCCATTTAACGAAAGAATAATAACAGCTAGATTCAATGGCAAGTACACAAAATCTACTATTATATAAATTATGAAGAAGAAGATCGAAAAGATACCTTCTGCCAACAGCTACAAAAGGCCATTGATGAAACACCAACACATGACCTTTTGCTGGTGATAGGAGACCTGAATGCTAAAATTGGAAATTCAAACGAAGGAAGAGAAAGAACTATGGGAAAGCATGGGTGTGGAGAAATGAATGACAATGGGGAGAGACTAGCAGACCTCTGTGGAATGAATAATCTTGTGATTGGTGGTACCATCTTCTGTCACAAAGAAATTCATAAGAAAACATGGTTGTCACCGAATGGAAAAGACAAAAACCAAATTGACCATATCATTATAAATGGCCGTTGGAGACACTCTTTAGAAAACGTGGTTGTTCGTCTAGGAGCTGATGTAGGTAGTGACCATCATCTACTACTAGCTAAGATCAAGATACACCTCAGGAAAGCACAATCAAAACCAGAGCCAATACAGCATAGATTCTATACAGCAAGCCTAAAAGACCCTACAATAAATAAAAAGTTCACCCTAACATTAAGAAACAAGTTTCAAGCACTAGCAGATATTGGTGAAGGATTAGAACAAGACGTGGAATCCACCTGGAAAGATATTAAAGACAGCTACACTCATGCATGCAGAACAGTGCTTGGTACCAGAAAGAAGAATGACAAGAAATGGATAAAAAGGAAACATGGGCCCTTATAGATAAAAGAAGAAACCTGAGGGAGAAAAAACAGAGTGCAAGATCAGAGAGACGTATGGAAAAATATAATAAAGAGTACTCTCAAGTTAATAAAGAAACCAAAGGAAAACTTAGAAACGAAAAAAAGAATATTATGACAACAAGGCAAATGAGGCAGAAACAGCAGCCAACAGAGGAGAGATGGGTGAGGTTATAGAATCACGAAAGAATTAACAGGAAACTTTAACTCCTGTAGTGGACCTGTTAAGGATAAAAATGGAACCAAGATCACCATAGAATATGAACAGCTGAAACGATGGGCAGAACACTTTAATGAGGTTCTAAATCGACCAGAACCAGTAGAAACACCATCTGTTGATAAACCTATAGGAGAACCATTCGATATTGAACTTGGACCGCCAACCAAAGAAGAAATATCAAAGGCTATTAATAAATTGAAGAACAACAAGTCACCAGGCATTGACAATGTTGAAAGTGAAATGTTGAAAACAGACACTAAACTTGCAACAGAACAACTTCACAAACTATTCACAAAAGTATGGATTGAAGAGATACTCCCAAATGACTGGTGTAAAGGGCTAATTGTAAAACTACAGAAGAAGGGCAATAAGATGGACTGCACAAACTGGCGTGGAATCACACTTCTATCGGTACCTAGTAAAGTTTTCTGCAAAATTATCTGCATGAGACTCAGCTATACAATAGATGAAATTATAAGAAAGGAACAAGCAGGGTCTAGACCTGGAGTTGGATGAATGGATCACATATTCACTTTAAGAAACATCATGGAACAGTGCATAGAATGGAACACCAAATTACATATAAATTTCGTCGATTTTGAAAGGGCTTTTGATACTATCCACAGGGAAAGTCTATTGCAGATCCTCAAAACATATGGATGCCCAGAAAAACTCGTCCAAATAATCAAGAGCTTCTACAACAACTTCTCATGTAGCGTTATCCACAACAACAAAATAAGCAATTGGTTCAATATCACCAATGCTTTTCCTTGTTGCTATTGATTGGGTAATGAGGCAAGCAATAGGAAATAAAAATAGAGGAATTAGATGGAACTTAACAACAATGCTGGAAGATCTTGAATTTGCAGATGATATAGCTCTACTTTCAAGCAATGCTGACCATCTACAAAAGAAAACCCAAGATCTAGCCAAATATGCACACCAAATTGGATTGAACATCAGCAAGAAAAAACAAAACAATGCAGCTTACATCTACCTTCACTGCAATCAAACTAGAGGGTGAACCACTAGAAGAAGTAGACGACTTTACCTATCTGGGCAGTATTCTCAGCAAAAACAACGCAACAGAAAAAGACATCTCAAACAGACTCCAGAAGGCCAGAACATCTTTTCACCAACTAAATAAAATATGGCGGACAGGCAACATAAGTGAAAAAACAAAAATAAAGATCGACCAGAGTAATCTGCTTTCTATCTTGTTGTATGGTGCGTATGCTGAGAATAACAGAGAAAGACAGCCAGAGACCTTTCTGGATTTCACACCAAATGTATGAGGAAAATTTGTAAGATATATTGGCCGGCAAAGATATCTAATAAAGAACTGTACGAAAGAACAGGACAAAAAGATCTGATGACCACCATAAAACAACGGAGATTCAGATGGCTAGGACACACTTTAAGAAAAGACCAGAATAACATCACCAAAAAAGCTCTGAAATGGACACCATCGGAAGGTAAAAGAAACAGAGGAAGACCAAAAGAAACATGGAGAAGGACAATTGACAGTGAATTTAAAAGCATGGGAAAGACCTGGGGTGAAATGGAAAAGATTGTAAAGGACAGACAATAGTAAAGAGACCTGGTATCAGCCTTATATGCCAGCCGGCATGAAGAGAATTAGTTAGAACGACATTGAAAATAATTGCTCTCTGTTCTAAGAGGTACTAACATAACGATGAAAATACTAAAATGTGTCAGCTTGGAGGACGTCTACAACTTGGACAGTCTTCGGAATCAGGTGGAAGTGTCCATCCTACCAATGTCCTCAACATAAAATATCTCTCTGGAATGAACATATCAAAATCAAGTACCTTTTCCGTCTTTAACATTGTTTCCTGAGCAACGTCGAGAAATCTCTTACTTTTTGTTTCTGTCAAAGATTGAACTAATGCTTGTGTGAAAATATTATTTACAAAGTAACAGTTATCTTCACTGAGAAGTGTGATGAACAGACATAAGATTTGTTCAGGAAGATCGAAGAAAATTCTGTCTGGAAATGTTGTAACTTCCAAACTTTTGATTAATCTTATCATCGATTTTGCTTTTTCTGGTCTCCGGTTTTAACCGTATTGCCTTTTTATTATCCAACTGAAATCACTAGTCATTTCTTAAATAAAAGAATGATAAATAAATAATTGAAAGACTACCATTAGTAATATATGACATATATCTTTTGGGGCGTTTTTAGGGGGGGAGCAAACAATTTTCTTTCGAATGTATTAAATAACAGCCTCTTTCATTCAACAACGTACAGAAACAAGACATTTTTTTAAAAACAACATGTCATATCATTTCCCATATTTCTAGCACATCCCCGTATACCCATAAATGAAAGTTGGGGGACACCGGGACGAACGGACGGTTGGACTGTCACCATGATCACAATACAAAGCGGGGATAATAATAAACGTTGAATCAACAAGAAGCCATAAAGAAAGGAACACCTGTTATTCTCATAATGATAATATTACCTCTTTCAAAAGCCACTGGCACTCTTTGTCTGCTGGCACTGTCTGAGTGAATCTCCCGCCAATTGTCCACTAAAGCGAGTTCCGAATGACAAGGCTTCGTGTTAAAAAATTTTATCGACATATTTTTGTTCGATATGCGTAAATCAATATAAATAAAATAGAGTTGTTGACGTTATTACGACAAATTGATAAAAATATATTCACTTAACAAACATCGAGTTAAATTATTATCAATTTAAATATTTTTTGAATAAGTCGATATATATAAATCGCTCTATCGAGTAATAATGCGTTATATCGTTCTAAATTATATCCATTTGTTGCAATATATGTACACAAATCGATTTAAATTTGTCATTTATCTCGATATATATATCAAGTGCATGGCCCTTATACGCTTCAATAGTTGTTGGCATTCATCCCGACTTCAGGACGAGTTGCCGAGATATTCTAAGTCGACTTGTCGAGATAATTATGTCGACTTGTCGTGATAAATATCTCGTCAAGTCGATATAAGATGTGATTAAGTCGACTTAATGCAAAACGTAAGTTGACTTGTTGAGATAATTATCTCGACAAGTCGACTTAATTATCTCGGCAACTCGACTTCACGACGGCAGATCAACGCCTCCATAACAATTAATGCCTTTATCGGTATTGGAGTTATGACAAGAAACATATCGGACCATAGATATTTTATCATTTACCAGTGGAAACGAATTCTAAATGGTGTTCGCCAAACATTTTAGATTTTGTGGTGTGAACATACATTGTCAAACCCATTGAAATAAAGCTTTCCTCTTATCACAGGGCATGATAACAGCCCAATTGTCCCTTGCTGACGTTTTGAACAACTCTAACTCATTACTCATAGGTAGTACTGCAATAATCCGACAACACTGTTACAAGATATTAAGGTCAATAAACGGGCTTCGATGATAGTAAAGGGTCACTATTTTTGTTTCAAATGAGTACGTAGACTCCTTATAAATCAATTTGATAGGGAATGTTGTATAAAAACTTTCTAGGTAGTTACTTCAACCATCTATCCAGTTTATTGAGTCATATTTATAAGATTTGGTTGTAGACTACGTTATCTTACTAAATTATAAAGGAAAAAGACAAATGAGTAAGAAAAAGCTGAAGTTTACCTTTAACTAGCAAAATGAAATGAAACGTCTGGTATATCTTCTTGTTTAGCGATTTAAATTTGACCCTATCACTTGGTTTCAAACACTAGATATAATAAATCGGTCCCATTTTTGTCACTTGGCGCTCCTACCCCTTTCACATTTGTCAGCCCATGACTTCTCTCGATCAGCAGTAAACCCTTGCTGAAGAAGGGTATCCGTCTGTCTGTGCGGAATGTATAAAACGCAGCCAAATTCGAAATGAAGATGATATATCCGATGCCTCTGAATGATTGATTTCTCCCTAAACGTCCAGTTGCAAATATGTCACGCATATTAAGGACGAGATGCAATGTGGGTCGACTGAGAACAAACGTTAAAAAACTTACATAGACACTAATCACTTGAATCATATAATCGTACGTTGGAAAGAGGTAAAAACTATGCCTGACAGAATAAGGGCAAGCCTTGACCTATGTCGTAAGGTAAGCTATTTATTCCCCCTTTTTATTTTGTTTTCACTCCATGATAGACGGATGCAAAAAATAAACAGAAAACGAATTTGAAGGCATTGAAGGCCATCTAAAGATGCAAGTAAGTAAGATTTGTACTATTGTGTATATCAATTCCCATTGCAGGCATTTCTTTATAGGTTTCGGACAGATTAGAACTTTAATACCGTTTAATATGTATCAACTGGAGATGATCAAATGCACTTTTATTCTTTGAAATAGTATATCATCGTATTTCTCTTGATTACTTTATTTACAATCCTATTTTTGACCCCCTGATTCCAAGGCGGCGTGTCTAATTAAACACGTCCGATTAACTTTTAGTAAATAAAACCTCAACTTAAAGACCTACACCGGATGAATAAGTTCGGGGTACAATACGTAAACAAAAGAGATCCTTTGTGAAATGAGATCGTCCCAGGTATCTTAGAGAATTGTTTTGCGTTGAATAACAATGAAAACTTCAAGGAAAGTTTTGTAAGTTACATGAAAGGTATGGATACGTATTTAAACATTGCGACCATAAATACCTTCTGTTTTCTACGAGACTTGGAATATAACTTACAATATAGAAATACTGATAGTGATGGCAAATTATGATATTTTAAAGCATATTGCGTTTATCCTTTTATTTCTCTCATTTCCAATGCTACGTCTTCTATAATTTTTTGATGAGTTGTCTCCCTGTATGTTGTAGTACTGGTGTTCATCATGTCTTAAAAACAAAACTAGCGAAATGGTTAGAATTGCGTCGATCGATTTTGAAGTTTTTGATATACCGAAGATGAACCAATATTGCATATCATATTCTCACATATAAAAATATAACTATTATTATTCCAAACATGCATAAAAATAGTACATCCCATGATATATTGCAGGAAGTTTGTTGTAAATGTATTTGTCTAATTTAGTACAACCATATCCACTTAAGTTGCATATTTTAATGACATGTATTCTTGAATAAAAAAAAAATTGAGCTGTTTGGCTGAGGCGAGAAAGATTACAAATATGCAGATTCTTCCATTAGATCGATATCATTGATAAAGGGATGGACTATGTGTATTTATGTACGATATATGGAATGAGTTTTCGAGATTGCGCAATGATTTTATAACTGGGTTATATTTTAGTTTGGACTTTGAGACTGAGAAGATATTTTGTACTTGAAAATAAAAATTTGAGTTGGATGTGCTTAATTACGTTCACATGGTTTCCAAGTACTTGGAGCATTTTAGCACAAGAATAGTATATGCTCGTTTAAACAAAGTGAATTAAAACATAAATATATTTTACTTCCATAACGTTTGGTTTCTAGCGTACTTGATAAAGGTTAAATAAGTGTCATGCAAACTAAAAATCCGTATATGATTGTGTTATATAATCTTGGTTGTCTCTTAGTCGTTTGTTATCCAGTCTTTAGTTGTTTACCTACTGTAACTTTATCATTATCTGTTATTCTCATTCGTACTGCCAGGTCACTTCATTTTAATTTTCTGTATACTAGTAGTGAACTACTCCAGTTGTTTGTTTATTTACACAATCTTTAGTTACGTGAACACTCAATTTCAAGCGTTTGTTACCATTGTGGGTCGTGCTTATAATAATCTTAGCAAGATATATTTAGCGGTCCGTTTTCTTCTAGATTACTTAAAGTTGTCTTAATTGTTTGCA